>JAEVFF010000660.1:0-45365 GCA_018901945.1 Pugionium dolabratum
TGTAATCTTTCATACACTATAATATCAAAACTGCAGAGAACTACATATTTTATTAACTCAGACCTGAGAATAGAATCGAAAGTAGATATCATAGACGTCAATGTATACCTAAGGGTATAACATCACAATGAACTACTAATTTTGTGGCATATGGTAACCAATAGGCCAAATTTCAACTAAATCATTTGAATATATATTTTACAAACAAAATTTAAAATAAATTATACCTAAATCGAATATATACGGTTTTTCTATGTGGATATGTAACACTTTTCTATGTGGATATATTGAAGCATAGACTAGGCCAAAATAAAGTTTTGACACATTTAAATGTTATCAAAATAAGTTAATTTAAAGTTTTAAATTTTTGACTAAACCGTATAAAAATTATTTGATGTGTTACATATCCACATCCCAATCTCCACACATGGCTCTGCTACCACTAAACAATAAAAAGTTTTGTCTAGAAAATGGGTCAAATATAATTATGATGTTTCTCATCGAAATACAAATGATCATGCACGTTTAGGATGTATTATCCGTAATGACAATGATTTTTTTCTTCATGCTGGCATAAAAAAATTCCAGGGAAAATCGATATCTATTGAAGCGGAATTGACTGTACTTATCTAGGCCTTACAAGTAACATGATATTTGGGATACCGTCACGTAATTTTTAAAGCCGATAATTTATCGTTAAACAATCTGATAAATCACACCGAAGTAAATTTGCAATTACAACACTATATTTAGACAATTTAACAATGAATTCCCAATTTCAACAACATCAAATTTATTCATCAGCCCAGATCTCGCAATCAAACTGCTAATACTTTGGCGTCTTCATTTATAACGTCCACGGTTGATTGGAATATATTTTCTGTATATCCAATATTTTTACAAAACTTTTGTAATGAATTATGTTTACAATTAATAAATACCTTTTGCTGGCAAAAAAAAACTTTCATAACATTTAAATGAAAAGTATAAATAACTCTTTTCGTAATTCTCTAGTTTCTTAAATAAAAACTTTTTCTGTTGTTGTAAACCGCAAAACCCCAATTTTTTTTAATAATCAATTTTAAAAAATAAAATATAATCAAAAGTACCTTTACTCATTAAAGGTAACACCGATTATTCACCTTTTATGCGAAAGATCCAAAGAAAAGGTAGACAAAAGTTTATTTTAAATAAAGAAAACGTGGTTAAATTAGAAAAAAAATATAAGTAAAACAAGATAAATAGTTAAATCCAAAAATAAAGATGCACGGACAAAAACGAAACAACGGTTATGAAACCACCTTATGTACCAAAAAAAATCTTCTATGCAAAACAACAAAATTGACAGAAATTTCTTCAAAAAATAAAACACGTGTTTAAGCTATAAAAATATAACGTACGAGTTTGAAAAAGGATAAACAAACAATTTATAAAAAAACGATAATCTTTGTAGACTTTGCACCATATGTCTAAGCCATTTTGAAAATATTAATTATCTTTATTGACAAAAACATAGTAATCAGTAAAACCGTAAAAGAAACAAAAATAAAACACAAATAATTTAACTGGCAATTGACAAAATAATATTATTTAAGTTTTTATTTCAAAAATAACATTATTAATTTAAATTTCCAATAATAATACAAATTTAATAATAAAATCATTTAAAACTTAATTTTAATAGAAAAAATTAAATTTTAAATTAGAAAAAAATAAAATCAAATATAATATTTTAAGTTTATGTATAATTTATTTAGAGTAAATAAATATTTTTATATAATTATTTGTGTTATTTTTAGAGATTTTAATTTTATTATGTTAGATTTGGAATAAAAACTTTAAAATATATTATTTTAAAATATTATTCTAATTTAATTTCGGTTGTGTATTTAAATGCAAGATAAAATGTAATTTTGTTTGATTGGATAACCTTTGCTGGTATTTTTCCTCTTGCTTTTATGAATATGCACCCAATAATAATCTAAAAATTCAAGAAAATGTTTATATTGGTTTGGTTAACCTGTTTTGCAAGATGACTAAGAAAAATAGACTTTTTATAAGGAAAGAGCAAATTTGCTGCAATTGGCCTTCAGTAATTATACTTCAATTGTTGAACAGATTCGTTCAACTAAATGATTTAAATGAGTTAAAAAATTACTTTTTTAATTCAATTATATGAAATATTATAGATCGTGCAAGTAAAAAAAATAAATGCATAATATGAAATCAAAAGTAAAAAAGTTCAAAAATTTGATCTTTTAAAACATTTCAATTTTAATGGCTGTATAAGAGAAAAAAATCATTAAAATACTGATTATATGTTTAGGCCATCTATTTAAATACCAAAAATTTTAATGAACTATTTAAATAATTATATGTGATTAATTAACATTAACATTAGAAATAACATCATTAACTATATTATTTATTTTAACCAACTAAAGCTATATACTAATAAATAAAAAATAAGTAACCGAGTTAACATGTTACTTTTATTATTAATATTGAATAATCATATATTTAAATCGGTACAGTCAACTACAGATCATTATTTAAATTATTCATTAAAAATTGATATTTAAATGGCCTAAACATAAAAGTTAAATATTTTTAAATTTTATAATGATAAACTGCTCTACTTTTATATTTAACTAAATCGGCTGATTTTCTTAAATCTTGGATTTCTTTCATAAGTTTTAGAGAAATCGGTTGGAATTTGCAAATTTCGAAAGTTGGCAACCGACATTGTTTAGGTTTCTTTGGCTTTTCGGAGCGGATCAGTTTTTATTTAGGTCAAGTTTTATATTGGTGGTGCGCAATCCACCACTAACATGCAAGACTGAAAATCTATTACAATAAGATTATTGCAAATTTTGTGAGAAAAATTATTGTTATTCGCATTTTGCTAACAAGTTATGATATGAATTTGTGAGTAACTATAATTTGTGAGTAGCAATATTCACATCGGATTTGAAATGGATTTTCTAAAACAGTAGTCGCAAATCCATATCAGATTTGTGATACATTTGCAAAGGATGCAGTACAGTTTCATGAAAATCTTTCGTAAAATTGCTAAAAATCTATTCTTGTTATGGATGGCGTGAAGCCATTGAAAGTTGAGATCCGATTTAGCTTATACTTTCATACATGCCTCAGACTACCAAACCCACCCGATCGGAACTAGGAGCCGATAAGACGTATTGGCTTTGAAGGAGACGGCACTATGAAAGTATTTAAACTATAGGATTTATAGACAATTGCCGTTGATTGGTTTTCTACATAACTTTTTTAAGTTTTAAAATAACACTATAAATAAATAAAAAAACCGAGTAATACTATAATATAACAATTTTAATTTTTTTTTAAATTTAAATTTTCAAAATAGCACAAATAATTTTTTGAAAATACATATTTATCATAAAAATTAAAATATTATATTTGAGTTTTTTTGTAATTTAGAATCTAATTTTTTATTAAAAATAAATTTTAAAATATTTTAATATTAAATTTGTGTTAATTTCAAAAATTTAAATTAATAGTAATATATTTGCAAAAAAACTTAAAAAATGTTATTTTTTCAATTGCACTAAAAAATTCTCGAGCATTTGAAATATGAGGCAGTGGATTTAGACATTAATCTACATTTCGTTTACAAAACACTCTTGAATTTTAACAAAAGTTACTTCCAAAAAATGATATAAACAAAATTTTATTATTATCATTTGATACATGTTTATTAAACTAAAAAATATGTATTACACAGAACAAATGAACGTGAAAACCTTCATTTAAGACATTTTAAGTTACTCATGCTATAATTTTTCTAGAGCTAGAATATTAACATTTTTATAATAATGTAGAACTTTTAATTAGCTTTATTTTATAATTTATGAATCCTTTTAATATTAAATAAAAGTGTAATTACTAAAAATTGCTAAGTTATCATATTCTCTTTCACTTAAGCATTATGTGTAGATTTCTCCAAACAAATATAAAAATAATCATCTTTCATCTATTTTTCTTAAATTAATTAATTATAAATGTTTCATTTATTTATTTTAAAACTAATTAATGTTACAATTAATTGGGAAGTAAAATAATAAAAAAATAATTTTTTATTCCTCTAATATTAATTAGAAAATGCAATTAGTAAAATAATTAATGTCATTTTTTATTTTATTTAGTGTTAGTGTGTCATTTTCATTTCATGTGTAATATCAATATAGAATATAAAATATATAAATAACAATATGTATTATAAATTATTACAATATAGGTAATAGATTCATATATAAATCAATAAAATATGTATATTTCAGTCAAATATAAATTAGACAAATAATTAATATTTAAATTATTTAATTTGTATATATCACATATATTTATATACGTAAAAATATTAAAATCTATAAAATATTGAAAATTTATTTCATGATTCATATATCAAGTCAACTATAGTTGTAACTATATAAGAATATTAATTTCATTATAATGGCACAAAATCATCAATAAGTATATAATTTTATACAGTCCGTTTAGTCAACTCATACCAAAATTCTATTTGACTATGTTATTAGAGAAAAGTTTACAACATAATTTACTTTTTACACCAATCAAAATATTTTCATTTGAATCACAAAATGCAGACTGTATCCAAATTAATCGTGATTGAAATTTTCAAATCATTGTAGAAAGATTCTCTTAACATTAAAATAAAAGTAATTTTAAAAAAATTACGTGTCATTAAAAAAAATGAAATAATTAAAAAAATTATTATATGTCGTTTAATCAAATATGACATTACAATTTTAAAAATAAATTTATTTTTAAAAAATAAATTAATCAAATATGATATGACAATTTAAAACATAAATTTATATCCAAAAAAAATAAATTAATCAAATTTAACATAATAATTTTAAATATAAATTTATTTACAGAAAATAAATTAAATCATATATATTAAAATAAAAGTAAATTAAAAAAATATATACATATTATTACAAAAATTATATGACTAAAATAATTATTATGCTTTATACATTAAAAAAGAAGTGAATTTTGAAAAAATGTTTACATATCATTAAAAAATATGACACAGAAAAAAATATGATTTATTACCTCTATAAAATAAAAAAATAAATGAATTCTGAAAATTATTTATATGTCATTGTAAAAAGATGACATAACTAAAAAATAATTATGACATAATGGTTAGTGAAATGTGAAATGATAATTTTAAATATAAATTTATTTTTAAAAATAAAGTAAATCATAAGAGAAGTGAATTAGAAAAAATGTTTAATATGTTTTCAATTTTATGATTTTATTTAGGTTTTATGCATTTATAGTTATTTCAATTAATTAATTTACTTTGACAAACTACGATGAATTATTTATATTTTTCAATCATGGTTATATAAAAAATAATATCTAAAGATTAAATTTAATTTTACAAAAATAGCCAAAAAAATATACAACATTAATAGTTAAAAAGATGTATTATATACAAGTACATAATTTTTAATATATAATCGTACCAAAATATAGTTTACATATAACTTGATTATAAAATAAAAATATAATCATATTACAAACTGAAAAATATAATATTAGTAAATTTAAATAAATAAAATACAAATAAAACTAATCTCATATAATACATATGATATTTTAACCAAATATAATAATCATATAATTTTATATTATGTTATATTCACAAAATACGTGAAAATATTATCTAGTTAAAACATGATTTCTAAACTTAAAAGATAATTTTAGTCATATATATTCTTTCTTTTATATATATATATATATTAAAATTTCGATATGTAAGTAAACAAAAAACAGAAAAAAAAAATCACATAATAATCTAGTTTTTTTTCGAATCTGTCGTTTCAAATTGGTATCTTTAATAGTACAATATCTCAAAGTGATAGCATTAAAAAAAAAGTTAATTCAAAGAATCAGATTCTTTTAGTTCTCTATTAAAAAAAAACTTCTTTTATAATTTAATTTTAAATGTTGTTATCTTATCTGTCCTAAATGATAATTTTGTAATTAGAAATGTATATGACCTCTACTTTCTACAAAGTATCTGGAAACTAATTTTAGAGATGAAAGCATAAAGTGAAGCCAATAAGATATGAATTGGAACCAAAATATTAAACTTTTAATAAAATATTCTATTTCCAACGCGACACAGATTCGAGATAACTGTCACGTGTCGGTCTTATATGAGTCAGTAAGACATGCAACATCCGGTAACCAGTCATCCTCCTCGCTCACTCAATATCCCATATATAAAGAAAAGAGTAATGTGTTTCATTTTTCTTATCTTTCCGATCTTTCCAATCTTTTTTTTTACTAGGTTTGTTAGGGTTTTTGGGTTGATAATTGAAATGGGAGAAGAAAGAGGAAAAAAGGAGGAAATGGTTACTCTTGAAATTCTCAGTAAAAAAATGGATGATTTTGCAAAGGCTAGAGATTGGGAGAAATATCACAGTCCAAGGAATCTCCTCCTAGCGATGGTATCTTTTACTCTTATCTAAATTTATTTAATTTGTAAATCTTGAATTAATGATTTAATGGGTGAGTGGAAAAAGTGATAAGGAGGAGTATGACATATTGCAGGTAGGTGAAGTGGGAGAGTTATCAGAGATATTCCAATGGAAAGGGGAAGTGGCAAGAGGACTTGAAGATTGGAAAGAAGAAGAGAAAGTGCATCTTGGAGAAGAGTTATCAGATGTGTTGTTGTATTTGGTTAGGCTTTCAGATGTGTGTGGGGTTGATTTAGGCAAAGCCGCACTGCGAAAACTCCAACTCAATGCCATTAAGTATCCAGTCAAACCAGACTGATCATTGTGTTGGTGATCATGGTGAATTTTCAAGCACCATTATTAAGTTGAATGATGAAAATTAAAACAGGAGTGTGTTTGATTGTTTCTTGTTATGAACTTATAAGCTTTTGAATGCACCAAATTTTATATTACAGAGATACTTTCTTACAAAGATCACTTTTTAAATATCATATGAGAGTAGCAGACTACATAAAAGAAGAAGATTTTGTTAGCAGTTTTACAAGGTAAACTATGTTTATCAAATTACATTATTGTATGTTGATATTTTTTCCCCGAAAATTTTGTTTTTTCATCAAAATCGAAAAACGTGTTTTCCGACAAAGTTTAAAAACCGTGTTTTTCCAATAAAATTTAAATTTGGATTACTCTAAAAGCATAAAATCGCATTTTTTACTAAAATCAAAATCTTGTTTCTTCGCCAAAACCGAAAATCCTATTTTTTCACTAAACCACAAAAATAGTTTTTTGTGTAAAAACTGCAAAGTCATGTTTTCCTTTGGAAAATATAAATTGTGTTTTCTGCGAAATTCTAAAAATTGATTTCCCGTCAAAATTGCAAAATCACGACCTACTAAACCTGGTTTATGAACCTATAAAGATGGTGGAGAGTGTCCATTAAAGCTGATAAAACCTTCCAGAATACCATGATTTGAAAGGTTGATACTACTCAAGAGAATTTTAGATCAACTATAACAAGCGTTGAAGAAGATTATTGAAAGAAGCCAAGAATGTTTGAAGGATGAGCAAGAAGAAGGAGAATCATAACAATGAATTCGGATATGTCTATTATATTTGAGTTTGATTAGGAATTAGAAAACAAGAAAGCAGATTAAGATATTTCTTCGGGCTGCGTAGGTAAACAAAACGATGGAAAATCACCAAAGAATCTTTGCATATGTACAGTTGGTATATTGTGATGGTTTGTTTAGCAAAATCACAAATATCATAAAATTCTTTCTTCACAAGTTGAAGCTTTTATTCTACGTTAACAATTGATTAACGATGCGTATATTTTTGTTTATGTGCAATTTGTTTTTCTTAATCATCTGAAAGCAGATATTTTTTAGCAATCTAGTAACTTCAATAGAGACCAAATGATCAAAAAAAAAGTTATAATTAGTTGAAAAATCTTAACTAAGAACTTGTTGGAGCAAATTTAAAAAAAAATTACTCCTCCAAAAATAGGTGTATGTCGTTTAGCATAGAGAGCACACGGTATTCTTTAGTAAAAGGCGAAAGAATAGTTCGTTTTGAGCTCACCACACGACTCCATGAATTAAAAAGCTAAGCACAAGATGCTTTATATACATGAACTCATCCTATCTAGATTCGATTATGTTCAATGTGGGACAAAGTAAGTTTTGTCATAACTAGGCCACACTCTCATGTACTAGGTCGTCCTGATAACCCATAGTCGCGTTCAATACGTGTAATTCCATAAATATTCGTTTTCTTATTACTTTTTTTCGTTTCAGAGTCACTGTTTCGTTAAGAATCTATATTACTGTTTCTTTTTAGTGCATATGTCGAAGCTAATCATCTATCAATATAGTAATATATATAATTAAATTCATAAATTATATCATACATTTCCCATTTTTATAATATTCACCAAAAAGTAAAACGCGAAGAACAGTAGACTTTTACTCCAAATCTTTCAAAATATTAGTCTTTAAATCGTAATTATACTTCGATGGTCATTAAAAAAATTAAGATCAGTTTTTAAAATATTTTCTAATTTATAAACAAATTAAAATTATAAAACCTATAACATTGATTTAAAATTTTAAATTATATACTTATACTAATCCAATTATTTATTTGAACAATAATTAGACCAAAACGTAATTCTTAGCTATAAATATGTTTAAATTACACAATATTTGATATTTGATATCAAGTAGAAACGTTTTGAGTAATGTCCGAAATCGACAAGTGCATTCACATGCAAACTAATAAATAAACTCTTTAAAGTAAATGTATCCTCGAATTAAAATCCTCGAAAGCGATTAAAATGTGAAAACAAAAGCGGAATGTTTTAGTCTTAAAATGGAAAAATTGAGACATTAAGCTCAACAAGAAGAAGCTATGAGAGGCATGAGACAACGAAAGTTTACTCATCATCGTCTTCATCATCATCATCACCACCTGCTCCATTCAATGCCTTAACTCTCTCGATCAACTTGTTCTTCCTTTCTTCGTATGTCAATTTCTTCAAATTGTACCTGTTTTATTTATATCCAAATCAATCAATCAACCAATGACACACCAATGTTCTTACATTCCAATAACTACAAAATGTGATTTTGTTTGTACCTCTTGTGTTCCTTAGGAGCAGGTTTCTCGGTTTTCTTTGGGTTGGGATCAGCACGAATAGCTGCATGAACATTCTTGTACATCTCCTCGATGTTCTCAGCATCAACTCCATTCTTTATGTAGTCACTGAAGTGAGTTTGAAACTTCTCTGGCTCATCTTCATTCAAAAGCTTCATGTAGTTTGAGACATGACCACCATAGATGTAGTTTCTGTGGATTTCAGCATCGAGTTGCTTGTTTTCTTTGTTGAAACCGGCAAATCTCTTGTCACTGTGAGGAATATCAAGACCTCCGTCCAAAGCACCCTATAGTAAACATGAAGCAAACAAAAAAGGTATTAAGAATTCCTCGGAACAAACATTTGAGAACACAACAGATAATAATAACAGAGTGAGCAATTTGATACCTTTAGTGCACCAAAGACACGGTTTCCAGTTGTGGTCCTGATAAGTCCAACATCAAGAAGAGCACGGAAAGGTCTCCTTGTATCAGTTGGTTCCACAGAAAAGTCCTCTCCAGTGGCCTGATTCATATGTGGCTTTTATGTTATTAACAAGAGATGAACACTTGAGTTTTTATTTCGAGATGAAATCAACAGCAAGACATACCTCGACATTACCCTCATACTCATCATCCATCTCCAACATCTTCAGGACACGGCGAGCCAAAAGAAGGCCAGTACAGTAAGCTGGTTTGACAAAAAAACGTTATTAGTCTTTAAGAAACCAAAAACACAGAATCAAACATCATATTTGAAGGGGAAAATAAACAAAATCATATAAATGTTTCAATACCTGCAGCATAGTTTGTAAGTCCAACTTTGAGTCCATAATTAGGCAGCTCATGAGCATAAGCAGAAGCCTTAACAATATCACCAGCTATGCTTGCAGATACGATTTGTGCCACTATGTCTTTGTTGGTAAATCTGACAACAAAACGGTACTTAGGTGTGTTATACTTGTTCTTGTCTTGATTGATAAGACGGATCCTTGCC
Source organism: Pugionium dolabratum (assembly GCA_018901945.1). Taxonomy (NCBI): domain Eukaryota; kingdom Viridiplantae; phylum Streptophyta; class Magnoliopsida; order Brassicales; family Brassicaceae; genus Pugionium; species Pugionium dolabratum. Next base: position 10,171 of record JAEVFF010000660.1, read on the forward strand.
CTGTAATCCGTCTTTCCATCTGCAGAAAACGACACAAACTATCAGACGATTTGAACAAGAGAGCAAACAATATCAGCGAGAAAACAAAACAGGAATCCGTACCTCTCCTTCTCCTGAACTTCACTTGGTACCTCTTAAAGTAAGCATTCGACTTGGAGGGCTTCACAAACACCTGAACAATATAAATCGTTCTACTTCATTAGTCTATCATATAAACCCTAACTAAAACATAAGATCTAACGATATAAGAATTACAGGAGAGCAAAAACAGAGTCTTTATGCAATGAGCTTTAATTCTGAATGAAGCTCTACATGGTAACGCACCAGAATTGCTTATCTCAATTCTAAACCAAGTTCTAAATGAAAATGAGAGATTTCCAAAAAACCATAACAAACATCTATGAAAGCTCATCAATTTTTCGTTACAATACCTCAGAAAAAAAGGTAACAAACCTAAAAAGAGGAAACGCTGAAAATTTCTACATGAAATGAAGATCGCAATCGGATTTTATGAGGAGAAATCAAGAAGAAACCATAGTTGAGTAAGAAGAGAGGGAGAGATTACCATTGTTTGATTATGCGAAGCTGTGTGGGAGACGAGAACTCCGAAGCCGTGAACCCTAATGCTAATTATAAGAAACCCTAGTAAACTTGGGCCACCATATTCGTGGGCTTAATATGGATAAACGGTTTAATATGGTTAACGGTTTAATATGGGTTAACGGTTTAATATGGGTTACCAGATCTCGATTGGTCAGATTAAATAACGGCCCAAAGACTTCATATTTGGATCTTGTAATCCTTCCACCACGACAAGAATAATAACAAAAAGTAAATATTTTATTGGTCACAAACACGTTTTATTTTTCTCTTAAATTAAAATTTAAAACATATTTTTTCCTGAATTGAAATTTTCAGATCTCAAAATCTACTTATTTTATAGATTTCAAGACAACCCAATAATCTAAACTACATTTATACTCACGTTTTTATATTGAGAAAAATATTTATCCATTATAATTAATTTTTTATTTAATAAATATAAATTAGATACATACATAAGTTATCTTTTATTTCAAATATTTTTCTAAAATTTTTAATATTAATTATATAAATAAATTATATAATAAAATCAGATTATATAAATAAATTTAAATTCTATATAGATAGTATTATTAAATAAATAAAAAATTGTACATGTGATAATATTTAATTAACCCAAACTTTTGTTTTATATTTTACTTGACTAATTTTTTCAAATTTTTAATAATGTCTTTTATATTGTGTTTGTTTTTTATGTCAAAATATTAGCGAGTTACATATAGTATACTGTTAAATATTTTTCTAATGTCATTTTCGTAAGCAATCTAATAAATTATGTTTCATGATACTTGCCTTAAGATGTTCCCCTAAATAACCCAAATTTGATGTTCAGTTTGTCAATCTCTGAATTGCAGTGATTAGGATTGAAATCGTGTTTGAAATGTGGTTATTACATTATAAACGGGTTGTATATTCGGATTTAAATTCGGTTTAGTAGCGTTGTTAGATGGTTAGGGTATGTCACTCTTTAAATTGATTTACTGAAAATCTTATATTCCGTACTCTCTACAGAACAGAAATATCTCTACGTCTCTTATCTCTTACCGTGGGGTTTCTCCGTTGATATTCATAGATCGTTCGTTGACTTTCTTGCTTTTAGGCGATTGTACTGGTTGAAGAAGTATCTAGAACCAGAACTAGTTTATCGTAATTTCATCATAAATGGAAGCAGAGACATTTGGAGATAGTCTCAGGTATCCCATCAATTGATCCCCCAAACCGCGGAAGTTTAAGCGCAAATTTAAGAGTAAGTGAGGGAGGCGGAAGACCTATCAGATTTTAAAAGTTTAACTCGCTCGCTCTAACGTTCGTTTAGTAGACAGTTCGTTAGTCAAGTACGTAACGAGCCTTGTCTACGAAGTTCCGCTACCTCGTCTTATTTGCTTCTGACGAAGCTTCTAACACTATAAAAGATGGGTTTGTATGGTAGGAATAACACTTTTGAAACCAATCACTACATAGGAGTGATAACAAAGCCAAGCCGTAAAAAAAGCGACCAGCCCTTCTAGCAAATAGAAAACGGCTTATTTATAGCCTCTCCCCTTTATTCGGGGACTTCATCAGGTCTTCCAAACTCGTTTGAATGAATAGTAGAATAACTAAATAAGATGTTCAAAACAGGCTAGGCTTAGCCTATAGGGCTGGATTGGATCCGTTTGAAACAGGGTAGCTTTAGCCTACAGGTACAGAGCAGGTTGGATTAGATCGCTTATTTAGTAAACATTAGATCGATTATGGGAAAATGGCCAAAATTAATTTGAATCTTATGTTAATATTGGTGAAGAAGATTGGAAAGAATTGGTCGAATTTATAATTAATATTTTTCGTCAAAATAGTAAAAAAAATTTTTTTTGCCAATACCGCTTCTCCTCTTAGAACCTCAAAATCGTGTTTTACTGCAAAACTACAAAATCGTGTTTTACTGCAAAACTACAAAATCGTGTTTTTTCTGCAACACCGCAAATGTCTTTTCTTATTAAAATTGTAAACCATGTTCTTACAACAAAATCAAAAATTTTGTTTTTCATCAAAAAAAAAACATGTTTTCCGACAAAATTTAAAAACCGTATTTTTCCAATAAATTTAAATTTAGGTTATTCTAAAAGCATAAAATCGCGTTTACTTACTAAAATCAAAATCTTATTTCTTTGCCACAACCGAAAGTATTTCCACCAAACCACAAAAATAGTTTTTCGTGTAAAAACCGCAAAGCCATGTTTTTCTTCCAAAGACATAAACTTGTTAAAAATAATGATTATCTCTTCCACCGACATACTGAAGTCAGTTAAATTGTCATATATATATATATGCTTTCATTAAAACTTTAATAGTATGAAAAACATCTTCACTTTCACCTTTTTTCATCGTCCAACTTCTCTTATATTATTCTTTAACACGTTATGAGCACGAGTATTTCTACCATATACCTAAGATCATAAAATAAGGTAAAATTATATTTTATTAATACATGTGTATATTATATTATAGGCTATGCTTTCTGAATATTATATGGTAGGTTCTACCTCCTGATAGTCCTGAATATTATATGGTAGGCTCTGCCTTCTAAATATTATATGGTAAACTCAGTCTCCTCAATATTTTATGGTATGTTCTACCTTATAAATATTATATGATAGACTCTGCTTTCTGAATATTATATGGTAGGCTATGCCTTCTGAATATTATATTGTAGGTTATGTCTTCTAAATAATATATGGTATCCTCTGCCTTCTAAATATTATATGGTAGGTTCTACCTCCTATTATATGGTAGGTCATACCTCTTGAAATTATTTTAATTTATGTGTTATTATATTCAATAATGTTTTATAATTTTATCATAAATTAATTTATATCATCATTATGCCCAAAATTTTTAAAACTGATCACACACATTTATAAAAATTAAAATCTATAACCAAAATTTTATCATGATTATTTATTAAAAATAATTGTAAAATAATTTTTACAAAACTGATGTTTAACGTATTGTTTTGTTATGTGTATAGTTATAATTTGACAAAACTCGAAATTGCTGCCTTTGATATATCTGGAAAAATTACATGACATGGGCAGTAGCTGCAAAAATACATTTAAAGGTAAAATACCTTCTTGGCACCATCGATAGGTAGGAAACAACATCCGATGAGAAAAAACAAAAGCCATGATATTTTTGTGCTACCATATCCATGATGATTTAAAAGATGGATATATCACAAAACAAGATCCTGCAAATCTTTGGCAATTACTCAAAGGTAGGTTTGAACACCAAAAATATGTGATTTTACCAAAAGCCAAACATGAGTGGTTAAACCTCCGGTTTCAAGATTATAAAAGTGTAAGTGAATATAATTCCGTGTTGTTCGAAATCACTTCTAAGATGATATTGTGTGGAAAAAAAGTAAGTGATTATGATATGATTGAAAAAACTCTCCAAACATTTCACCATGGAAATATAATCATGCAACAACAACATCAAGCAAAGGGATATACTCGTTATTCAGAGTTAATGCAAGTTCTCCTTGTTGCTGAACAAAATAATGAACTTGTGATGATGAACCATCAATCTCGTCTCACTTGATCATCTTCATTCCCAGAAGTGAATGTTGCATCATCCAATTACAATAATTGGAAAGGACATGGACGTGGTTGAGGCCATGGTCGTGGTCGTGGACGTGGACGAGGAGGTGGATATAGACGTGGAAAAGGAAGAGGTTTTCGTCCCAATGAATCCAAATTCGGAAGAAACAATAAAGTCTACGAAAATGAAATTGGTCGCGTACCTACTATACGCCAGAAAATACAATATGAAAAATTTTGTTACATATGTGGCATGAAAGGACATTGGTCTCGTACCTGTCGTACACCAAAATATTTGGCTAATCTGTATTAAGAATCACAGAAACAAAAAGGAAAAGAAACTGAAACCAACTTTATCTCGGATGAACCCGGACCTTCTTTCGATGGAAATACATATCTCGATGTTACTGATTTTCTGGTTGATTCCAAGAATACCAAAGAACAAGATAATTAAGTTTAGTGTTATATATATAAAGTTGTATTTAGTTTACTTATGAACAAAAACAAAACTTAATGTCTTTTTGAAAAATATATGTAAGTTTGAAATTTAATTACTTAATGTAAAATACTTTTGTTATAATATAAATTGATTTTGAAATATGTGTGTTTAACATTTATTAATACATATTTATCAATTTTTTAATCCAGAAAATGTATTTTTTTAGAATAAGAATGGAGATATATGTCTAGCAGACAATGCTACAACACATACAAGACTTAAAGATAAAAAGTTTTTCTCCTATCTCAAAATGAAAGATTCCGCTAGAAGCGTGAATACAATATCGAGTAATGCAAATATTATCATATGCTCCGGAAGAGCTAGTTTTCAATGCCAAGGGGAACAAAATTTGAAATAAATGATGTTTTATATTCTCCCGAGTCTCATAGAAACTTATTAAGTTTCAAATACATTTGTACAAATGGATATCACATAGAGACAATGAGCAAAAATAACATTGAATATCTTAGCATTACATGGGAGCAAAAACAAATATTGGAAGAATTACCAATGATGTCATCTGGATTATATTACATAAAAATAAATATAATTGAATCGTATATTACGATAAACCAGAAGTTTACGAGTACATTTAAAGTCTGGCATGAAAGAGTAGGACATCGTGGATCAGTTATGATGAAAAAAATTATGCAAAATTATAATGGCCATCCATTGAAAAACCAGAAGATTTTTCAATCACACGAGTTTTCGTGTAGAACATGTTCTCAAGAAAAACTTATTACTTGGAAATCACCAGCCAAAATTAGTAATGAATCTCCAGTATTTTTAGAAAAAATACATGGTGATATATGTGGGCCTATTCACCCATCATGTGTGCCATTTCGATGTTTTATGGTTTTAATTGACGCATCTAGTAGATGGTCATATGTGTGTTTGTTAACCACACGAAATATGGATTTCGCAAGATTCATTGCCCAAATAATCAGGTTAAGAGCGTAATTCCCTGATTATAATATAAAGAAAGTAAGACTTGACAACGGTGGTGAATTCACGTCACAAGCCTTTAATGATTATTGTATTACTCTCGGAATCGATGTTGAACATCCGGTTCCACATGTTCATACACAAAATAGTATGGCTGAGTCTTTGATAAAATGGTTACAACTTATTGCGAGACCGTTAATTTTGAAAACAAATCTCCCAATTTCAGTATGGGATCATGCTATATTGCATGCGGCAGCATTGGTCCAAATAAGACCAAGTGCATATCATGAATATTCCCATTACAATTAACATATGGCCAGAAGTCTGATCTATCTCATCTCCAAGTTTTTGGATGTGCGGTTTATGTTCCTATAGCCCCACCACAAAGAACAAAGATGGGACCACGGAGAAGATTAGGAATATATATTAGATTTACATCATCAAGTATTATTCAATATCTTAAACTACGAATTGGTGACATGTTTATGGTACGATTTGCTGATTGTTATTTTGATGAAGAAGAAATTAAACAAATAAAAGAAGATATTAAATGTTGTACGCCATCTTTGCTATATCTTGATCCTCCCACAAAACAAAGTGAAATGGAAGTTCAGAAAATTGTACATTTGCAAAATATTGCAAATTATTTGCCAGATACATTCATAGATACAAAAATAGTGACGAAATCATATATACCTACTCTGAATGCCCCATCAAGAATTAATGTTCTTGTAGAACATATTGATGGCGATAAAATAAATGAACCCAGAATTCAGTTAAACAGGGGGAGACCGATGGGCTCAAAAGATAAAAATCCCCGTAAAAAAAAAGTATTTGGGAGAACAAAATCAAAAGGTTCCGGAAGAACCTCACAAAGAACGTCTCAAAAATATTTGTGAAAGATTATAGAGGAACCAATTCAGACGGAATGTCCGGAAGACATATGCAAAAAGCTTTTTGAAAACCGTGAAGAGGAAATTCGTCTAGAAAACGGACGTAATATAGAAACATATGAGATTTCAATTAACTATACACAAAATAGAAAATTATGGATTAGAAATGAAATAGAGGATATTAATGGAATATTCTCCTTTTCTATATCCAAAGAAATTGAAAATGAAAATGATGATGCAGATCCAATGTCTGTAACAGAATGTCTAAAAAGACCTGATTGGGAAAAATGGCAAATAGCTATAAGAAATGAATTATTCTCTCTACAAAAAGAAATGTCTTTGGATCCATTATCATTACACCTGAAGATGTAGTGTCAGTTGGGTGCAAGTGGGTTTTTGTAAGAAAAAGAAATGAAAAAAATGAGGTCACTAAATATAAAGTCCGTCTTGTTGTACAAGGGTTTTCTCAAAAACCGGAAATAGATTATGAAAAAACATATTCTCCGGTCATGGATGCAATTATATTTAGTTATTTAATGAGTTTATCATCATCCAAAAGGTTAGAAATGCACTTTATGGATGTTGTGATTGTATACCTATATAGAACCATTGATAGTGATATATACATAAAATCCCAAAAGGATCAAAGATCTTTAAAGGACCCAAAAAACTATATTCGGTCAAATTACAGCGTTCATTATATGGGTTAAAACAATCCGGACGCATGTGGTATAATCGATTAAGTGAATATCTGTTGAAAAAGGGATATATTAACAACGCGATATGCTGTTACGTATTTATAAATAAATCTCCATCAGACTTTGTGATCATTGCTGTTTATGTAGATAACATGAATATAATTGGAACTCAAAAAAAAATTGATAATGCAAGAACTCATATGGAAGAAGAATTTGAAATGAAAGATGTTGGAAAGATAAAGTTTTGTCTAGGACTTCAAATTGAGTATTTCCAAGATGGGATATTTGTGCATCAATCAAATTATATGAAAAGAATATTAAAACGATTTAATATGGATAAAGCGAATCTTTTGAGTACTCCAATGGTTAATTGATCGCTTAATATAAACAAGGATCTATTTCGATCTTGTGAAGATAATGAAGGCATATTAGGTCCTGAAGTACCTTATATGAGTGCTATCGGTGAACTTATGTATTTCGCAAATTGCACTCGACCAGATATAGCATTTGCTACAAATTTACTTGCAAGATATAGTTCATCACCTACACGCAGACATTGGAGTGGAATAAAACATATTTTCCGTTATCTCCAAGGTACGATTGATTTGGGATTATTTTATTCTAGAAACCCCGAGTTTGGTTTAGTTGGTTTTACAAATGCTGGGTATTTATCGGATCCACACAAAGCTCGGTCTCAAACTGGTTATATTTTCACAATTGGTGGAACTGCGATCTTGTAGCGATCTCAAAAACAAACTTTGGTTGCCACTTCTTTAAACTATGCAGAAATCATTGCCATTCATGAAGTATGTAGAGAATGTGTATGGCTCAGAAACATGATCCAACACATCGAAAGAACAAGTGGAATAACCAACAACAAAGAGCCAACAAAATTATTCGAAGATAATGTTGCATGCGTCACTCAAATCAAAGAAGGTTATATCAAGAGTGACCGAACAATACATATTCCTCCGAGATTTTTCTCCTATATCCAAGAACTACAGAAAAATCAAGAACTTGACATCGAGTATATTTGTTCAATCAGTAATGCAGCAGATTTGTTCAATAAGACACTTCCTACAACAACATTCAGAAAACATGTTCAGAATATTGAATGCGTTATTTATGGGATCTATGAAGAAATTATATTCATCTTCTTCAGAAAGAGATTACGCATATGTATTTTTTTTTCCTTATCATGATTTTTTTTATCTTGTTGAGTTTTTATATGATAAGGTTTTTAACGAATCAGTACGTCATATTTTTATAATAATAAATAATCAATGAGGGTGTTAAAAATAATGATTATCTCTTCTACCGACTTAGTGAAATCGGTTAAATTGATTTATATATATGTATGCTTTTTCGCTTTAACAGTGTGAAAAACATTTTCGCTTTCACCTTTCTTCATCCTCCAACTTCTCTTATATTATTTTTAACAAAACTGTGTTTTTTGCCAAATTCTAAAAATTGATTTGTCGTCAAAATTGCAAAATCTTGTTTTTTGCCAAAACTTTAAAACTTTGTTTTCTCGCATAAGGTGCAAAATTATGTTTATCCTCTAATATCACAAAACTGCATTTTTCCAGCCAATAATATCATAAATTTTTCTATCAAAACGGCTAAAATCTATTTTCTATCAAAAACATATATAAAACAAAGGGCAAATATCTAAAATAGCACATTTCTAAGTTTTTGTTCCAAAAATAGTATCGTTAGTTTAAATTTCCAATAATAGCACAAATTTAAGATTAAAATATATTAAAACTATATTTTAATAGAAAAAAATTAAACCCTAAATTAGAAATAATGAACCCAAATACAATACTTTAAGTTTATGTATAATTTATTTAGAATAAATAAGTATTTTCACATAAGTATTTGTGCTATTTTTGGAAATTTAAATTTATGATGCTAGATTTGAAAGAAAAACTTTAAAAGATGCTATTTTAGGATATTACTCTAAAACAAACTAATTTATAGTCATTTGATAAATGTTGTATCTACATTTTCTTACAAAGCGAACAATTTTATTTCGAGATGTAGTTTTTAAATGCAATAACTAATTCAAAAAAAATTGCTGAAGTTTGGCACCAAATCTAAATGCAATATTAAGATTAAAAAAACTTTAAAATATATAGAAAAAAATTTGTCCCTCTTTCCAAAAAATTAGACTATTGAAGGGAAAACGGCCGATTCCACCGTAAACTTGTGCTCGTAGGATTATTTATACACGAATTATCATATCATGTTAATATCTACATGAAGTATATATATTTTGAAATTTTAGCTACAAACATTTAAATCGTGGCTATTTCCACCAACTAAACGGTTTCCGTGTGTTTTTCCGTTACACGTGATGACGTGGCTGCCACGTCGGATGATGAACTTAAACGACGTCGTTTAAATTAAAGTTTTACTGAGAAATAAATAAAACGACGTCGTTTTGGTAAAAGACGAAAACGACGTCGTTTTGTTATAATCTTTTTTTTTTAAACGTAAACCAAAACAACGTTGTTTTGGTAAAGTCCAAAACGACGTCGTTTTGTACATCTTCTTCAAACTTTGCAATCTGATATTTTAGGCGAAAATTAGGGTTTTTCGACTGGAAAAATTGAATAGTGTGAGGAAGAACAGAGAAAGAGATCTGTAACTACTTAGTTGCGTCATTCATTTCTTTCAACAGTTTTTGCTTTGACTTTCCAATTCATTAAATTAAAATCTGTCTTGACGATTCCTTAACGTTTGCATGTTCACAATTTATTTCATCAGCTTTTTCAGCTTTTAAAATCTTTATTTACTGACAAACCCTTTTGAGAGCTAACAAAAACTATACAACAGAGCTTTCGAATTTTTGTGGAGGAAATCGAATTGTGGTGGAGAAATCGAAGCAAAGTGTTTTCCTTCGTTGAACACTTTGAATCCAACTTCACCAGCATCAGGAGAATCAACTCTGAAAAGGAGAGCTTAGTGGAGAATCCTCCTGAAATCGATCTTCTATTTCAGTATGATTTAATGCTTGGCTTCCCTACAAATACTGAAGCCCTGCAAATTACTAGCCTTGCTTATGCAAGTCCTACAAACAAAACTGGTGCGTAAAATCTTCCTAATTCATTCTCAATGTCAGATTGCAGAGTTTTAAGAAGATGTACAAAACGACGTCGTTTTGATAAAGTTCAAAACGACGTCGTTTTGGTTTATTTTTTTTTTTTTAAAAATTATAACAAAACGACGTCGTTTTCGTCTTTATCAAAACGACGTCGTTTTCGTCTTTATCAAAACGACGTCGTTTTCGTCTTTATCAAAACGACGTCGTTTTGTTTATTTCTCAGTAAACTTTAACTTAAACGACGTCATTTAAGTTCATCATCCGACGTGGCAGCCACGTCATCACGTGTAACGGGAAAACACACGGAAACCGTTTAGTTGATGGAAATAGCCACGATTTAAATGTTTGTGGCTAAAATTTCAAATTATATATAGTTCATGTAGATATTAGCATGATATGATAATTCGTGTATAAATAATCTTACGAGCACAAGTTTACGGTGGAATCGGCCGTTTTTCCGACTATTGAAGCACCAAAATGTTTTATCCTCCACAAAAATGATCAAATATTTCGAACCTCAAAACATTTTTCACTTCAAACTCTGTTTTGGAGTAGAATTTTTTCTAAAGCTATTTTATTTTCAACTGCAAAATAGAATAATAAATAAATAAAAATACTACATGGTTGAAATAAGTATGTTCATCACTCAAAGTATACTGAAAGTAAAATTCAATTCTATTTTGATTAAAAAAATTAAATAGTAAACCTGAAGTTCTTTTAACCTATATACTCTTCACTCTTCATCATCTAAAACTAATAGGCTTAAACCAATCGAATCAGAATTTTTTCCAAACCAACCGAATCTGAATTTTTTCCAAACCAACCGAATCTGAATTTAGTAAATTCTGTTTAATCCTCTTAACATTAAAACACATGTGAGTTAAAAAAAATGATAATATGATATTAGAGGATATGGCTAAAAACAATTATAACATTACGTTTAATCAAATGTCATAACATGTGACATAGCAATTATAAACATAAATTTATTTTCAAAAAATAAATTAATCAATAACATAATAATTTTAAATATATTTTTATTTCAAAAAATAAATTAAATCATATATATTAAATTAGAAGTGAGTATGAAAAATAATTTACATATAAAAACAAAAAATAATACTAAAATAATTAATATTACTAAAAAAATTATTATCCCTTATATATCAAAAAAGAAATGAGTGTTGAAAAAAAATTTACATATCATTAAAAAGGATGATATAGGTAAAAAAATTATGAAATGACGTTTAGTTAAATATGACATGATGTTTAATCAAATATGACATATTAATTTTAGCCATAAATTTATTTCCAGAAAAAGAGTAAATCATATATATTAAATTAAAAATATGTTTAAGAAAAATATTTATTACCATATATGTTTTACTTTTATGGTTATATTTAAGTTTTATATTTTAGTTATTTCAAATAATTAATTTGGTTGACAAATTAAGATGAAAAAATTATATTTTTTTCATTTATGGTTATTACTTTTATATAAATATTTTAAGCAACATCCGATTATATAATTGGTAATTTAAAAAATTAATATTTAAAGATAAAATTTAATTTTTCAAAAAGTAACAAATATATGCAAAAACTAATTTTTAGAATGTATATTATATATGTCCATAATTTTTAAATTACAATCGCACCAGAATATAAATTAATCAAATATGACATAGCAATTTTAAACATAAATTTATTTCTAAAAAATAATTAAATCAAATATAAAATGAAAATTTTAAACATAATTTTTTATAAAAATAAATTAAATCCTATATATTATAGGGCAATTGACTAAAATAGCATCATTTCAAGTTTTTGTTCCAAATATAACACTAGTGATTTAAATTTCCAAAAATAGCACAAATTTAATACTATAATAATTGAAAACTTATTCTTAATAAAAAAAATTTAAACCCTAAATTAGAAAAATTGAATCCAAACATTATGTTTTAATTTTATATATATTTTATTTAAGGTAAATAATTATTTTTATATAATAATTTATGCTATTTTGGGAATTTTAGTTTTATTGTGCTAAATTTGGAAGATAAACTTAAAATAGTGCTATTTTAGGGTATTACTCTATATTATAATAGAAGTGAGTTTAGAAAAGAAATTTACACATCAATACAAAAAATGATATGATTAAAAAATTTAGTATGCTAAAAAAATTATTTATCTCCTATATATCAAAAGAGAATTGAGTTATTAAAAATGTTTGCATATCATTAAAAAATAATAAAACTAAAAAAATTATGACATGACGTTTAGTAATGTGACATTATAATTTTAAAAATAAATTTATTATCAAAAATAAAGTAAATCATATATACTAAGCTAGAGGCTAGTTTAGCAAAAAAAATATTGAATACATATATGTTTTCAATTTTATGATTTTATTTAGTTTTATACATTTATATTTGTTTCAAAAGTAATTAATTTATTTTTACAAATTATGATAAATAATTATATTTTTTCAATCATTGTTATTAATTTTACATGTATATTGAATTGTTCATATATTAGTCAATATCCAATTATATAATTGGTAATTTAAGAAATGGGCAATTGACTAAAATAGCACCATTTCAAGTTTTTGTTCCAAATATAGCACTAGTCATTTAAATTTCCAAAAATAGTATAAATTTAATACTAAAATAATTGAAAACTTATTCCTAATGAAAAAAATTTAAACCCTAAATTGAAAAAAGTGAACCCAAACATTATGTTTTAATTTTATATATATTTTATTTAAGGTAAATAATTATTTTTATATAATAATTTGTGCGATTTTGGGAATTTTAGTTTTATTGTGCTAAATTTGGAAGATAAACTTAAAATGGTGCTATTTTAGGGTATTACTCTTAAGAAATCTTATATATTAAAAAAGTGATTTTTTAAAAAAATAATCACATATCATTGCAATTATAACATGAAATTTAGTCAAATGTGACATTGTAATTTCAAACATAAATTTATTTTCAAAAATTAAATTAAATCATATATATATTTATCCTATTTATTAAAAGAGAAATAAATTTTGAAAAATATTTATATGTTATTAAAAAAATATGACATGATTAAAAAAAGAATAGTACCCTAAATAGCACCATTTTAAGTTTATCTTCCAAATTTAGTACAATAAAAATAAAATTCTAAAAATAACACAAATTATTATGTGAAAATAATTATTTACATTAAATAAACTATATATAAAATTAAAACATAATTTTAGGTTTACTATTTTCAATTTAGGATTTAAATATTTTTCATTAGAAAATAATTTTTAATTACTTTATTATTAAATTTATACTATTTTGGAAATTTAAATGATTAGTGATATATTTGGAACCAAACTTGAAATAGTGCTATTTTAATCAATTACCTTTAAAACAATCATGACACTGCAAATGTGATATCATAATTTTAAACATAATTTTATTTCTAAAAATAAATTAAATGATATATATTAATTCTATATTAATAGAGAAATAAATTTTGAAAAATATGCATATATGTTTACATTTGACCAAATAATAATTATCTACATAATATGCATATATGATTGAAAAACTGTTTATATATCATTACAAAAAAATGATATGAGTAAAATAATTATTATATATATATTAAAATAAAAATGAGTCTTGAAAAAATACTCACATGTCATTAGAAAATATAAAATGACTAAAAATTATGATATGATAATTTTAAATATAAATTTATTTTCAAAAGATAAATTAAATCATATTTATTTATTTTTATTACTAACAAAAAAATAGCAATAAACTTCATGGATAATATTAAATATTGTGTAAAAATAAACTTTCTGCCATATCGAGTATTTTTAATTCTCCGTTGTATTTTTAGAGTTGTCTAATATCATGTATGGTTTCAATTTTATGTTTTTATTTTGTTTGTATGCATTTATAATTATTTCAAGTAATTAATATTGCTTGAAAATTTATGATAAATAATTTGTACTTTTTCAATTATGGTTATTACTTTTATTTGTCAATTGAATAATTTTTGTTTTAATCAACATCCAATTACATATTTTTTTAATTTAAGAAATTAATATCTAAAGATGAAACTTAATTTACAAAAAAATATTATAGCAAAAAGATGCAAAGCTAATAGTTAAAAAGTATAATATATATAAATCAATAATTTTAATATACAACCATACCAAAATTTAGTCTAAATATATTTTGATTTTAAAATAAAAACATAACCATATTACAAAGTCAAAAATATATTTTAGATATTTTAAATAGAAAAACCACAATTAAAATTCATAATAAATATGTAATATAATATATATAATATTTTAATCAAATGTAATAATGATATAAGTTTATAATATGTTAATATCCATGTAAGACATGGGAAAATTGTTTATATGAAAGAACCAATCAACCAACTTTTTTCTGTAAATTTTGGTAGCTGATTCGGTTTAGTTCAACGAGGCAATCATTTTCATTTTTTAGATCATATTATTCGGTTCATTGTAGGATTCTAAATTTCAATAATAATCAAAAATTTCTTTTCTTGGAAGTAAAAAAATTGACCGACTATTTCTTCAAATTTAAGACAAAGATGAGAAAAAGAAAAATATATATATGTTATATAATATATAACCATATTGAATTGCAAATACAAAAATGATATAATCTTTGTTGATTAGACTAAATCAATATGGATGAGGCTAAAAAAAAATAAAAAAAAAAGATACCAAAGAAATAAAATAAGTATCTATATGTAATGAATTCCAAAGATTCAGCATAAGAAAAAAATGAAAAGACATCGTAATGAAATCGTAATTTCAAAGCAAAAAAAAGGGATATGGCGGAGTTGGTAAACGCTACGGACTTAATTAGATTGAGTCTTGGTATGGAAACCTACTAAATGATAACTTTTAAATTCAGAGAAACCCTGAAATTAACAATGGGTAATCCTGAGCCAAATCATGATTTACGCGAACAAACCAGAGTTTAGAAATTAAAAAAAAAGGGACTCAATGCAAGATGTTCTAACAAATAGAGTTCATTACCTTATGTTTGATCAAATGATTCACTTCATAGTATGATAGTCTGATGGATCTTATTAATCGGACGAGAATTACCAAAATGTAATCAAATAACCAACTAACCAAAATTTTAAAATACACCAATTTATCGAAAATTTAGCCAAATTTATTGAAATTTGTCAAAATTTGTCAAAACTCTGCAAAATGAACTTTTACTAAAAATCGAATCAAAATTTAGAATAAATCACTTCTAAATGAAACTGTGTTTTATCACTTCCGAACCAAATCGAACTGTTTTTGAAAGGCTGATAGTATTGAAGAGAGTTTTAGATCAACTATTAAAAAAGTTGTAGAAGATTATTGAAAGAAGCCATGTTTGGAGGATAAGCAAGAAGAAGGAAATTAGAACTGACAATGAATTTGAGTTTGATTAGGAATTAGAAAACAAGAAGGAAGGTATATTAAGATATTTTTTGGGGCTGCAGAAAATCACCAAAGAATCTAGATTTCTCATATGTACAATTGGTATATTTTGATGGTTTGTTTAGCAAAATCACAAATGTAATAAAACTTCTTTCCTCAGAAGTTGAAGCTTTAATTCTACGTTAACAATTAATTAACGATGCGTATGTTTCAGTTTATGTTTGCAATTTGCTTTTCTAAATCATCCGAAAGGAGATATTTTCTAGCAATCTAGTCATTTCAATAGAGATCGAATGATCAGAAAAAGTTAATTAGCTGAAAAATCTTAACTAAGAGCAAATTTAAAAAAATTACTCCTCCAAAAATAGGTGTATGTCGTTTAGCATGGAGAGCACACGGTATTCTTTAGTAAAAGGCGAAAGAATAGTTCGCTTTGGGCTCACCACACGACTCCATGAATTGAAAAGTTAACCACGCGATGCCTTATATACAGGAATCCATCCATGTCTAGATTCGATTCTGTTCGATGTAGGACAAAGTAAGTTTTGTCATAACTGGGTCACACTCCTCATATACTGGGCCGTCATCATGACCCATATTCATGTTCAATATGTTCAATTCCATAATATTCGTTTTCTTATCACCTTTTTAGTTTCAGAATCATTGTTTCGCTAGGAATCCATATTGCTATTTTTTTAATGCATCTGTCAAAATTAATAATCTGTCAATATATTAAAATATATATTTAAATTCATAAATTATATCATACTTCATACATTTCCCATTTTTGTAGTATTCACCAAAAAGTAAAACCCCCAAAAAAGGAAGAAGAATAGAAAGCTTTCAAAATATTAGTCTTTCACGGTTACCTAAGGAAGCTTTCTCATCATAATTATATTTCGATGGTAACTAATAGAAAATTAAGATTATTTTTTTAAATATTTTTACATCTCTAATATATTATTTGAATAATATTTTTTTTTTAAAAAAATTATCTTTATTAATAGATGATGTGTCATCACCAAATTCAGTTTCAAATAAATATATAAATATATTTAACTTACTAAAATAATTATAATATATGTCATTGTTATTAATTTGATTAGATAATTAATATATTTTATTAAACTAACCAAAAATAATATTAAATTCGTAAAAAAAATAATTATTTTTCTTTATTTAATTTATCTACAAAAATTATTATTAAAAATAATTTTAAATTAAAATTAAAATTATATAAATATTTAATTTATATTTAGTAATAAAAAGTGTTATATAATTTGCTAATATTTTTCCCCACGCAGGACATAGGTAGAAATCTAGTTATTATTTATTTGGCAAATACATTTAAAAAATAACATTTAATTTGTAAAATATTACTTCAAATGCCATTATAAATAACTAATTTAAAAAAGAGAAATACCATATATTAGCACTAAATTATGTTTTAGTGACAAATATAGCATTCAATATAAAAATTCACTAATATAGCATTTTGACCAATCAAAAAAAACTTTACTATCCTCCAATTGAAACAAAGAGCTCAAAACCTAATTTAGTTTAAATAAAATATTTATATGTCAATTAGCTACCAGCATATTGGTAGCATACTACTTGTTTTATACATATGTTCAAAGTTCGATCCCATTGAACATATATAATTTTTTATATTTTAATTGAACAGAAGAATATATATTAAATAAGGTGATTTATGCTGATTGACTACTATAGCGTATTGGTTACACATTTTCTTGTTAGAATTCATGGTGCATGGTTCGATCTTCCATATTATATTTTATAAAAAATTTCTTTAATTTAATTATTTTATTTAGATAAGATTTCCTTAATATTAATAACTCTTTACTAAATTTAGGTTAGTAGTCATATTTTATGCATAATTTAGGAATAATTTATGCAAATTTAGGAATAATATCTTGTGTTTTAGGAATTTCTTCCTAAAACGTGACATTGCATATGATTAATTAACAGCAACAAGAAATGTTTATGTAAAAAACATGAGCAAGAGTGTTTATCAACCTTCAACAATCACAAATACAAGTTATAAACGAAAACATAAAAATGTCCAGCACAATTAGATATCAGATTTATTATGAAACTTGAATTCAACACAATTAGATGTAATATTGAGTTTTGAGGCTTTTTATGCAATTGCGTTCAGTTCCTAAATTTTGCTATTTAAACTAAACACATATATATATATATATACTAAACAAAATAGTTACAATAGTTTATTGGTTACACACTCCATCTTTTTTAAAGTGGTCCAAGGTTCGATGCCCCCCTCTTCGAGCTCATATTAAGATTTTGTTGTTTAAACTAAAGACATATATATATAATACATAAAATAGTTATATGTTGATTAGTTATAGTAGTGTAGTGGTTACAAACTTCTTCTCTTTCAAAGTGGGCCAAGGTTTGATCCCCCCTCTCAGCTCATATTATGATTTTGATATTTAAACGGGAGTTTAGGTTTGGAATGCTAATTTAGTCAATAAAATATTATTTAGTGCTAAATTAGTCAATTGCCCCTTTAAAAATATATATACCAAATATATAGAAAAGTTAAAATAGTCATTAGTATTATGAAATCTAATATTTAAAATTCAAATTTTTATTAATCTATTTGAATAATTTTTATCTGAAAATAAATAGGATAACTATATTAATACATCTAGCAATTTAACAAATTATAAATATTTAATTTACATTCATATTTTAGCAATTATATTCATGATTATATGAAATCTAATATTTAAAATTCAATTTTTCATTAATATACTTCAATAACTATTTTATCTAAAAAATAAACTAACTATAATATTTCATCTACAAAATTGAAGTTTCGTATTTGTATTTATATTAAGAATATTTTATAAAATAAATATCATTTTAACGCAATGATAGTAATTTAAAATTTACTAAAAAATTATAAATTACAAATATAACAAAATATTATAATTAAATAACTTCGGAGCACATTAATTTCTAGTTTTCTAACTAATAACAACAATCAAAAATATAAAATCTATAACATTAATTTCTAGTTTTCTAACTAATAAAATAAATCAAAATTATAAAATCTATAACATTAATTTCTAGTTTTCTAACTACTAAAAACAATCAAAATTATAAAATCTATAACATTAATTTCTAGTTTTCTAACTAATAAAAACAATCAAAATTAGAAAATCTATAACATTAATTTCTAGTTTTCTAACTAATAAAAACAATCAAAATTATAAAATATATAACATTAATTTATAGTTTTCTAACTAATAAAAACAATCAAAATTATAAAATCTATAACACTGATTTAAGTGACATTTAAATTTTAAATTATATACTTATACTAATCCGATTATTTTTGTTGAACAATAATTAGACCACCCGTAATTCTGAGTTATAAATATTTTAACTTAATAAATTTTAAATATCAAAAATAGTAAATATGTATATTATAGAGAAAATATCTAAAATAACACATTTTTAAGTTTTTGTTCCAAAAATAACATCATTAATTTAAATTTCTAATAATATCATAAATTTAAAATTAAAATACATTAAAACTATATTTTAATAGAAAAAAATTAAACCCTAAATTAGAAATAATGAACCCAAATACAATATTTTAAATTTATGTATAATTTATTTAGAATAAATAGATATTTTTACATAAGTATTTATACTTTAATTTTATGATACTAAATTTAAAAAAAAAATTTAAAAAAATACTATTTTAGAATATTATTCTATATTATAGAGTATTATGCAATGCGCCATAATATTTTTATTTAATGTTGATTTTAACAACATTTGATAGCAAACAGAAACGTTTTGAGTAATGTCTGAAATCGACAAATGCATTCACATGCAAACTAATAAACCACTACAAATAAACTCTTTAAAGTAAATGTATCCTCGAAATCAAAATCCTCGAAAGCGATTAAAATGTGAAAACAAAAGCGGAATGTTTTTGAAAATGGAAAAATTGAGACATTAAGCTATGAGAGGCATGAAACAATGAAGGTTTACTCATCATCGTCTTCATCATCATCATCACCACCTGCTCCGTTCAATGCCTTAACTCTCTCGATCAACTTGTTCTTCCTTTCTTCGTATGTCAGTTTCTTCAAGTTGTACCTGTTTTATTTATATCCAAATCAATCAATCAACCAATGACACACCAATGTTCTTACATTCCAATAACTACAAAATGTGATTTGGTTTGTACCTCTTGTGTTCCTTAGGAGCAGATTTCTCGGTTTTCTTTGGGTTGGGATCAGCACGAATAGCTGCATGAACATTCTTGTACATCTCCTCGATGTTCTCAGCATCAACTCCATTCTTTATGTAGTCACTGAAGTGAGTTTGAAACTTCTCTGGCTCATCTTCATTCAAAAGCTTCATGTAGTTTGAGACATGACCACCATAGATGTAGTTTCTGTGGATTTCAGCATCGAGTTGCTTGTTTTCTTTGTTGAAACCGGCAAATCTCTTGTCACTGTGAGGAATATCAAGACCTCCGTCCAAAGCACCCTATAGTAAACATGAAGCAAACAAAAAAGGTATTAAGAATTCCTCGGAACAAACATTTGAGAACACAACAGATAATAATAACAGAGTGAGCAATTTGATACCTTTAGTGCACCAAAGACACGGTTTCCAGTTGTGGTCCTGATAAGTCCAACATCAAGAAGAGCACGGAAAGGTCTCCTTGTATCAGTTGGTTCCACAGAAAAGTCCTCTCCAGTGGCCTGATTCATATGTGGCTTTTATGTTATTAACAAGAGATGAACACTTGAGTTTTTATTTCGAGATGAAATCAACAGCAAGACATACCTCGACATTACCCTCATACTCATCATCCATCTCCAACATCTTCAGGACACGGCGAGCCAAAAGAAGGCCAGTACAGTAAGCTGGTTTGACAAAAAAACGTTATTAGTCTTTAAGAAACCAAAAACACAGAATCAAACATCATATTTGAAGGGGAAAATAAACAAAATCATATAAATGTTTCAATACCTGCAGCATAGTTTGTAAGTCCAACTTTGAGTCCATAATTAGGCAGCTCATGAGCATAAGCAGAAGCCTTAACAATATCACCAGCTATGCTTGCAGATACGATTTGTGCCACTATGTCTTTGTTGGTAAATCTGACAACAAAACGGTACTTAGGTGTGTTATACTTGTTCTTGTCTTGATTGATAAGACGGATCCTTGCCCTGTAATCCGTCTTTCCATCTGCAGAAAACGACACAAACTATCAGACGATTTGAACAAGAGAGCAAACAATATCAGCGAGAAAACAAAACAGGAATCCGTACCTCTCCTTCTCCTGAACTTCACTTGGTACCTCTTAAAGTAAGCATTCGACTTGGAGGGCTTCACAAACACCTGAACAATATAAATCGTTCTACTTCATTAGTCTATCATATAAACCCTAACTAAAACATAAGATCTAACGATATAAGAATTACAGGAGAGCAAAAACAGAGTCTTTATGCAATGAGCTTTAATTCTGAATGAAGCTCTACATGGTAACGCACCAGAATTGCTTATCTCAATTCTAAACCAAGTTCTAAATGAAAATGAGAGATTTCCAAAAAACCATAACAAACATCTATGAAAGCTCATCAATTTTTCGTTACAAACCTAAAAAGAGGAAACGCTGAAAATTTCTATATGAAATGAAGATCGAAATCAGATTTTATGAGGAGAAATCAAGAGGAAACCATAGTTGTGTAAGAAGAGAGAGAGAGATTACCATTGTTTGATTAAGCGAAGCGGCGTGAGAGCGAAGACCACAGGCGTAATACCTAATGCTACATATTTATAAGAAACCCTAGTAAAGGCCACGATTTTTGTGGGTTTAATATGGGTTAACGGTTTAATATGGAATAACGGTTTAATATGGGTTAACGGTTTAATATGGGTTAACGGTTTAATATGGGTTAACGGTTTAATATGGGTTAACGGTTTAATATGGGTTAACGGTTTAATATGGGTTAACGATCTGGATTGGCCAAATTAAATAACGGTCCAAAGACTTCATACTTGGATCTTGTAATCTTTCTACCACGACAAAAACAATAACAAAAGGTAAATATTTTACTGGTCATCACCACGTTTTATTTTTCTCTAAAACTAAAATTTTAAACATATTTTTTCTTGAATTAAAATTTTCAAATATCAAAATCCATATATTCATAATTATAAATTTTAATACAACCCAATAACCCAAACTAGATTTAGACTCACTTTTGTGCAAAGGAAAAAATATTTATTCACTATAATTAATTAGAACTATTAGAGTTGAAATCGGGTTTGGGCTGCGGTTAATACGTTGTAATCGGATTGTATATTCAGATTTAAATTTGGTTTAGTAGTGTTGTTAGGTAGTTAATATTTATTGTGGTTAATGTTTATTTGATAAATAGTAGATCGATTGTGAGAAAAATAATTAAAATTAATTTGAACAACATTTGTCGTATCTTTTTAAACCATTGAATAATACCAAATGAATTGTTAAACATTTTAAATAAATAACACGAATTTTATATTGTAATTATATTTCAACAAATACATAGTTTATAATCCATTTAAACACAATCAATCGGAGAAGAGTAATTGGTATATTGGTTGCACTACTTCTAATTTTATCCCTATTCCAAAAGTGCTAAATTTGATTATACTTTTTCGTATGAAAATGTTAAATATTCGTATGAAAATGTTAAATATTCGTATGAAAATGTTAAATATTCGTATGAAAATGTTAGGATATTAGGTCGGCCTGATAAAAAAAAAATGTGATCAATCAGTTGACATTATAGTAAATGACATGATTAATGCCTAACACTAAACAGAATATATCAAAAGTACTTCGTTTAGAACGATTTTGTTATCTTTTATAAATGAAATTTTATGGTTTATCAAATAACTAAAAATAGAAAAATAACTTTGGAAGTATTTATAAAGATTTTTGACCAAAAACTGTAGTTTTTTTTAAATCATCAAAATACGTTATATCTCTTTATTTTGTGTGTGGTTGGCAATTCTTTGGCTCATCAACCTTTCTTCACATATTTGTCTCTTTGTCTTATTTCCTCATTCATTTTCCTTCGTTTTGGTCCACTAAAGAAAACACAAGAGTTTAGTTTTGAGGCAGAAATGAAGAGAAACTGAGAACAAGGAATCTTGGGTGTAATATTGGTGAAGAAGCTTCAGGTTTCTTCTTGAACATGGCAGCCATAGCAGGAGGATCATTCCGAGTCCCTAACTCCATAACCATCTCAACTTTGTCTTCCTCTTCTTTGTTTCCACCACTAACATTGGTCTCTAATACCTTTATTTCCATGGATTTTGTATCTCACGAGTTGACACAGTAAGTAAGTATGATTTCAGGTTTTGTTTTTATCCATCTTTTGCAGCAATCAAGTAGTAAAAAGAACATCCAATTGCGTGCTGTTCAAGAATCTTCAACTACTTCTTCTGGTAAAATTCGTTGCGTAAAACAGAATGTTTGCTACTAAAACCAAAAGTAAGTAACTTTCCTGATCTCTCTCTCTCTTCTCTCTTCTCTCTCAGTTGCTACTGATAAGAAAGACAAAGAAGAAGATTCAACAAAAGAGGTTCCGGCAAAGAAGAAACCAAAACCTGCAGGTGCAAAAGCAGCAGACGTGAAACCGCTGAGACAAATGATGGAGGAAGACATTATTCCTCCTTTAAAAGCCATTCTTGAATCTCAAGATGATATCTGTGAGATCGATTTATCTTTCCAAGACGATAAGGTCTTCTTTCTAACTTACAAAACATTTATCATCTTTAACAATGCCTTCTCAAACTATATATAGTTCATGTTCAATTATGTGCTAAAAGTTTTGACTTTTTTCTTAACTTATATGCATAGCTATAAAAAATGGTTTGCCACATGGGTACAATTTTTTAATCACACTCATATTTCAATCAATAATAAAAATTTGAAATTGACTAAAATAATACTATTTCAAATTTTTGTTCCAAATATATTACTAGTTATTTAAATTTCTAAAAATATCATAAATTTAATAATAAAATAATTAAAAAAAAATTCTAATAAAAAAATTTAAACCCTAAATTGGAAAAAGTGAACCCAAACATTATGATTTAATTTTATATATAGTTTATTTAAAGTAAATAATTATTTTTACATAATAATTTATGGTATTTTTAGAATTTTATTTTTACTGTGCTAAATTTGAAAGATAAACTTAAAATTGTGTTATTTTAATATATTACTTAAAAAATTATGATATAAAACACAGTATATAACTCTGCGAAGAGATGCGACAGATAAATGAGCAACATCTGTCAGAAGAGTAACCAGATCTTGCAAAATAACATAACAAATGTTTTCCGATAATTTTCAAAAATTCTAAGTTTTGAAAAATTTCAAATAAATTTTTTGAAAAAAATATAAAAAATTTTAATACAAAATGACTAAAATTCTTTATAATGAAATTTGTTAAAATATGAAAATTCGAATACAATTGTTTTATCAATAATAAACTTTTTAAAAGTAAAATTAAAAATATTGAAATTGTGTTTGTTACTGAAACAGTTGGAAGGTTTTTTCTTGAAAAAAGGTATTCCATATTCCTTCTGGGCATTCTTCCCCACTGGAAACCTCATAGGTAAACATTACTATAAATAAACGGTTTGTTACAAATACTTTGTTACTGCAAAATTTGAATGGAACATATGTTTCTGGTTTGTGTTTACTTGAAACAGGAGCAAAGGGATTTTCAATTTCGTCATACGGGTCAGGTCCAAGCACAGTGGAGCCATTTCTGGTCGACGAGAGGAAACCAACAGCAAACCACGTTGTGTTTTGGGTCGAGAAACGCCTCGCTGCACAAGGGATTATTCCTGTTTGGAACCAATGAGTTTTTCTTGTAACTATTTACATTTGTATATCAAAAATTGAATGACAAAAAAACTCAAAATTCGATTAAGAAACAGTTTAGTGAATATCTTGAATTTTAGTGGTATCATAAGTTTTTATAACGGAAAATCGGTCGTTTCATACCCGAATTTTATTCGGATGTTCGATCTATATCCAATTGTTGGAGAAGTGCAAAATCATATATGAAATTGAGTAAAATTCAAATTTCATACCCAAAGAACTATTATTGCGCAAATTTATACATAAACCGTAATGGGATTAGTTTTTATTAAAGGATGCTGATGTGGCTGGCACGTAATACCGACGTGGCGGGGGAAGTGGGACATCGCAGGTCAATCGCAAAACGACGTCGTTTTGAAAAGTATTAAACGAGGAAAATCGACCGTTTCATACTTGAAGTTTACTCGAATGTTCGATTTAAACCCAATCGTTGAAGCAGTGCGACATCATATTTGAAATTAAGTAAAATTCAAATTCAATACCCAAAAAACTACTATTGTGCAAATTTATACATGAGCCGTAACGGAGTTAGATTTCTGTTAAGGATGTTGATGTATTTATACATTGAAAGTCGATTGAAAATAGAATTGTTAAACGAGTCCTCAAAACGACATCGTTTTGAGAAGTAACAAAATGACGTTGTTTTCTTTTTTTTTTTAAACCAATTTAATATCAAAACGACGTCGTTTTGATACTTCTCAAAATAATGTCCTTTTAATACTTTTCAAAACGACATCATTTTAATACTTCTCAAAACGACGTCATTTTGAGATTGACATGCGATGTCCCACTTCTCCCGCAACGTAGGTATTACGTGGCAGTCACATCATCATCCGTTAGCAGAAACCTAATTTTGTTATGGATCATGTATAAATTTACACAATAGTAACTCTTTGAGTATGGAATTTGAATTTTAATTAATTTCAAGTACGATTTTGCACTGCTCCAATAATTGGGTCTAAGTCGAACATCCGAGTAAATTTCGGATATAAAACGACCAATTTTCTTTGTTTTAATACTTCTCAAAACGACGTTGTTTTGAGATTGACATGTGATGTCCCACTTCCCGCCACGTCGGTATTACGTGACAGCGAAATCAATATCCGTTAACAGAAACCTAATCTCATTATGATTTATGTATAAATTTGCACAATAATAGTTATTTGGATATGAAATTTGAATTTTACTTAATTTTATTTATGAATTTGCGGTATTTTAACAATTGGGTTTAAATAGAACATACAAGTAAAATTATAATATGAAACGACGGATTGTCCTCTTATTGTCCTCTTTACAACTATTATCTTTCTTGGGTTGGCAGTGAGCAACAACTCCCTTAACCAGACCAATATGTTATTGTAAAAAACATTGGTTCGACCAATAAACAACAATATTTTAATATATTAACTGAAAATCATTTTAACAAAAAAAATTTATATTTATGTCTGATTTACAAAGAATAATATTTTAAAATAGCATAATTTTAATTTTTTGTTCTAAATTTAACATTTTAAATTTAAAATTTTAAAAATAGCACAAATAATTTTTTAAAAATACATACTTATCATAAACAAATTATAAATATATATAAATATTATATTTGAGTTATTTTTTGTAATTTATGATTTAATTTTTCCTTATTAAAAATAAATTTTAAATTATTTTAATATTAAATTTGTGATATTTTTAAAAATTTAATCCAATAATGCTATAAAGAGCAGTAAGCGGTCTACTGATTTTACCATCTCTACGTCCATCTCAGATGTGTAGAGTTCGACTACACCTTCACTCGTATAAAGGTGTTAAATATTCGTATGAATATGTTGTGCTATTGTGGCGACCCGTTGTGACCAGTAATTAAAAAAAACTAATAATGCTATATTTGGAACAAAAAATTTAAAAGAGTATTATTTTTATCAAGCTCATTTACAAATTTGACATGCTTACGTGTCATATTATTAGAATATTTTAAAGAAAATATTACATAAAAATAGAATTTACTACGGTATGTACGAAAATGACATTAGATAAATAACATATGTAAATTTTTGATATTTTGACATAAAAAATATTTTGATATAAAAAACAAACACAATATGAAACAGAATATTAGATATTTTGAAAAATTAGTCAAACAAAATATAAAACAAAAATTTGGTTTAATTGAATATTTATCACATATATAATTCTTACCAATTTAATAATATTGTCTATCTAAGATAGAGATAATTTAAATTTGATTCTAATGTCTATTTTATTTGAATAATCAATAAAATTAATTTTAAAATTTGATTTTAAATCAAAAATAAATAATGTATGTATCTAATTTACATTTACTAAATAAAAATTAATTATAATGTCTAAATATTTTTCTCCGTGTAAAACGTAAGTGTAAATCTAGTGTTATTTGTAAAAAGCTAGATATGAAAGAAAAAAATATTATATAGGAAACTGGAAAGATTTTAAATAATATAGAAGAAATATATGTCAATTTGAGTGGTAAATTCATGATTCCTAATACATAAAAACATATATAATATCACCAAATCAAAAGAAGAAAGGTCTCCGAGATTAGGAGAGGAGAGGAGAATACAAGGAGCTCAAACAACCATCATTCTAAGCTGTCATATAGAGGAAGAAAATACAGTCAAATAAAGCGAGAAGAAGCAGCATCATGCAACAGTGGTGAAGAAAAAGTTGAATGTAAACCAAGTCATTGCTTCTAATGGTATTCCATAAGTGAAAAACGTCTTGAGGCTCGAAACAAAATCATTAAGTACAAAGCCACAAAGTCTTCTCACAAGAGATGGAGAATCCATACGTTAAACCAGTAAGAAAGACTAATTGCGAAGACGGCTCTATTGCTTCTGAGACCAAAAGTATATACCAGAGTCCAGAAAAACCGAGCAAAAGGTTGTTGAGCCGCTTGAGTGAACAATGCAGGTATGACCCGAACCTGTAAGAGCCAGCTAGCTTCGAAATGTCAGAGTTAATCCGACTGAAATCAAGGGTTTGGCCGAGGAAACAAATGGAAACGTTGCAGGCCATTGTATCTGAAAGTTCTGGTATTTTTTCCGTATTGTTTGGCTCCATAAGCTTGGTCACACAGAATTTCAAGTGCACCCACTAAGCCATGCTGCACACAGCTTCGACTGAATCTTGAAATTGGTGTTAAAAAGGAGATTAATTTGGATTCCATACACAAAGTTCTTCTTTTTTGAATGAAATATGAATACATAATAAACTTATTGTCATTAAACTTGTAGTTAATATTTACTGTTTCTTTTTCTCATGTTAGTCTTGGATATACATATTGATATGCATTTCATATCGGTAAATCGCTGGTAAATCTAGAATATAAAGTTGAGATTTTATTTAGAGAGAAGCAAGGGGATGATGCATTGGCCCTAACCTCATAAACTACAGATAGAGTCACTGGAATCAACACGGAGGTCAAAACAATGATATGGTAAAAAGGGTCTTTTAGATAATGGTTCCACTAGGAATCAGAGCATCCTTGATCACTGTAACAATGCCACTCTTGATGAAGTATCCGTCTGTCTCCCTTGCCGCTTCTTGCACATTGTCCGTGTTGATGATCTGGATAAACGCAAGAGAGCAACGGATGCTTAAAGAGTGAGTAATAGTTTTGTATGCGAGATCAGTTCATATGTAAGAAAGGTTTAAACCAAAATGAAAAAATGGACCTTGACGTTATCCCCAATACGGGCATTCTTGTCAATGATTGCTCTTTTGATGTGGGAGTCTCGGCCAATCCCAATTGGAATGCTTCCCTTTGCAGCCAGGACTTTCCTATCAGCATCAGTCTGGAACGCCCAGGGATCAAAACAGCACGTAATGGCCTTTTTAGATAACTATACAGAAATGTATCCTACGCAATGAACTGATCTGAAACTGTAGGTTACCTCGTAGTAGTCTGCACCCATCAACAAGGTGTCTTCTATGATTGCACCCTCCGATATGCAAGAACGAAGACCAATCACAGAATGGTGGATTTTGCAGTTCTGGAATTAACGGAAAGAGGAAGAAACCAGAAAGTAGAGCAGTATCAATTAGTCCATGCATATGTTCACAAATCTGTCAGGGTAGGGTAATTAGAAAGGGTTTTTTTACCTTGATAACACAACCTTCACCAATCACACTATCCGTAACATCAGCATCAAGCATTTTTGATGGAGGTAAGTACCGAGGCTGTGTGTAGATTGGTGCTGAACGGTCATAAAAGCTGCAAAAGATGATAAAAGATTGGTCTTGTGTTTAAGGCTCGCTGACGAAGAGATAAATGTGTGTACCTGAAATCTGGTACTGGTTTCTTGGTGATTCCAAGATTCGCATTGTAAAATGCCTCAATGGTACCAATATCTTCCCAGTACCCATCGTACAGATAAGCTTGCACCTAAATAAAATTTAGTCACAGTTATGAAAGTGGAAATTTATAATGTTAAAATTGAAGGACTAAACATTAAACCAAGAAAGCCATCATTTTCGTATTGATTTTTCCAAGTGTGATTCACTTACTCTCAGGCCAAGAGAGGTGGCACCAGGTATAACTTCACTCCCGAAGTCATTAGCTCCAGGAAACTTCTCACGGAGCAAGTCTAACATCACATTTTTGCTGACAACATATATTCCCATACTAGCAATAAAAGGCATTTCTTTTGCTCTTTCGTCATCAAGACCTAAGATTGTGGTATCAACCTAATTATATAGAAGAAAAAAATGATGCCATCATGAGCATATATAAGCAATGCCGTCACTAACAATGTCGTCATGAGCATATATATAAGCAAACTCAATCAACATTACCCCACCACTTAAAACTTTACCTTCATAGCCTTAAGTTGCTCCCCTTTTGGTTTCTCAGCAAATTCGATGATCCTTCCTTCATCATCAATTTTCATTAGTCCAAAAGCAGTGGCACGTTTCTCATCCATAGGAAGAGCAGCAACGGTTATATCAGCGTCGGTTTCACGATGAGCTTGGATGAATTTCTCGTAATCCATACGGTACAAATGGTCCCCTGCAAGAACCAAGAATTCCAGCACATTGTGCTCTTCGAACAACCACAAGTACTGCCTTACTGCATCAGCAGTTCCCTGCAAGAGAAGGTTAACTCAAATCAGAAAGGAAAAAATGAAGAAGATGACTCTATTTCACTCAATCTCATCCAAGCCATTACAGTCTCCTACCTGGAACCAATTTGGGTTTTCTGGGCTTTGTTGAGCTGCGAGAACCTCAACGAAACCTTCGTTCTTGTAGCCACCCATGTTGCTCGCATAAGCGCGAGAGAGATGTCGATTCAGAGAAGCCGAATTGAATTGTGTAAGCACATAGATCTTGGAGATGTTACTGTTCAAGCAATTGCTCACTGGGATATCAATCAATCGATAATTCGCACCAAGAGGAACAGCTGGTTTCGCCCTTTTCTTCGTAAGAGGGTATAATCGAGTTCCAGCACCTCCTCCCAGAATTATCCCCAACACACTCTGCCATTAGCAAATCTTAATGGATCGATAAAACCCCAAATCCGAAAAACTCGGATCTCCATTTTCAAAATCGAAATGGAAAAAAAAACAAAAACAAAATCACTCACCCTGCTAGCGTCAGGATCAAGGCACGTCTGTGAGTTCTGCGAATCCGAAACCGCCTTGGGAGACACAATCAATGGTTTTCTCTTACTTGAACCATCAGTTTTACGATGGCCATCGGAGATTATCTCCTGCGTGGAAACCTTCTCTCCTGCAAGAGAAGACGAAGAGAACGATAAACTTTCCCTAAGAGATTTTCGACGTGTGAGATTCAATGAAGAAGATGATGATGAAGGAAATTGTAACGCTCCAATTGCTGCCATTGTCGCCATTGTTGTCGAAACGAGGAAGGAGCTTCACTCACTCTTCTTCTGTCACTATAATTGAGAAATATCTTTTTTTATTTTGGTATAAAAACTTTTGTTTTGTATTTACTTTTACACCCCTAAGTTAGGCTACGAATTACGTGGAAGGATGATGTGGTATTATCGTAAATTCTAGAGAAATGAAGCCTGTTGTTCATAACTTTTGGCGGTGAAAATATGGTAATGTGATAGCAATAAATATAAGAAGTTTGGGGATTGGTGGATAGGAACGAATGTAAAACGAACGGTCGATTTACTACTTCCTTTCTTTAGTTTTGGATTTACTACTTCCTCACTTTAGTTTTACGAAAACTGATTGCCTTACTAGACGAGTAAATTCCATCACATAATAGCATAATAGCATATATAAACTATTAAAAACATATTGTTATCATCATCATCATCCGATTGGTCAAAATTTTCATCGATGTTATTGATCCATATTTCATTTGAACGAGTCGATGACAAATTTTTCAAAACTTTTTTTTTCTCTTTTTATTCCGTTCATCTTTTTTTTTATTTTTCTACGCTGTTTTATTCTCTCTGTTTTTTTATTTTTTTTGAATTCGAAATGCCATATTAGAACTTTTTAAAATCTTATTATAATATTAACAAAGACGGATATACAGTTTGTTATGATCTGGCATGTGTTCCACACCAATATCTTTTAAAAAAATTATTTTAATATTTTAAATTTAAATTTTTTTTTTAAGTGTGCTGCATACTAAAAAATTTTCTACATATGTTTTTGGTATTAACATCATCAATTAAAATTTTGACTAATAAAAAAGTGGATTGTGTTGTTAGCAATATATTATATAATGGTTTATATATGTCACTATATTATTTATATAATTCGTATAGTTTTCGATATATTTCAAAATTTTAGATATGTGGTTATATAATATAATATACTTTGTGTAAGAGAATATTTTTTCTTAGTTTTATGAACCAAATTGTTTCACCCAATTTTCGAAACTTAGAATTTGGTCTCCATTACGCATATGAATTGGAATCCAAAAACTGAACCTGCAATCAGGAATTCAGTTTGGTGTGGGATATTGGATAATAATTCTAATTTATATTATTGATAGTTTTTGGATATTACTCAAACCGAACCAATAAGCAAATAATATCAATATAAAACTGAATCATAAGCATTTAAGTTCATTTTTATTATGATTTGGATTTTATTCTTTACTAATAATAAAAACAATTTACGAAAACTTCTATGATAATTTGAATTTGTATAAATGATATTCAATTCTGGCTCAAAGACATAATGTGATAAAATAGAAGGAAGAAATTGTGATCTTCATCAAATATTAGTAATTGAACTGTTAATGATTCTTCTACAGTAATTGAATAATTTACTTGGTTACAATGAAAATGATGGTTTTATTTTGTCCAAATATTTTTGAATTTTCTAGTTAAATCGAGTATGTTAGTATCTAACCCGAATTAAATATGTAGGAACCAATTTATTTGATTTTTACTCGATTCTAATCTTACGTATTATATCGAATTGAATTCGAAAATAACTAAATTTTAATGATTCTTTTATAATTATCAATTTTTTAAAAAATTAAAAACAAAAAAATTGATTAGAATTGAACCGAATAACAGAGTGTCCAAATCTAATCACATAGAGAAAAGAAATAAAAAAAACTATAGTTTTATTTGTTTGTTTGCCGCTAGCGGTTGTGGCTGCGGTATATGTTGTTCGTTTGCCTGTCGCCGATAATAACAGTTGTGTTTGATATCAAATTTTTAATCACACCGCTATTTTAATTATCGGTCAAAAAAATTACGGCGCATGACGCAATGTTTGACCACTGCGATTGATCAAAAGTAGCTGCGACATCTAAACGAACAATAATCTTTCACAATGGTAGTTACTAAAAACTGCGACTAACAAACGAATATAAGTTACATATTTTGCAGCAAATTTATATAGTTGACTAAACTATATTTTTTTACGTTGAACTAAAAGTAGTTTTTTCAAATCGAACTAAAACTAGTTTTTTGGTGTCCATTTGCAAAGGCTACTATTTGAATGAATTCAAAGAAAAATACTAAGTGTATGGCTAATATAAAAAAAAGCAACAAAGAATTCTTAAGAGAGTGATTCAAATTATCCTATAAGGAGTGGAGAAAATTTCTAACCGAACCAAAATTCTAACATAATCCAAATACAATGAAAGTTTTTAGTATGAATTAATTGTTTTTAAATCGAACCAAATTTTAAATAAATCAAGTTAATCGAATTCATAAATTTAACTCAAATTATAAAACTCACTATTTTAAAATTTTGTTAAATATGTCATAGATATGTGAAAAAGTTTTATGATATATTTTTGCTGAGAAACTCCACAATATTCTTATGAAAAGATTGACCATAATGAACATATGCATAAAATATAAATTAGGAAAAACGGTTGATATCACCATAAACTTATAATTTTAGAATTATGTATACATAAACTATCGCGTCATGCCGATATGTACATAAAATATCTCTAATTTTGAATTTATCTCATAAACTTTAAAAACACAGCTAATTCCACCAAATAAATAATTTTGTGTATTTTTCCGTCATACGTGCTGACGTGGCTGCCATAACGGATGTCCAATTTAAATTGTAACTCAAAATGATAACGTTTTAACCTCTTTTTTTAAATCGTAATCCAAAACGATGTCGTTTTATAATCCAAAAATATAATTTATAAATGCGTAGCCCAAAAAGACCAAAAAGCCAAATATATCCAAATTTATAATATTAACTAAAAATTAATTGATTAATTTTGTTACTATTATTTCTTTATCCATAATCGAAATGAACAGAAGAATTAACAAATTACTTTTTAGAATCTAGAAACCTAAACCTAAAAAAATTCAAATCCACACAAAACTATAATTTAATTATCAATAAGATATGTTTTTTAAAACTTGAAAAACTGAAAATAACAACCGAATATACAAAAGTCCACTCCTACACATTAATAGTAGAAACTATTTAGTTATAGTAGTTGACCAATGGTTAATTAATCTTTCTAAGATTAAATAACAAAGAATGTGAATTATTGGATATTAATGGAACCAAACTTATCAAATATCTGT
Source organism: Pugionium dolabratum (assembly GCA_018901945.1). Lineage (NCBI taxonomy): Eukaryota > Viridiplantae > Streptophyta > Magnoliopsida > Brassicales > Brassicaceae > Pugionium > Pugionium dolabratum. The sequence goes on from JAEVFF010000660.1 coordinate 43,956, forward strand.
TTCATTGTAATCAGAGTTTGATGAATGTATAATCATTTGTCGTGATGTATGAATATATATTTTCTGCCGTCTTGATTTTTTTTCTAATATTTTTTGATAAATTTATATATCTTTTTTTTTTATTAAATTTGTTTTTATTCTTATACTTTAAAATTTGAAGTATTTTAGTTCAATTATTTGACATTGCTTAACTTTATTACTTTTATTTTTTGTCTCATAATTTATATTTCCACTGAAAGTTTTATAGTTTAAAATGATTATTAAATCATATAAAAAGTAAATCAAATATATTTAAAATTTCTAATGTATAATTTTTTATATATTTATAATGTTTTAAATCAAATTTAAATTTTGTTTGTGTTTCATGAACTTAAATAGTAAAATTAGGTTTGGTGATTTGATATTCGATTAATAATTGGACACATGTGTAGTTTTTTTTATGTTTTTAAATAATGAGATGTTAGACTGGTTTAGTGATATGTGGCATATTATAAAAAAGTATAAATTTATTATATATATTTATGATTTCTAAATTAAATTTAAATAGTTTATGCTCTGTGATTGTTAAAATAATATGATTTAGCTTTATATGCAATTAATAATTTGATACATATTAAACTTTTTATGTTTTGAATAATAAGATGTTAAGCATTGATCATGTAGTATTTTTATGATGATATGAAAAAGTAATTTTTTCAAGTTCATGTGAAAAAATTTAGAAGAATCGTACTTTTATATAAATGTATTTACAAGATTATATTATAAAATTAAAATTTAATTAGTATATTTTTATTATTAATGATGACTACCGTTTATTTTTATTTAAACCCCCTAAAAATAAAAATTATATGAAAAATATAGTTGAGTGGAAGAAAAAAGCTATATATAATTATATTTTTGTTTATTTAATTTTAGTTGATTTTTATATTTTGCAACATAATTATTTATTTATTCTAAACAAAAACATTATGTTTGAATTTTTATTTTTCAATTTGTGGTTTAAATTCTTCTCTAGATATATACTATTTTAGTATTTTAGGCTTTTTCGGTTAACCACTTATCACAGTATTGATTATATTTGTCTAATTATACTTCTATAGATATTGTATTTCCGATTCTCCATCTGCAATTTAATGATCACGAAAGCTCCTTAGAATACAAAAAACAACTATATTTATTTTCTATGACGACATAAACGACTTTGTACTCGTGAAGACAATAAATTAAAGAAGATATTTGTACTAATTAACTAATAAGTCTTTTCAAAGTCTTTGAAAATATGAACTAACTTAACAGAACATGAGAGGGAGAGAGGGAGAGAGGGAGAGAGGGAGAGAGAGAGAGGGAGAGAGAGAGATAGAGAGAGAGAGATTGAGAGGGAGAGAGAGAGAGAGAGAGAGAGAGAGAGAG
>JAEVFF010000660.1:47890-146420 GCA_018901945.1 Pugionium dolabratum
CCGCTAACATTGTCTCATTCAATTCCTCACAATAATTGAACATATATGTTTAGGGAATTAGAGGAGTAGGAAAAATCAAACAAGGTTACAATCCAGCAACATGGGTTCTTGAAGTGACAACAAGGGCACAAGAAAATGTTCTTGGTGTCAGATTTGCTCAAGTCTACAAAAACTCAAACCTCTACAAGTAAGTTGAGTTACATGTTACTATTTATAGAAATATTAAAACTCGACAAAGCCACATCAATCTCACAAAACATTTGATTTGTGTGAATGCAGGAGAAACAAAGATCTAATTGAGGAATTGAACAGGGTTCCTCTTCGTACACAAGACATTCATTTCTCAACAATGTATTCACAATCCTACTTCACTCAATTCCACGCGTGCCTATGGAAGCAACACAAATCATATTGGAGAAACGTACCGTACAACGCTGTGCGTCTCTGTTTCTCTGCTGCGGTTGGAATCGTGTATGGAATCATCTTCTGGAGTTTGGGAAAAAGAAAAGGAACAAGAGAAGATATATTCAACAGTGTGGGTGCAATCGCAATCGTTATTGGCTTCTTAGGCTCACAAAGTGCCGCTACTGTGCGTCCTGTAGCAATCGCCGAACGTACTGTCTTTTACCGAGAGAGCGCTGCTGGAATGTACTCTGCTCTACCTTATGCGTTTTCACAGGTATTTACACATTACCACTTACTTCATTCATATGTACCAATTTAATCTTATGTGTTGGTTTTCTAAACTCTACCATTTTCAAGGTGATAATCGAGATTCCATATACAATGGCTCAAGCTTGCATCTATGCAGTTATCGTGTACGGGATGATAGGATACGAATGGACAGCTTCGAAATTTCTTCTGTACACATTCTTTACCTTCTTCAGCATCCTCTACTATATCTACGCGGGTATGATGCTCATTGCCGTAAGTCCTAATCAAGAAACCGCAGCGATACTCAATGGTATCATATACACATCGTTGAATGTATTTTCTGGATTCACCATTCCTCGTCCCGTAAGTAACCAAATGCTCACAATTTAATCAAATGACGATGCTAGTTTAGTATTCGTATTGTTTGTTAGTCAGAGATTAGGAATCAATCAATGGATGCATCTTCTTATATATAAATACACATGAAAGAATGAAATGTTCATAAAATAAAGTGATATCTTGTAGAGAATGCCAACGTGGTTGAGATGGTTCGCATTCGGGAGTCCAGCGTGGTGGGGTTTGTACGGATTGACAATATCCCAATACGGAAATGTAGAGACGAGGCTCGATACCGGTGAGACGGTTACTGAGTTTATGAAAAATTATTATGGTTATGACTATGACTTCTTGTGTGTTGTCTCACTTGTCCTCGTCGCTTTCACTTTGCTTTTTGCATTTATATATGCTTTCTCCATTAAGACTCTCAATTTCCAAAAGAGGTGAGAAATTATTGTTATTATTCTTTTCTGCTTGGTTTTATTATTATAGATACACTTTTACCCCCATTATCCATCAGTTCGATCATCAATGTGTTTTAACAATAAGCGGTAGGCTTTGTAGTTATGTGAAAAAAAAACTTTTTGGTGTTTTATTTTTTTAAATGGGTTTTGTAATTTGTACGTGAGAAGCTTAACACTTTTATTAACCTCGGTGGAACCTATCTTTTATAAAATTTGATGAATCTAATAGTTTTAGTACAAATCATAATGTACTGAACCTAAAAGTCATTTTACTTTTTAGATCTAAAATATTGAATCCAATATTATATCAAATTTATAAATTATAATGAATTAATATACTTAAAATACAATAAAAAGTAGACAACTATTATTCAATTAATCTCTATTTTTTGTAGATGTTAGGTTGCCTTCTAGTGAATATTTGAACAAATATTATAACAAAATGTAGGCCATTGACTGACAATATGAAATTCTATATGTTGAATCACGGGAAAAATCCGAAAAAATGATTGAGAAAGGAAATAATAAGAACTCGAAAGGTAAATCTCAAAACAGAGGAAGAGCACAATCTAACTCCAGAGTTAAGATAATAGCTAAAAGATGATGTTTTATCTGCATAAAAAGACACTGAAAAAGAGAATGTCTAGACAAATATTCAAAGAGATTTGAAAGCTCACCAAACTCAACAACAAAGATTACTCAACAGTTGTAGCCACAGCAAACATTCAAGAGACTAATAACGAATGGGTGATGGATTTAAGATGCTCCTTTCACATGATGCTAGACAAAGAAGTTTTAATAGATTTGGAAGAATTCGAAAGAGTAAAGGTTCTTATGGCAAAAAGCATTCATAATGAAGTTAAAGGAAAAGAAAAATTAAAATTAAAAACTCAGATGGATCAACAGTTATACTACCAGAATTAAGGTACATACCCACGAGGAATAAGAATCTAATTTCATATGACATGTTGGAAAACCCAGGGTGCAAATACGAAAGAATGGCTTTATAATCACATTCTACAAGGATGGGAAGTCCTAAAATGAAAATATAATTGTAGCTTATATTATTTGCAAGGAAATATAATCAAGGGAGAATCAAAAGTGTCGAGGCTAATATGACCAAGATATGATATTCTAGATTAGTACATATGAGTTTAAACAACATGAATATTTTTGTCAAAGAAGGATACTTGCCAAAGGATCAACTTGGCAAGATTAGAATTATGTGAGAATTGTGTATTTAGAAAATATCACAAACAAAGCTTCCCTACAACTAGACACACATCAAAAGCATACTCGATTATGTACAATCCGACTTATAGAGATCACCATCGACTTCAACAAGTCTTGGAAGATGCAAATATTTTATAAGCATTGCAGATAACTATTTCAAGAAGGTATGTATATTTTCCTAAAGAAAAATGAGGAGGTATTCCAGAAATTCAGAGAATCAAAAGAACTAGTTGAAAATCATACAAGAGAAAGAATCAAGTGTCTCAGAACTGACAAGGAACTTGAATTTTGTAATCTAGAGTTTCAAAACCTATGTAAAGAATCATGGATTATGATGTGAGCATGGCCAGCAAAAAAAAACAACCTAAGGAGCAGCTTGAACCAGAGGAAGAAGAACCCACTAAAGATGAGCAGCTAGAACCCGCATATATTGGAGATGAAAGCGTACAAATCTTAAATGGCCCCATTATCCAATCCAAGCAAGCCAAGCTTAATACAAAATTACAACACCTTCTCAACACCATTCAGGCCAGTTTAGTGTGTGCTAATCCAACCACATTTGTTGTGATGCAAGCCACCTAAACCTCAACAAGAGAGGTGTTTTGGATTATACTCTTTTTCCCTATTTTTAGTTTTATTCCAATGGGTTTTCTAAGATAGGTTTTTAATGAGGCAAACCCAAGGTACTTTACAACAACCTCTTAGTGAATCAAGGCCCATTCTATCTCATCATCCATGAAATATGAGAGAAAAAATCAAGTCAAAATATTATTTACTTCTTAGTGTTTGTCTTAGTTGTCTTTGTAATTTCCTAAGTAATTCCTTTAATGTTTTGGTAGAATTTTAGGAGTCATTTTCAATTTCCTAGACTACTATGAGTACTCTCTTGTATCCTTATTTTTGGATCATCAAATATTTAATAGAAAATATCCTTCTTAAACTCGTTTGATCATCCTCTTGAATAAAGAATTTTAGAACACTTTCTCATTCCTCTCAAGAGCTGAAAGTTTAAGGGATCTTCATCACTCTTGGAAGTTTCAATTTGATTCACCCCTTGTCCAACCTGCCTGGCCTTTGTTTCACACAGAGCAAGTAGATATTCCAAGGATTTTCCATCATCCTTGAGAAGTATCATCTATTTCCCCTTGTTCTCGGATCCATCCACTTAAGAGCTCACACATCCGCCAAGTTACACCATCATTTCACCCATTCCAAAACTTCAATCCATTCATCCACTCTTCTACAACCATTTCGAGTTGATCAGGGGCTTGATCCTCATCAGGATCACATCAAGTGATATCAGAGCCCGCTCCAAACCAGGTTGTATCTCTACAAACCCGTTTGTACCCTTTCATATTCTTGCAAAAACATTTTGTAACCTTTCACCTTCTTTTTGCGATTTGTTTTAAAATGTTTCTGATTTTGTTTCTTGTTTAAAATTGATCTTAGATCTTTGAAGAACCTGGAAATTAACTTGGAAATAGTTTAGAACCGATTTCTAAAGGACAAAACTTGTGAAACACCCAATCGGCACCGTTGAAGTTCTAATAAACTGTTTTTGTTAATCCGAGTTTATCACCTTTTTTGAATATTTTAGAAATTAAAACCTGAATGAAACTTGTTCTTAAGACTTCATAGAACCAGGAATACCAATTAAAAACGTTTCAAAATGAATCTAAAGTTCTTAGACTCACCCATTTCAAAACCGAAGTTCAAAGGGTTTAGAACATGCTTTGCTAGGGTTTGTCTTTGTTCCATGTCTTTGTTTCACCGAATTGTTGTGTTAGTTTGTGTGTTTTACTTTGAACCGTTTACTTCTCTGAATTTTTCAGGTACCATGGTAGGAACCAGCAATAATTGAGAAGAATCCTCAAACTCCAACAAACAACTCCTTGATTCCTTTAAAGCCATGATGGATGAAAGTATAGCAACCATGAGAGCTGAAATAGAAAGATCCATCAATGACCGACTTAGGATAAACCAGCCACCTTCTGATACTGAGGAATACTACAGTCACTCATCTAGGTCACAATACCCTAGGACGGCCAAGAGACGACTAACCGCATAGGAATAACCAACCCAATCCTTGAGACCCTTTGGCTGGCCTTAAAATCAAGATTCCCTCTTTCCATGGAACCAATCACCCTGAGGAGTATCTAGAGTGGGAAAAGAAGATAGAAATACTCTTTGATTGTAGGGAATACACTCAGGATAGTAAGGTTAGAGTAGCACCAACCGCTTTTAAAGATTATGCCTTAAGTTGGTGTGATACAAGCCTCGATTCAAGGCTGTACCCGCGTGATGAGGACATCAGGTCGTACATCCAGCCAGGAGACCAGACTGGCCGACCAGGAAGCTTGCCCGAGACAGCAGGACCATCCGGCGCGCCTGCCGGACCAGACAGTACCGCCGGACCCTCGACCTATAGGACCAGACCGGTCAACATTGCCGGCGGAGGGGCCCAAGCTTCCGGCACACTTGGTGGGGACGTGAATGACACCGCCGGTCCCCCTGATGACACTGCCGACTCCGGGATCAACTTGGCCGGTCCTGAAGTCATTTCGGCCAGTACCGCGCACAATCCAGCCGGTACAGGCCATCCAGCCGAGTACACGCACACTTCCACTTCTACACAAGAGGACTCGGACCAAATGAGCTACCAGCTCCAGGACATGCACTTAGAGAAAGTATCTACACCAGTGGTACCTCCAGGAGCAATGACAAGAAGCAGATCAAGAGCACTCTTCCACAAATTCAGCTTATGGGTCAACAAGCTTCTAGAAGAAGAGCAGCTAAGGACAATGGGCCAGAAGAGCAAATTAGAGTCCAAAGGCTTCTCAACAACACAAGGAACATCAGAGACTTGGGCTTAGTGGCAAGAGAGGTCAGGGCCCAAAGATATTTAACCCTACTCCAAGTCGAAGACTAGGAGCAAGGCGCGTGCATGCCACAAGGACGGCCACCTTCCATATCTTGGCCGTGAGGTGAGTTAAGGTAAGTTTACATTCGAATATATGCCTCTTTCTGTTTTGCAGGGTAGGATTTAGTTGCTTTACATTTTTGAGTCAAGAACATTTTAGGAATAGGTCCTTTTTCGGTTATGCACTTTTGTATCTTTTCCTTTTGTGCACTTTTGTAAACTTTCCTTTATCTTTATTTGTGTCGACCCTAGAAGGTCAAGCTGTCGAGCATATTAATAAGGCTCCTTCCAGCATTGTAGTTCGACAACCTTTTTGATATTAATAAAGATTGAATTTTCTTTCAACAAGTTATTCTCTCAAGAGACTTGTGCGCTTAGAACCTAGTTGAGACCAGCCCTCCTAGCTCTAAGTTTGTGATTTATCACGAGTTCCATCACCCTCGTGTGGTTCACTTCACCCTTCCATCTTTTACCAACCAGAAAACCCCCATCCAGAAGCCTAAGGTTGAGTTTCTCACCTAATCTTCTACAAACAGCCCACGCGCATACATCCTTGAATCAAGGCTTGTATCACCGCGTGGGCTGTGTGGAGAAGATTAGGTGAGAAACTCAACCTTTGGCTTCTTGATAGGGGTTTTTGGTTTGGTAAAGATGGAAGGGCGAAGTGAACCACACGAGAGGTGATGAACCTCGTGATAAATCACAAACTTAGAGCTAGGAGGGCTGGTCTCAACTAGGTTCTAAGCGCACAAGCTTCTTTGAGAGAATAACTTGTAAAGAAAATTCGATCTTTATTAATTAGCAAAAAGGTTGTCGAACTACAATGCTGGAAGGAGCCTTATTAATATGCTCGACAGCTTGACCTTCTAGGGTCGACTCAAAGAAAAATGGAAAACTTACAAAAGTGCAAAATGGAAAAATTACAAAAGTGAATAACCGAAAAAGGACTTCTACCTAAATTGTCTTTGACTCAAAATGTAAACATTCTAAATCTTACCCTGCAAAACAGAAAAAGGCAAGTATATAAATTGAAAACTTACCATTCTTACCTATCGGCCAAGAAATGGAAGGTGGCCGACCTTGTGTCATGCACGCGCCTTGCTCCTAGTCTTCGACTTGGAGTAGGGTTAGGAATCGTTGGGCCTTGACCTCTCTTGCTACTAAAGCCCAAGTCTCTGAAGTCCCTTGCATTGTTGAGAAGCCTTTAGACTCTTCTTTGCACTCTTGGCCCAATGTTCTTTGTCGATCATCCTCTAGGAGCTTGTCGACCCACAAGCTGAACTTGTGGAAGAGAGCCCTTGATCTGCTCCTTTTCTTTGCTCCTGGTGGCACCACTGGTGTAGAAACTTCATCTAGATGCATGTCTTGAAGCTGGTAGCTTATCTGGTCCGAGTCTCTTTGTGTAGATGATGGAATGGTGGTGCAATCGGCTGGATTGGCTGTACTGGCTGGAGTGTGCGAGGTGCTGGCCGTATTTTCATCGGAGCCGGCTAAGTTGATCCCAAGCCGGCGGCATCACCAATTGGGCTGGCGGTGTCATCCACGTCGCCGCCAGTTGGGCTGGAGGTTTGGGCCTCTCCGCCGGAAAGATTGATCGGTCCGGCCCACCTGGTCGTAGGCCCGGTGGTACCACTTGGGCCGGCAGGCGCGCCAAATGGCCCGGCTGTATCGGGCAAACACTCTGGTCGGCCAGATTGATCTCCTTGCCGGCCATACGATCTGATGCCCTCATCATCCCCTCCCTCTTCAGTAGGTTTTGACCTCAAAACTGGTTCATCTGCAAGGAAAGGAGCTAAATCAGTTACGTTGAATGTGTTAGACACATTGAACTCACTAGGAAGCTCGATCCGGTAGGCGTTGTTGTTGATCCTCTCCAGTACTGTGAATGGTCCATCTCCTCTTGGGGCCAGCTTGGAACTCCTTAGGTTGGGGAACCTTTCCTGCCGTAGGTGTACCCACACCCAATCGCCTGGTTGAAAAATCACGTACTGCCCAGTCCATTTCTCCAAATTTTATGCTACCTTCTGGTGTATCCTCTTGATGAACTCCGCTTTGGATGCTCCGTTGAGGTTGGTCATCTCTGCTGGTGGCAGTGGCGTTTGCTGTAGGGGTGTTAGGGGGTTGAAACCATAGACTACTTCAAAAGGGGTCTTCTTGGTTGCTGAGTGCACGGCTCGGTTGTATGCAAACTCTACGAATGGCAGGCACTCCACCCAAGTCTTGAGGTTCTTCCCTAGTGTAGTCCTGAGAAAAGTCAACAATGTCTGGTTGACTACTTCAGTTTGGCCATCGGTTTGAGGATGGCAGGTGGTAGAGAAGAGCAGCTTCGTGCCTAGCTTCCTCCAGAGGGTCCTCCAGAAGTGGCTGAGGAATTTGGTCTCCCTGTCTGACACGATGGTCCTTGGCACTCCGTGAAGCCGTACTATCTCCCTGAAGAACAGCTCGGCTGTTTGCGTGGAATCATTGACATTGGCTCATAGGATGAAATGTGCCATCTTGGAGAATCTGTCCACCAATAAAAGATAGCATCTTTGTGGTTGATCTTGGGCAGACCTAGAACAAAGTCCCTTGAGATGTCCACCCATGGATGTGTAGGTATGGGCAGAGGGAGATACAACCCGTGAGGGTGCACTCGGGACTTCTCCTTTTTGCAACTGATGCACCTTGCACAATGGGCTTCTACTGACCTCTTGATGTGTGGCCAGTAGAAGTGCTCCTTGACCACTGCTAGTGTCTTGTCAACACCAAATTGGCCCATGAGTCCTCCTCTATGAGCTTCTTAGATGACAAGCTCCCGTAGCGATCCTTGTGGTATGCACAACCTTCTCTCTCGGAACAAGAACCCCTCATGGATGTAGAACTTGCCATGACTTCCTGTGCCACACTCCTTGTAGCTCTCAGCAAAGTCAGGATCATCCTTATATAGGTCCTTGATGTGCTTGAATCCTAAGACCTTTGCCTCCATGGTGGATATCAAGGAAAACTTCCTTGATAGTGCATCGGCTACCACGTTGTCCTTGTCCTTCTTGTACTTGATGACGTACGGGAAGGTATCTATGAACTCCATCCACCTGGCATGTCTCCTCTTGAGATTGGTTTGACCACTGAGGTGTTTGAGAGTCTTGTGATCAGTGTGGATCACAAACTCCTTGGACAGCAAGAAATGCTGCCAAATCTCCAAGGCTCGGACTAGGGCATAAAGCTCCTTGTCGTAGGTGGGGTAGTTCAGTGAGGCACCACCTATCTTCTCACTGAAGTATGCCACTGGCCTTCCTCCTTGAGTCAGCACCGCTCCTATGCCTATTTCAGAGGCATCGCACTCCACTTCAAACGTCTTGTTGAAGTCGGGCAAGACCAGCACTGGTGCATGTGTGAGGTTGTCCTTCAAGGTCTGGAACGCCTTCTCCTGAGCTTCTCCCCAGCTGAATCCCACGTTCTTCTTCACTACAGCCGTCAATGGTGAGGCAATACTGCTGAAGTTGGGCATGAATCTTCTGTAGAAGTTGGCCAGACTGTGGAAACTCCTCACTTGGCTGATGTTGCTCGGTGTTGGCCATTCTTGTATGGCTAGAATCTTCTCTTCATCAACCTGTAAGTCCTGTGAACTTACAACAAAACCTAAGAAGACAAGTTTATCAGTACAAAAGATGCACTTCTTGAGATTGGCATAAAGCTCTTCTTGTCGAAGGGTTTTAAGTACCAACTCAAGATGTGTGAGGTGATCCCTTAAGCACTTACTGTAAACTAAAATGTCATCAAAGTAAACTACAACAAACTTACTGATGTACGCCCTAAGAACTTGGTTCATAAGGCACATGAAGGTGCTTGGGGCATTAGTCAAGCCGAATGGGATGACTGTCCACTCATAGAGCCCTTGCTTTATCTTGAAAGCAGTCTTCCACTCATCACCTTCCTTCATCCGGACCTGGTGGTATCCACTCTTGAGGTCTATCTTGTAGAAGACCGTGGCTCCACTCAGCTCATCTAGCATGTCATCCAGCCATGGTATCGGATGCCGGTACTTGACTGTGATGTTGTTGATTGCTCAGCAGTCCATGCACATTCGCCAAGTCCCATCCTTCTTGGGCACTAGCAGCACTGGTACGGATCATGGACTGAGGCTCTCTCGAACATAGCATTTCTCCAGGAGCTCCTTGACTTGCTTCTCAAGCTCCTTTGACTCCTCTGGACTCATCCGGTAGGCTGGCCGGTTAGGTAAGGCTGCTCCGGGCACGAGGTCGATCTGGTGCTCTATGCCGCGTAGGGGAGGCAAGCCTGCTGGTATCTACTCCAGAAATACATCCTTGAATTTGTTGAGCAGAGCTGCTTCTTCAGGAGGTACCTCTACCTGTTCTTTCTCTATATTCAAAACTTCTTTCAAAACCATTAGTAGCATAGCCGTGGGGCTGCGTGTCTTCATCTCCAACCGGCTGGGGCTCCTCCGGTTCGTGCCATGTCCTAGGGTGCTCAGGACCCTCAGCATGGTCTTGCTCAGCCCTCACGTGCCTCATGGCTTGGAATCTCACCGGCCTCTCCATGCACTCCAACCTCTCGCCGATTGATGCGAATTGTGTTTGGAATGTGGTGAACATGGCCATCATGGCCTTGGTTGCATCCTGATTTCTTTCTGCCATTGTGTGCTACAAAAGAAAGAAACAAATTATTCTGCTCCTAAAATTCGATTAGGAGGGTTGTCTTTAGTTGAAGTAGTAGTTGCAAAAAGGAAAAATTGAAAAGGAAAATTCAGAGAAAAAGAAAAAAACAGAAAAATGAAAACTTCTTGATAATTAATGCTAAAAATCCTAGATGCGTTTTGGTCAATTTTTTCTTGCTAGTTTTCTATATTTTTTTTTTCTTTTTGATTTAACTTAATGGAAGTATGCTTTTAATAAAAAGGAAAGACGAAAATTGCAATGCAAGAAGCTAAATGCACTTAGTTTGAGTTTTGATGTTATATTTTTTATTTTTTTTGAATGAGACTTAAACTAATGCAAGAACTGGAAACAAGACTAAATAAAGGATAGAAACAACCTGGTTTTAGGAGCTTTAAGCTCTGATACCAAAATGATACAAGCCTCGATTCAAGGCTGTACGCGCGTGGGCTGTGTGGAGAAGATTAGGTGAGAAACTCAACCTTAGGCTTCTTGATAGGGGTTTTTGGATTGGTAAAGGATGGAAGGGTGAAGTGAACCACACGAGGGGTGATGAACCTCGTGATAAATCACAAACTTAGAGCTAGGAGGGCTGGTCTCGACTAGGTTCTAAGCGCACAAGTCTCTTGAGAGAAAAATTTGTAGAAAGAAAATTCGATCTTTATTAATTATCAAAAAGGTTGTCGAACTACAATGCTGGAAGGAGCCTTATTAATATGCTCGACAGCTTGACCTTCTAGGGTCGACTCAAAGAAAAATGGAAAGGTTACAAAAGTGCACAAATGGAAAAATTACAAAAGTGAATAACCGAAAAAGGACTTCTACCTAAATTGTCTTTGACTCAAAATGTAAACATTCTAAATCCTACGCTGCAAAATAGAAAAAGCCGAGTATATAAAATGAAAACTTACCATTCTTACCTATCGGCCAAGAAATGGAAGGTGGCCGACCTTGTGGCATGCACGCGCCTTGCTCCTAGTCTTCGACTTGGAGTAGGGTTAGGAATCATTAGGCCTTGACCTCTCTTGCTACTAAAGCCCAAGTATCTGAAGTCTCTTGCATTGTTGAGAAGCCTTTGGACTCTTCTTTGCACTCTTGGCCCAATGTTCTTTGTCGATCATCCTCTAGGAGCTTGTCGACCCACAAGCTGAACTTGTGGAAGAGCGCCCTTGATCTGCTCCTTGTCATTGCTCTTGGTGGCACCACTAGTGTAGAAACTTCATCTAGATGCATGTCTTGAAGCTGGTAGCTTATCTGGTCCGAGTCTCTTTGTGTAGATGATGAAATGGTGGTGCAATCGGCTGGATTGGCTGTACCGGCTGGACTGCGCGAGGTGCTGGTCGTATTGTCATCGGAGCCGGCCAAGTTGATCCCGGGGCCAGCGGCGTCACCAATTGGGCCGGCGGTGTCATTCACGTCGCCACCAGTTGGGCTGGAGGTTTGGGCCTCTCTGCCGGAGAGATTGATCGGTCCGGCCCGCCTGGTCATAGGCCCGGCGGTACCGCTTGGGCCGGCAGGTGCGCCAAATGGCCCGGCTGTATCGGGCAAGCACTCTGGTCGGGCAGATTGATCTCCTGGCCAGCCATACGATTTGATGCCCTCATCATGGTGGGATCAATTAGTTACTTTTAGGAGAAGGGCTGGGGATTTTCCTATAGATTCATGGAACCAGATGAAAGTAATCATGAGGAAAAGGTTTATACCTAGCCACTACCATAGGGAACTTCACTTTAATCTTAGAAACCATGTCAAGGATGTAGAACCGTAGAGGAGTACTTAAGGAGATGGAAACCTTATTGCTTAGCGCTGATGTTCAAGAGGATAGTGAAGCCACTATGGCCACTATGGCTAGGTTTATGGGTGGCCTTAATAGGGAAATTATAGATACGCTAGAGGTTTCACCATTATGTCGCAATAGAAGAACTTTTCCATAAGAGGAAAAATCCTAAACCCGGATTTAGTTCTACTAGGTTTAGCCAATCTAAGGAGGATAAGTCTAGCAAAGATTACAAGCTTTTCACTAAACCTAAGGTAGAAGATTCGAAACTTAAGGGAATAGATATGGGTTCTAGCACCAAAACTAGGGAAATTCAGTGCTTTAAGTGTAAGGGTTTTGGTCACTATTCTAGGAGAACTCTAATCTTACAATGTATCACTATACTGGTCACTATTCAATGTACCAGTAAGAGAACCATAGTTATTAGGGCTAATGGTGAGGTAGAATCAGAGGATGACCATTCAGATGCTGAGTCCTTGAAAGAAAATGTAGACATGCTCCATGTTGGACAACTCTTAGTCATTAGGAGAACTTTAAACTTACAAACTAGGACAGAAAAGAATGAGCAAAGAGAGAACCTATTATACACTCGCTGTCTAGTTAAGAGTAAGGTCTGTAGCTTAGTGATAGATGGAGGTAGCTGTACCAATGTAACTAGTGAGATTATGGTAGAGAAGTTAGGACTTGAGATTATTAAGAGGTCTAAACCCAGTAAGTTGCAATGGCCTAATAATGAGGGTGAGCTAGAAGTAAAGAACCAGGTCCTAGTTCTTTGTCCATAGGCAAATATGGATAAGGTTTTGTGTTGATGTTTTACCCATGGATGCTGGTCACATCTGGTTAGGTAGACCTTGGCAATCGGATAGAAGGGTTATTCATGATGGGTTTACTAATAGGTACTCATTTGAGTTTAAGGGAAAGAAACATATTTTAGTACCTTTATCCCCACAAGAGGTTCATTTAGATCATATAGTTTTAAAGAAAAAAAATCTAATCCGAACCCAAAAGCAAACCCCATGCCGATGGCACCGCCAAACCGCAAACTTAGCCACCAGCCAAACAACCGACTAATCTTATGATTAAGTCCATCCCAGGGACTAACTTACCACACCTACTCTTCATGATTAAAGAATGCTTTCATACTAACCAATCTATTCAGGACATTCCTAGCAAAATTCAACTTCTTTTGCAGGAATTTAAAGATGTGTTTCCGGAGGAGCAACCGCAAGGCTTACCACCAATCCGAGGAATTGAGCACCAAATTGATTTTGTACCGGGATCATCTCTTCCCAACAAGCCATCCCACATAACCAACCCCCTGGAGACCAAGGAGCTTCAACAACAAGTCATTGAACTCATGGAGAAAGGACATATCCGCGAAAGTATGAGCCCGTGTGTTGTACCTGTTTTGCTTGTCCCAAGAAAGGATGGAACATGGAGAATGTGTGTTGATTGTAGAGCCATCAACAACATCACTGTAAAGTATCGCCATCCTATACCTAGATTAGATGATATGTTAGATGAATTGCATGGTTCTAGCCTCTTCTCTAAGGTAGATCTTAAAAGTGGTTATCACCAAATTAGGATAAAAGAAGGTGATGAGTGGAAAACTGTATTTAAAACTAAACAAGGTTTATATGAGTGGTTAGTAATGCCTTTTGGCTTGACAAATGCACCTAGTACCTTCATGAGACTGATGAACCATGTCCTTAGGGAATTCATAGGTCATTTTGTGGTAATATACTTTGATGACATTCTAGTTTTTAGCCGAACCTTAGATGATCATGTAGAACACCTCGGAAAGGTTTTTGAAGTGCTTAGAAAAGAAACCTTGTATGTCAATCTTAAGAAATGTACTTTTGGAACAGATAACCTTATCTTCTTAGGTTTTTTTGTGAGTACATATGGTATTAAGGTTGATGAGGAAAAGATAAAAGCGATTAAGGAGTGGCCGAGTCCAAAGAATGTTGGGGAAGTAAGGAGCTTTCATGGTCTAGCTGGGTTTACCGGAGATTTGTCATTGAAATTAACACTATAGTAGCTCCACTCACTGAGGTTATCAAAAAGAATGTGGGATTTAAGTGGGAGCAGGTAAGAGGAGGCATTCCAAACCTTGAAAGACAAGCTCACACACTCCCCGGTGCTATCTTTTCCTAACTTTGATAAAACGTTTGATATTGAATTTGATGTCTCAGGATTTGGTATTGGTGACGTTCTTATGCAGGAAAGGAATCCCATAGCCTACTTAAGTGAGAAACTTGGAGGGGCCACACTGAATTACCCAACCTATGACAAAGAACTATATGCACTTGTGAGGGCCTTGCAAACCTGGCAACATTATCTTTGGTCCAAGGCGTTTGTCACCCATACCGACCATGAGTCACTCAAACATCTCAAAGGGCAACAAAAGCTGAACACAAAAGACATACTAGGTGGGTCGAATTCATTGAGACATTCCCTTATGTGATCAAATACAAGAAAGGTAAAGACAATGTAGTAGCTAATGCTCTTTCTTGGAAGTATGTGCTCTTGTACTCTTTAGAAGTTAAACTGCTAGGGTTTGAGCAAATTCAAGAGTTATATGCTACAGATGCTGATTTTAAGGATATTTATGCTTCTTGTGAGAAGTTTGGTACTGGAAAATACTTTAACAGTGAAGGCTTCTTGTTTTATGATAATCGGTTATGTGTACCTGATCTTTGCGAGACTTGTTTGTTAAGGAAGCACATCAAGGTGGTCTTATGGGTCACTTTGGCGTGGAAAAGACATTAAATGTGTTGCAGGAACACTTCTATTGGCCACACATGAGGAGTGATGTTGAGAAAGCTTGCCAAAGATGTGTAACTTACAAGCAAGCCAAATCCACAATCCAAAAGCACGGTTTGTATACCCCTCTTCCTATACCTTTGCACCCTTGGCATGATATTTCTATGGGTTTTGTTGTTGTATTGCCTAGAACTAAGACTAGAAAGGATTATGTGTTTGTTGTAGTTGATAGGTCTTCCAAAATGGCTCACTTTATTCTTTGTCATAAGACGGATGATGCCGTTAACATTGCCGGATTATTCTTTAAGGAGATAGTTAGACTTCATGGCATGCGTAGGACCATAGTATCAGATAGATACACTAAGTTCCTTAGTTACTTTTGGAAAACACTTTGGTCTAAGCTAGGAACTAAGCTTTGTTTCTCCACAACTTGTCATCCGCAATCGGATGGTCAAACTGAAGTAGTTAATAGAACCTTGTCTACTTTTTTAAGAGCTTTGATTAAAAAGAATCTTAGGACTTGGGAAGAATGTTTGCCTCATATTGAATTCGCATATAATCATGCTAGGCATACTGCTTCTAAGTACTCACCATTCGAAATTGTTTATGGGTTCAATCCCATCTCACCTTTGGAGCTAATGCCTTTACCTTTGAGTGAAAGGACAAGCCTTGATGGAAAGCAAAAGGCTGAGTTGGTTAAAAAAATTCATGAGATGGCTCGGCTCAATGTTGAAAGTAAGACTAAGATGTATGTTTAACAAGCAAATAAAGGCCGAAAGGAGTTAGCATTTGAGGAGGGAGACTTGGTGTGGATCCATTTTCACAAAGATAGATTTCCGAGTGAAAGGAAATCCAAGCTAATGTCTAGGATTGATGGCCCATTCAAAGTCATCAAGAAGATCATTGACAATGCCTACCAGCTGGATCTTCAAGGTAAGTACCAAATGAGTTCAAGATTCAATATTACTGAATTGGTTCCATATTTTGTAGATGAAACAGATTTGAGGTCAAATCCTTCTCAACTGGGGGAGGATGATGTGAGCATGGCCAGCAAGGAACCACAATCTAAGGAGTAGCTTGAACCAGAGGAGGAAGAAGCCACTAAAGATGCTAAGGAGCAGCTAGAACCCGGGGATATTGGAGATGAAAGCCTACAAATCTTCAATGGCCCCATTACCCGATCCAAGCAAGCCAAACTTAAGACAACACTACAGCACCTTCTCAACACCATTCAGGCCAGTTTAGTGTATGCTAATCCAACCACATTGGTTGTGATTCAAGCCACCTAAACCTTTAGTTGTCTTTGTAATTCCCTAAGTATTTTTTAATGTTTTGGTAGAATTTTAGAAGTCATTTTCAATTTCCTAGACTACTATAAATACTCTCTTATATCCTTCTTTCTGGATCATCAAACATTTTAATAGCAAATCTCCTTTTTAAACTCGTTTGATTATCCTCTTGAATAAAGAATTTTAGAACACTTTCTCATTCCTCTTAAGAGCCAAAAGTCCAAGGGATCTTCATCACTCTTGGAAGTTTCAATTCAATTCACCCCTTGCCCAACGTGCTTGGCATTTTTCATTCACACAGAACAAGCAGATAGTCCAAGGATTTTCCACTATCCTTGAGAATTATCATCCATTTCCCCTTGTTCTCGGATCCATCCACTTAAGAGCTCACATCCGCAAGTTACACCATCGTTTCATCTATTCCAAAACTTCAATCCATTCATCCACTATTCCACAATCATTTGGAGTTGATCAGGGGCTTGATCCACATTAGATTAGAAGGCATGGGACTTGTGTATACACACTTCAACAGAACGAAGTTTTTGATAGAACGAACAAAACGATAATGGACAAAGTAAGATGCATACTTACAAAAGCTGGACTAGAACAATAATTTTGGGCTAAAGCTACTTCAACAGCCGTGTATCTAGTCAAAAGATCACAAAATTCAGCTCTCAAATATAAAATGCCAATTGGCTCAAAACCAAACCTAAGTCTTCATGCAGGCGAGTTACAACCTGCAATCTGAACTAAGGACGTGTTTTTGGAGTTAGCTCACTCTCGCAGGATCGCAACCCTTTTTCCCGACCATTGTAGCACGTGTGTTTCCGAGGGCATAAGGGGCATGATGACTTGACGTCATCATCACCTTCTTCCAGCTTATCAGCAACAGTCTGTTCAGGGCTCCAAACTCAACGGTGGCAACTAAACACGAGGTTTATGCTCGTTGCGGGACTTAACCCATTATTATTAATTCATTATCATTTTAAACTTTTGTCTTTGTATTTTATTTTGAATATTATAGAATTAATATTCAAAATGAATATTTGAATAGATATTTTCGAATTATACGAACTTCAAATCTACAAAGTAAACTTATACTCTTTTTCTATTGCAAACACTATAGGATTATAAGTTTCAATAATAATAAAAAAAATTCATGGAAGTAAAAAAATCGACCGTTCGACCATTTCTTCAAATTTAAGACAAATATGAGAGAAGGAAAAACACACACACACACACACACACACACACACACACACACACACACACACATATATATATATATATATATATATATATTGATAATCATGGTTTTTGTATCGTTTCATCCTGTATTTCACCACAATTTTCTTGATCTCAGTTAGTATTTTAGGTCATTTATTCAGCCATTGGCATTCATTCTCATATAGCATTGCATTCTACATATTACGGTATGCATCTAGCATATTGCATGTTCTTCTCAAGTGTCATTAGGTACAGCACATAGACGGATGAGGTTTGGCCAATCCCGTATTCTACCCGCTGTCACTTATGCGATCGACCGGATGGCCAGTGGACCGATCATGCTGGCAGATCGATCGCCCGTGCGCTACAAAGTATCGGACCCATCGCCCGCATACTACGAAGTCTTGCCTACTGTCATTTACGCGGTTGGCTATCTGGCCGATCACGCTTGATCGGCCACTCAGCCGATTGCATCCGACCAGTCGTGTAACCCTATTAACACTCTCACCTGTTGCCATTTATGTGATCAGCCACCCGGCCAATCGTGCCCGACCGATCGCCAGCGCCGAATCTGCATGCACATTGCTGCCCATCAGGTGATCGGTCATTAGGCCGATCGTGGCCCATTCTGCACCAAGATGAGTTTTTAATCTATTTCAATGAACCAGTTTATCTAGGGTTAAGTCAATGTGTTAGGGATACTATATAAAGCCTCCTAAGTAACAATTAACCTGAGTTTTATTCTAGTTATTGCTTTTGGCCGATGTTTTGGAGGAGAAACTTTTCTAGGTTTATCTAGGGTTAAGTCAATGTGTTAGGGATACTATATAAAACTTAAAACCCATTAAATTTTTGACGTTTTTGTCAGAGAAGTTAGCAATAGCCATTAGGATTTGTTTTTAATTTTCTGATTCTAACTGTTATTTGTTCGGTCTTGCAAGTGTATGAACACGAGAAGTAGATGGCAACTAGATCTGCAACCAAGTGAAGTCGACGTACAATAGTTAGAAAGAGATGCAGCAAGAGCTAAGATAGAACATTTGTACCATCTAAGAAGACTGAGTGATATGGATCACCACACACAGAACTTACCACAAAATGCTGAGAATGAAGCTCAAGTGGCTAGAGGTGAAACTCAGAGTGTGGAGGGCAGGAGGTCCAATGCACCCGCAAATGCCCAAGAGAGTGATCGGGACATTTGATGAACTGACAGTCTATGGAACTCGGACTAGGATTCGACCATCCTCTGTAGAGAACAACAACTTTGAAATCAAAGAAATCTTGATTAACATGATGCAAGGAAGCAATTCCATTGGATCACTTGGATCAATTTGAAAAGCTTTGTGGAACTATTAAGATCAATGGGATTTTGGAAGGTGACTCAAGCTAAGGTTGTTCCCATTCTGATGAGGACATCAGGTCGCACATCCAGCCAGGAGACCATACTGGCCGACCAGGAAGCTTGCCTGAGACAGCCGGGCCATATGGCACGTCTGCCGGACCAAGCAGTACCACCGGGCCTTCGACCAATAGGACCAGCATTGCCGGCGGAGAGGCCCAAGCTTCCGGCACACTTGGTGGCAACGTGGATGACACTGCCGGTCCCCTTTGTGATGCCACAGACTCCGGGATCAACTTGGCCGGTCATGAAGGCATTCCGGCCAGTACCTCGCACAATCCAGCCGGTACAGCCTATCCAGCCGAGTACACGCGCATTTCCACTTCTACACAAGAAGACTCGGACCAGATGAGCTACCAGCTCCAGGACATACATCTAGAGGAAGTCTCTACACCAGTGGTACCTCAAGGAGCAATGACAAGAAGCAGATCAATGGCACTCTTCCACAAATTCAGCTTATGGGTCGACAAGCTCCTAGAGGAAGATCGACTAAGGACAATGGGCCAGAAGTACAAGGAAGAGTCCAAAGGCTTCTCAACAACACAAGGAACATCAGAGACTTGGGCTTTAGTGGCAAGAGAGGTCAGGGCCCAAAGATTCTTAACCCTACTCCAAGTCGAAGACTAAGAGCAAGGCGCGTGCATGCCACAAGGACGGCCACCTTCCTTTTCTTGGCCGTGAGGTAAGTTAAGGTAAGTTTCAATTCGAATATATGCCTCTTTCTGTTTTGCAGGGTAGGATCTAGATGCTTTACATTTTTGAGTCAAGAACATTTTAGGAATAGGTCCTTTTTCGGTTATGCACTTTTGTATCTTTTCCTTTTGTGCACTTTTGTAAACTTTCCCTTTTCTTTATTTGTGTCGACCCTAGAAGGTCAAGCTGTCGAGCATATTAATAAGGCTCCTTCCAGCATTGTAGTTCGACAACCTTTTTGATATTAATAAAGATAGAACTTTTTCCCCAACAAGTTTTCTCTCAAGAATCTTGTGCGCTTAGAATCTAGTTGAGACCAGCCCTCCTAGCTCAAAGTTTGTGATTTATCACGAGGTTCATCACCCCTCGTGTGGTTCACTTCACCTTTCCATCGAATACCAACCCAAAAACCCCTATCCAAGAAGTCTAAGGTCGAGTTTCTCACCTAAACTTCTCCAAACAGCCCACGCGCATACATCCTTGAATCAAGGCTTGTATCACCTTCTCTTTGGGAGATAAGGCACATAAGTGGGAGAAAAGCTCACCACATGATGCCATCACCTCATGCGATCAGTGCAAGAAGGTCTTTTTGGCCAAGTTTTTCTCAAACTCAAGAACTGCAAGGTTGAGGAATGAGATCTCTAGCTTTCTGCAGCTAGGTACTGAAAGGTTCTCCGAAACATGGTAGCGATTCAAGAGTTACACAACATAGTGACCCCACCATGGATTCTCCAATGAGTTACTTCTGAGCACCCTATACAGAGAAATGCTCCCTAGAATCCGTAAGCTCCTAGACACTGCGAGCAATGAAAACTTTATGGGGAAAAAAGTAGAGAGTGGAATGACTGAAAGAAAACTAGCTCAAAGTGATGAGAACTATGGGGAATGTTATGACAGGGCTTCAAAATGAGGCATATATTATGTGGATGAGCGATGAAGAGAAATGAAAGCTCTGAATGAGAAGCTAGAAAGGATGCTTCAAGTTTTTCAACAAGCTGTGAATTTTGTAAGGGAGTTTGATGGGTACATTGGCTATCAACGCTACAAGAAAAAAGCGAATTCCCGACGGCAGAATTCTTCAGAAAGCCATCGGAAACAAGGGTTTTTGACATATTTCTGACGAATTTATCCATTGGGAATATTTTGTTAGAAACCAATTTCCATCGCGAATTCGGCGGTCATTCTCGATGAATATGCAATAGAATATATCCGTCGGTAATTACCGACGGATATGCGATGATTGAATTTTGTTGGGATTTTCCGACGGACAATCGATGACTCCATTCGTCAGAAAAAGCCCGACGGAATATCGATGACCATCATCCATCGGGAAATTACCGACGGTTATGTGATGAACCATAATCGTCAAAAAGTCCCAACGGAGTGATGTCCATTAGGAAATTACGACGGACTAGCGATGATCTAGTCCTTCATAAATTGTCCATTTCCAATGACACATTCCGTCGGAAATGCGTACCAACGGATCCCGAGGACTTTGTCCGTTGGTCGTGTCCGATGACCTAATTTATAATTAAAAAAATACTTATTAAGTTTTAATTTAATAAAATAATATTTTAATATTTACAGAATTTAACTTACGTATTTACAGAGTTTTATATTTATATATAAATAAATTAAAAATAAAATAACATTTAATTTAAATATAATATTTAAATTTTACAATATTTTTTTTTTTTTAAATTACATTGGAGGAGGAGGAGGAAATTCATCCGGCATATCCGGGAATTTGTATTTTATATAATCCATCATAAATTTCAACCTAGACATTTTTATCTCCATCGCCAACATTTTTTCCTTAATCTCGTCGTTTGTCTGGACGATCTCGTCACTGATGTTCAATCCTGCCAAAGATGTTGTACCACCGATATCCACAACTCTACCGAGTCCTGGATGACGACCATCAAGCCGATCTTAGCTGGCCGATCTCAGGCCAACCTGAGCCAACTCCATGCCCATCAACCCGATCTCAGCTGGTCAATCTCAGCTGGCCGATCTTGGGCCAACCCAAGCCCAAACCCTCCTAAACCTATTTTAAGTTAACCGGTTTGTCTCGTGATTAAACCTATTTGTTGTAAATACTATATAAACCCTTCTAAAACACATTTAACCTAAATTTTATTTTAGTTTCTTATTGTGGCCATTTTTACAGAGAGGAGATTTTGCTCTCAACATTTGTTCTTACATTCTTGGTTTCTAAAGAAGAATTTCTTTATCCTATCTCTTCTCTTATGTTTCATTGCTTCTATTTCATTGTGCTTACTATTTATTTGAATATGTGTGAGTAGTTTTCTGTATGTATTGCGAGTAAGTTAGATTAGTGGAATCTGAGATTGACTTAGGGTTATTTAGGTAGATTAGATGAAAAATATCTGATGTTTAGGGTATGCTTAATCGTAGGGACTGAAATAGCTAATCAATGCCTAGATCGATGATGTTTTGCTCCTAATAAATGTAGACAAAACGTGTAGGTAGGCCTGAACATGCTTTTTGCATCTTAGCCAATGAAAGTTAACGTCTAAGGCGATAGGTGGACTAGATTAGACTCGAATTTTATGATTGCTAGTCGATAGATTGTTGTGCAAAAGAGTTGTAGTATATAGGTTGGTGAATGGGCTGTTACCACGAGAGTGGATCAGTCTACTAGATAATGTTCTAAGTATTAGAGATTTATCTAATCAAACCTGTAGAATCTTTAGTCATAATCGAATGTCTTGCCTGAATCGAATGTCTTGCCCACTGTCCATAATATCGTATTTATTATTAACTCATCTTTACTTTCTCTGCAATTAGATTATTAGACAACTGATCAAAAATCCAATTACTATCTACCTAGATTTAAGTATTTCATGTATTCCTAGTATGTTATTCTTACTTTCCTGAGGATTCGTTATCCAACACTCATTACAAGAAAACTGCCAATTTGCGACTGCAATTTGCGACTACATACGTGGTCGCAATTTTTGCGACCACATTTGCCATGGTTTAGCGACTAATTTGCGACTACGGAATAGTAGTCGCAAATTGGTCGCAAATATGTGACCAATAAGTGTGGTCGCAAATCAGTCGCAATATGCAACCAATTAGCGACTGAGATGCGACTGCCTTGAGACTGACACTGGTAGTCGTTAATCAGTCGCAAAATCGCGACTGATTAGCGACTACATATAGAAAATCAGGTGGTAGTCGCTTATTGGTCCCTAAAAATGCGACCAATTTGCGACTACGGTATGTAGTGGCTCTGCAGTCACAAAGTGGTGGCAAAGTGCCACCATAAAAAACATGTGCGAGTTAGGTATAACGACATTTAAGCGACTACATAGCTGTAGTCGCAAAGTAGTGGCAAGTCAGTGGCAAAGTAGTCGCAAAGTAGTCGCAAAATGTTGTATATATATGCACCATCCCATTCTCTCATTTGCGAAATCAAAAGTAAAAAGTTTTGTAAAACATATGGGGAAATTATAACAATTCGAGAGATTGGATGTACAGAAGAATTGATAATGAAACAAGAAATATCTCGGCGGAATTTGCACAAGGCATGGAGCAGTTCATGAATTTTGAAAGTAGTCAACCTATAGCTCAAAGTAGTGGAGGTAAGTTTTTCTGTCCTTGTATTAATTGCAAAAATGATAAATTTATTCCAGGACGAAAAATATGGAGTCATCTATATAGTCGAGGGTTTATGCCAAATTATTATATTTGGTATAAACATGGAGAAGAGCTGAATGTTCAGTTAGGGACGAGTAGTACTAGTCGGGGTGATGTACAAAGAAATCAGGGACGTGATTGTAGTAGTGATGAAACAGTTGGTATATCCGGTAATAGATATGTTGAAATGGTGACGGATGCATTTCGTGAGACAGCGACTGATGATCAGCATCAGTACTATAATCAGAACGAAGAAAATTATAATTATAATTATGAAGAAGAACGGCCTAATGAAGAAGCAGAAAAGTTTTACAACATGTTAGAAGCTGTAAAAAATCCATTGTATGATGGTTGTCATGAAGGGCACTCACAATTATCTTTAGCTGCTCGGTTTATGAACATCAAATCTGATTTTAATTTACCAAAAAAATGTATGGATTCTTGGGCGGAGCTATTTACAGAATATTTACCCGACGAGAATCAGGCGACGGGTTCATATTATGAAACCGAAAAATTGATGCGAAATTTAGGCCTCCCGTTTTATACAATTGACGTGTGTGTTAAAAATTGTATGATATTCTGGAAAGAAGATGAGAAATGGGAAAAATGCAAATTTTGCGATTCCCCCCGGTATAAGCCAAGCGAGGGCAGGACGAGAATACCTTTCAGTCGTATGTGGTATTTACCTATAGGTGATAGACTTAAAAGAATGTATCAAAGCGAGAAAACCGTAGAGGCAATGAGGTGGCACGCAGAGCATGAAGCAGAAGACGGAGAAATGAGTCATCCATCTGATGCTGCAGAGTGGAAAATTTTTCAATATTTACATCCTAGATTTGCTGCTGAATCTCGAAATGTTTATCTTGGCTTATGTACTGATGGGTTCAACCCATTTGGGATGTCTCGTAATCATTCATTATGGCCGGTGATTATCACTCCATATAATTTGCCACCAGAGATGTGTATGAAGAAAGAGTATTTGTTTCTAACTATTTTGAATTCGGGGCCAAATCATCCGCGGGCTAGTCTGGACATATTCCTACGACCTTTGATTGATGAATTGAAAGAATTATGGTCTATCGGAGTTGATGCATACGATGTATCACTGAACCAAAATTTCAACCTAAAAGCTGTGTTACTTTGGACGATAAGCGACTTTCCCGCTTATAGAATGTTATCAGGATGGACAACGCATGGAAGGCTGGCCTGTCCAATTTGTATGGATGATACGAAGGCATTTCAATTACCAAATGGGAGAAAGACGTGTTGGTTTGATTGTCATCGAAGGTTTCTTCCTAATGGTCACCCGTTACGGAAAAATAAAACAAATTTTTTAAAAGGGAAGCACGCTTTGAATGACTGTCCTCCACAATCATTGACAGGTGAACAAGTTTTGTACGAGCGAATAAAAACTGTCAATCCTTTAAGAACATCTGAGTGCGGCGGAAACGGTCATGAAAGTAAAGAAGAAGGTTATGGCAGCTGGCATAATTGGCACAAAGAAAGTATATTTTGGGAGTTGCCATACTGGACAGATCTTAACCTTCGACATAATCTTGATGTGATGCATATAGAGAAGAATTTCTTCGATAACATCATTAATACTATTATGAATGTGAAAGAGAAATCAAAAGATACAGTGAAGTCAAGGTTGGATATTGCGAATTTTTGCTCTCGAAAAGAGTTGCACGTGGATGGTCGGGGTAATGCTCCATTCCCTATATTTCGATTGACCCAAAAAGCGAAAGAACGGTTATTGGAATGTATAAAAAATGATGTCAAATTTCCGGACGGCTATGCGGCAGATTTAGCAAATTGTGTGGATATGGATGGACTAAAGTTTTCGGGCATGAAAAGCCATGACTGCCATGTTTTTATGGAAAGACTTCTCCCTTTTCATATTTGCAGAACTTTTACCACGGAACGTTCATCTAGCATTATCAGGTAAATATAGTAATAACTATATTTTTAATTGGAAATACGTAAATTAATAATAATTGCCTCAACTAATTAATTGTCGATGGTAATTAATATATATATGTAGGGATTGGAGGATTTTTCCGTGATTTATGCTCCATATCATTACAACAAAACCGTGTCCAAATTCTGAAGGAAAATATAGTCATAATTTTGTGCAATTTGGAAAAGATCTTTCCGCCTTCATTTTTCGACGTCATGGAGCATCTTCCTGTACATCTACCATACGAAGCTGAACTTGGTGGACCTGTGCAATATAGGTGGATGTATCCATTTGAAAGGTTTTTTAAAAAACTTAAAAGCAAGGCGAAGAACAAACGATATGCTGCAGGGTCGATTGTTGAATCATATGTGAATGATGAGATATCTTACTTCTCAGAACATTACTTTGCTGAACACATACGCACGAAAAACAGGTAACCATGTTATGACGTTTATGAATTAATTATTTTATTATATAATATATAAGTATATATAATATAATATATATATAACCATATATGTACAGGTCTACAAGATTCGATGAAGGTGACGTGCCTGTATATCCAGATCCCGGAGTACCGGATATATTTACGCACATGGGTCGTCCAAGTGGTAAATGTAAAGAAATATGGCTCTCCGAAAAAGAATATAAATATGCACATGCATATGTATTACGGAATTGTGAATATTTTCGGCCACTAGAGAGGTATATGAAAACAATTAATTACATTTCATTTCATTGTATTAAGAAATATGTAATAATTTTCAATATTTACTGTTGTAGCATGTTTGAAGATCTTATTCGATGTACGTATCCATATCTTTCGGAAGATGACATTTCATCTAAAAGAGAGGAAGAGTTCCACATATGGGTTAGGGATTATGTATGTTTAATTAATTATTTGACATATATATATATATATTATATTTTATTTATTAATTTGGAAATACTAATTAAGTTTAATTTTTGATATATGATCAAAGGTCAATTCATGCAGTTCCACAGATTCACGTGTCTTTCCTAAATGGGCTCAAGAATTAGTTCAAGCTCCGATGAATAAAGCATCCACTTGGCCGATGTATTTTACAAGAGGTTATATGTTCCACACGAAGAAACATGGACATAGAAGAAAGACATGTAACTACGGTATTTGTGAAGGGGGACAATTACTCAGATGCATCTGATGAAGCTGATTTCTACGGTATTTTAACAGATATCATTCAACTTGAGTATGTTGGACTCCTAAATTTGAAGATCACGCTTTTTAAATGTGAATGGTACGATCTTACACCCTCGAGAGGTACTCGGAAGTCGGAAAATGGTGTCGTTGATGTCTTATCATCGGGGAAATACTACAAATACGAACCATTTATTCTCGGTACGTATGTATTTGGTAATAATTTACTATATATTTTTCTTACAAATTTATAACTAATTTATATTTCAATACGTACGATGTATCAGCATCTCAAGCAGATCAAGTTTGTTATATTCCCTATCCACACACAAATCATCATCAAAACAAACATGGCTCAATGTTTTGAAAGTTAATCCAAGATCTAACATTTTGGGGAAATACAAAAACAAAGACGAGATTGGCCTTTTGCAACAAGAAAATGATGAAGACGTAATGCATGTTCAAGAGACAGAGGTAGATCGGTTGGTCAATACAGTTAACCATACTGAAGAAATTGATTTCGATGCCGGAGATGCGAAACTAGAAGATGAATTTCAATATAATATTTCATCTTCAGATGATGACGAGAACGAAGAAATGTAATAAATATAGTTATGCTATGTATTTTGTACATATGATTTTCATATAATTTAATGTATTACCAATATCCATATAAATATGGATTTTTTAAGTAATTTAGACTCATTTGCCACCACTTTGCAACTGCATTGGCAATGTGGTCGCATTTCAGTCACAAAAATTTGATGTAGTCGCATATCAGTCGCTAATTTGCGACTGATTTGTGACTACATTCTAAAAATGTTATGTGCAGTCGCAAATCAGTCGCACATTTGCAACTGATTTGCGACCACATATGGTAAATTCACATTTCCCTTAAGTATTTTCCACATTTAAAACTTGTATTTCTATTCTATAAGACTACTAACCATTAGAAGTGATAACATATATTGAAAACCATATTTGTAATGATTTCATATTTATATAACATTTAGAATGTATATAAGAAGTATAAGGTTAAGTAAATTTGTTAAGGATTTAGGTAAGTTATTTGAAAATTTGGGAAATGTTATTGTTTTCATAGCAATTGAAATTTTTATAACTTATAATCAATTACTCAATCTTATATAATTATATGCATTCCTCAAAATCTCAAAATTTAGGGTTTAGAGTATTATTTGTGACTGGTTTGCCACCAGTTTGCAACTGCTTTGGCAATGTGATTACATTTCAGTCACAAAAATTTGATGTAGTCGCATATCAATCGCTAATTTGCGACTGATTTGCGACTACATTCTAAAAATTTTATGTGCAGTCGCAAATGAGTCGCTTATTTGCTACTGATTTGCGACCACATATGGTAAATTCACATTTCCCCTAAGTATTTTCCACATTTAAAACTTGTACTTCTATTCTATAAGACTACTAACCATTAGAAGTGATAACATATATTGAAAACCATATTTGTAATGATTTCATATTTAGATAACATTTGGAATGTATATAAGAAGTATAAGGTTAAGTAAATTTGTTAAGGATTTTAGGTAAGTTATTTGAAAATTTGGGAAATGTTATTGTTTTCATTGTAATTGAAATTTTTATAACTTATAATCAATTACTCAATCTTATATAATTATATGCATTCCTCAAAATCTCAAAATTTAGGGTTTAGGGAATTATTTGTGACTGATTTGCCACCACTTTGCAACTGCTTTGGCAATGTGGTTGCATTTCAGTCACATAAATTTTATGTAGTCGCATAGCAGTCGCTAATTTGCGACTGATTTGCGACTACAAGCAATAAATTACATGTGGTCGCAAATCAATCGCACATTTGCGACTAATTTGCGACCACCAATTAATTTGGTGGGACTTTGAGAAAATCAAAAACGTTCAAACTCCCACCAAATTAACTGGTAGTCGCAAATCAGTCTCAAATTTGCGACTGATTTGCGACCACATTTACAGTTTCGATAAATGAACTTGTGGTCGCAAATCAGTCGCAAATTTGTGACTGATTTGCGACTACCAATTAATTTGGAGGGAGTTTGAAAAAACCGAAAACGTTTAAACTCCCACCAAATTAATTGGTAGTCGCAAATCAGTCACAAATTTGCGACTGATTTACGACCACATTTACAGTTTCGATAAATGTACTTGTGGTCGCAAATCAGTCGCAAATTTGCGACTGATTTGCGACTATCAATTAATTTGGAGGGAGTTTGAACGTTTTCGTTTCCCACCAAATTAATTGGTAGTCGCAAATCAGTCGCAAATTTGCGATTGATTTGCGACCACAAGTATTTTGCCACTGATTTGCGACCACATCCGTGGTCATAAAAAAATCTATAAATACCCGATGGTTTTCCCTTATTTTTCACAAATCTCTCAAAACTACTTTACCAAACTCTCTTAAAAACACTTCCTAAAGACTTTCAAAAAACACAATTTCTAGAAATGGCAAGTAGTGGTAGGTCGTTGAGAGATCGTGGAAGACGATCTTTCGGATCGTCTTCCGGCCGAGGAACCTCTTCGGCCTCCTCGAACCCTTCACCATCCGCTAATAGAGCGGCATCGCGGCTCCCTTCCCAATACAGTTTTGTTCCTCACTCCGTTCCTGAAACCCAAACACCTCCACGGTTTCAGGAATCGGATGAACATGAGGAGGAACAAATTCCCGATTGCGAAACGGGAATGGATGAACAAACTATCACTCTTGATAGTTTGTTACAAACTCCGGGCCGCGAACAGTATTTGACTGTGCTTTCTCCAGAAGCGGCTCCTAATACAATGTGGTAAGCATTTTTTATAAATAGCTGTTTTTTTAATAAATATTTATTAAAATTGAAATTATATTAATATAATTTTAAATTTTTTTAATAAATATTAGGTTTGACCGTGATAACGGGGCTATTACTCGTCAAATCGCTAAAATTTTGAAAAATAAATTTGACGGTCCGTACTACAGTTGGACCGTCGTACCTCCTGAGAGGCAGGAGAAATATTTTATAGAATTTGCGGTAAGTATTGTTTTTTAAATTGTGTAAATATTTTATAAAATATAAAAAATATATACTAATATTTTTTAATTCAATTTCAAGCAATCGTACACCTGGGATCCTCTGATCACTCCGGTGGTACGAAAAGAGTTCTAGGCCGTCTGCGTAAGGCGGATGAAAAGGGATGGTGAGTACGGTTTATACAACCGGAAAACGTCCTAGATGGATTTCCTCAAGTTTGTACAATATTATGACAGCATATTGGGCAACAGAAACATCTACCGAGAGGAGTACGAAATCCTCTCATAACCGCAACTCCGCTCGGGACGGTCTTGGCCTGCATAAATATTTATCGGGCCAAAAATCCTACATTCAGGTCCAGCAGGAAATGGTAAGTAAATAATTTTTTTTAATTAATATTTTTTCTCACAATTAAATAATATTTTAATATCTGCGAAGGAACATAATTTGGGACGACCAGTCTCAATAGGTGAGGTCTTTATAAAGACTCACACAAGACCGGATGGTTCGTATGTAGATTTGAAAGCAAAACAAATCTGTGAATCATACGAACGAAACATCCAAGAGAAGATGGCGATCGTGGGGGTCGATCCAACAGAAACATCCGATGGAACCTCCCGTCCAATTGAGCTGACTCAAGCAGAGAAGAATGAGATCTTCTTACAGGTAAAAAAAATTTTCAAACTTTTTTCTTTTAACATATTTTTCTAATTAAATAATAATTAAATTTATTATTTAATTTACGTTTTTGTAATTTTTTAGTCATCTGTTCCTGATGAACGAGGCCGTCTTTATGGACTCGGTAGCCTCAGCCACGTACAGTCTACGGGTAGAAGTAGTGGGGTACAAACCCATTCACCCGAGTACGTTATGCT
This sequence comes from Pugionium dolabratum, assembly GCA_018901945.1. NCBI lineage: Eukaryota > Viridiplantae > Streptophyta > Magnoliopsida > Brassicales > Brassicaceae > Pugionium > Pugionium dolabratum. The sequence continues at coordinate 78,017 of JAEVFF010000660.1, forward strand.
TCAAGAACAAAACGCGTTGATTAAAGCACAAAACGCGCAGATGATGGAAAAATGTGAGAAGATTGAAGAGCTGAACAGAGAAAACCAGAAGAAGATCTCGAGCTTGGAGACCTCGGATATATCCAACGGACGGATCCCGCATTCGCCTCCTTTATGCGGGATAACGATTGCACAGGGGAACCATCGATGGCTCCGCCCACCATCCCATTTTCGCCATCAGATTTCCAATTTCTGCCACCAGACAATTAGATTTTTTTTTATGTATTTAAAAATTTTCAATAATAAATGTTATAATTTTAAATTTGTATATCTTTTTATTCAATATTTAGTTTACATATTTTTTATTTAATATTATAATATTTTTAATTCATTAATAAAAATTAATAAATATTATAATAAATATTATAATAATATTTTAAACCAATTATATTAATAATTAATCTAAATTATTTTATTAATATTTTGAATTTCAAATAATTAATTTTATTATTGAAATTAATTTCCAAAATTATTATTGAAATTTAAATTTATAAATATTATTTTACATTTTTTAAAATAATTTAAATATTTCTAAATTAAAAATTTAAATAACTAATATTATATTTTTTCCAAATATACGAAATTATTTCAATAATAATAAAAATATAATATTTTTTTAAAATCTAATTACGGTGTAGTCGCAAATTGGTCCTAAATCAGTCGTACTTTTTGCCACCGATTTGCGACTCCTTCATACATGTGGTCGCAAATCAGTCACAAAACATTGCGACTGATTTGCGACTGCTGTTCTCCTGTACTCGCAAATCAGTCGCAATTTTTTGTGACTGATTTGCGACTGCGAGATATGTGCAGTCGCAAAACAGTCACAAATTTTTGTGACTGATTTGCGACTGCGGTTCTCCTGTAGTCGCAAAACAGTCACAAATTTTTGTGACTGATTTGCGACTACGGTTCTCCTGCAGTCGCAAAACAGTCATAAAAAACAGTGACTGATTTGCAATTGCGGTTCTACCGTAGTCGCAAATCAGTCACAAACAATTGCGACTGTTTTGCGACTACAAATTTAGCAACCACAACCGTAGTCGCAAAACAGTAGCAAAATTTGTTACGGAAATTCAGTGGCAAATTAGTCGCAAAAATAGCGACCACGGTTGTGGTCGCAAAAATAGCGACCACGGTTGTGGTCGCAAATTAGTCGCAAAATAACCACTATGCCCGTGGTCGCAAATCAGTCGCAAATGTGCGACTGATTTGCGACTAATTTTTTTTGTGACTAGTATTTTGCGACCACATCACGTGGTCGCAAAGTAGTCGCAAAATACAGTTTTACGACTACTTTGCGACCACTTCCATGGTCGCAAAACGGCTGTTTTCTTGTAGTGAGTGAGAGAGAGAGAGAGAGAGAGAGAGAGTTTCTCCCCTTGTCAAAAAACCTCCAGTTCACTCTTCTAAACTCAAGTAAGCATATACATCCTTATTTATTCATCATTTCACTGTCAAATCCAAGGTATGGACACTATTCACCATTTAAAATTTTTTTGTATTTAAGGAACTATTTGTTTGTGGAAATTGATATATTTAGTGTTGAGATTGTTCTCTTACACATGAGTTCATTGATTTTGTGGTTGATTTCATGTTTCTTAAGAGAATTAGAAATTTGAAAAATTTAAGATTTTTGAGGATTTTAGGAAATTTAGAATTTTGAGGTTATCGATTAATCAAGTTTGGAAAGGCTAATTGGACTAGCAATAAACCTATATGGCTTCAAACCGGTGAGGAAAAGCGCTTCAAATTGTAAGGCTAAACGTATGTATGCGGATGCAGAATCGGAACAAGGAGGAGCATCCCAATTACCTACAGTGGACATCGATGCAAAGGTTACGGTCATTAAGGAGGAAGGAAAAAAACTCGCAGAATTGAACAAAACCGAATTACATCCTATGCGATTCCTCACCAAGAGGCTGCTAAGACAATTGGGATTGAAAGTGGATATCGAGGAACTGCTCGGAAAGATGGGGCTAAGCTAATTGGCAGAATATCGACTCTCCTTATTCCCGGAAGTCATGCAGAATTTCTTGGCAACGGTGCAACTCCACTACTTGTATCCAACCAAGAAGACCGCCCGCGAAGGGTACTTGACGTTCAAAGTGGAGGAAAACGAGTACATTATCTCGATCTTCGATCTTTACGACGTCTACAAATTTCTGAAGATGGAAATGGTGTATTTCCTGAGCTTTACGAATGCCAAAAAATTCCGAGACATAATCGCACACAACATCAAAGATGACAAAAGTAAGAAACCCAATCCTGATGGTTGTCTTGAAACTTTTAGCCAACACGATCTTATCAAGGAAGAGCGATGGAACAGTTAAGATGGTTGAGTTATGTGTCCTCTTCCAAGGCCTGAAATATATTATTAGAAACGATGAGGGAGAGCTTATACAACACCCCTTAAGGGGATGATGTGAACATTAGCTGCGTATTTTCGAGGGAGTTGCTGCTTTTTCGATTGTGGGCACGCACAGCCACCGACCATGATCTCTACATTGGCAGCATACTCACGCTGATATTCCACAAGGCCGGAGTACCACTGGAGTATCATTACAAAGAGCCAATGAGGGACCTAATCAATTTCTGGTACTCGGTAAAGTGTGAAATCATAAGCGATGCCGAAGCTGACGCAGAGATCAATCCCTTCATCTATGAGGAAGAAAGAGGTGGCAAACAAGTATTTTATTTGTCAAACTCGGAGATGGAGAATGTGCGCACCTTGGAGGACACCCATTTTCATTATGGAGGACAATCATTCATCCCACCTCACCAATCAAGAAATAAGGGAAGTATAATTCCGTGCGCCGATGCATTAACGTTTCTGACACGATTCAACGTGTCATCCAAACGCCACATCTTACGGGAACTACCGTTTAAGCCCAGAACTACCAGAGAGAGAATCTTGTACAAGACTTACAAGACGCAACAAAAGATCAACAAATGGACATGACAAGTTTTGGAGAATCTCCAAAGGAAACCGAAAAGAATGCCGGGATATGTATCCTCCAAGAAAGAACAAGGAGATAACATCATAGAAGAAGCGCAGCCACATACGGTAGCAGAAGCTGAATACGATGCAAAAGAGTCGCCACAAGAGGAAGATGGCAGCATCGATGCAAACTATGCGAGGATAAGCAGTGTAACTTATGAGTTGCTGAAAGCGTACATGCGCCGAGCCAAAAGGAAGAAGTAATCTCCTCTCACCACTGATAGGTACCACACATGCCACTTGTACATACACCATTTTTATTTTTTCTATTTTTTTTTCTTCTTCACTCACCCTCTTCCTTGGATTTATTTTTTCAGCTAGACAATGAGAGATAAGTACGGGAGAGGGGAAACTGACAGTCACATTTGCATCATTTTGCATTGTATATATATTTATGCATTAGAAACATACAAAAATGAAAAAATTGAAAAACAAAAAAAATTCATTGTCATTAACATTCCATGTGTTAGGATTGAGTCTAGAAATATATAGGATTTTGTTTTATTTGCATATGAACCATGGTTAGACTGACTTGACTAAGTTGTACTAAGGACTAAGATTAGAACCCTTGCTAGGAGTACTATGATGCTTGCACCATTTCGAAACTTGGGAATCATGTATTGCGCCACAACTTATAAAAAAAATTATTCTCGGGAATCAAAATGTGTATGATTTGATCCTAACTTCATAAATTAGAACTTTAACTGGAATTGAAATTATCTTACGTGCATCTTTCCTATGACTTGCTCATGGATATTGATATACACATTCGAGTTTTTTTTCACCTTTATACCACCCTCTGCTAACCCGAATGGCCGAGTCCCCCTCTTTGCGATGGTTACGCCCCTCCCCCACCCAACCCTTTCTTTGAAGCCAACATCACTTTTGAGTGTGAACCTTGTGTAATGCTTTTTTATTAGAATGCTTACTTTGCAAAATATGTTAAGTTTTGAAAACGACAAGGCTAGGATTTTCATGTAGATGCTAGCTTCAAACTATAAGAGCAGTATAAATTAGGATTCGGGTGGGCTTGCTAGGATGTTCGAGAATGAGATAAAAAAAAGAAAGAGAAAAGAAAATGCGAGAAACCCAAAAAGAGAGCATGTGGGGGTTGTGCATAAGAAAAGGGGATGAGAATCGGTTAATAAGTGTAAAAGATAGCTCTAAGTTTCAAAGTGAAAAAATTCCTTTAAGAAAGTAAAGAACGCAAAAGCCTAGATCAATTATCAAGAGTAGAGGTGAAAAATAAGAAAATAGTTAGAAAAGAAAAGTGATTCCAATGAGTCCAATTAATCACTACCCCTTAGTGTCAAAAAGAAAATTTTAAAGTGAGAGAAGAGAAGAAGATAAGCATAGAAAGCCTCCGAAGGGTATTACTTAGGATGGGATTGATCTAAGTTTGAGATAGAGAGTTTTGTGCTAAAACATGGATAGATGAAAGTTTTGCCATGTATGAATCATTGGTTTTTCTCTTAGTGTTTTGCAAAAACTTCATTCCTTTTCGAGAGAACCCTTGTGACTACTTGAACCACCTTATCTTGCTTCAGAAACAATTTTTCTCTATCCAAATGAACTTGTCTTGTTTGATTCATAGAATATTCACTTATGCTTGTTACTGCATGTTAAAGAGTTAGGAGATTTGATCGCGCATAGCATGACTAGGGATTGACATAGTGGCACATTCAAAAAGTACTAGGAATTAGATTCGATTCAAACATTATAACATTCTTGGATAAGAATTTTGGAGTTAGATCTTTGTGCATGCTTTCGGTTTGGGGGTATAGTATTCAATCTTCTCCTTCAGTTTTTTTTGCTTGTTGTCCCCGATGACGAGTAAATGGCAAGTCTAGATCAGTTGTTAACCATGGTTTTTGCATTTTTTAACCTTACATTTCACCATATTTTCGTGTCTTCATTAGCATTTTAGGGATTTTATCCACTCATTTACGTTCATTGGTATTTAGCATTGCATTTTATAGGTTAGTGCATGCGTTTCTGAATTTTGCATACTTTTCGATGATTTCAGGTACATGAGAAGTTAAACGGGATAAAGAGAGGAATAATGGCCAAGGATCTCAGCCGACCATTATTTGCTACCCATGCAATCGGTCATCCGCCCAATCGCACGTGTCCGGTCGCGCACAACCCGGTCACACCTGCCCATGTGATCCAGCCCGATCGTCCACACAATCTTATCTTGAGAATTTGCCAGAAAACATGATCGGCCATCTGGCCGATCGCACTAGACCGATCGCGCACCAAACGAGCCAGCCCACCAGCTGGATCGGCTATATATGCCGAGACCCAAGCCCGATCGGCCATCACCTTCCAATGGCAAGATCAGTCCTGCCCATGCGATCGGTCAAGCGACCGATTGGCGTACCACCCAGCAACACTTGCCCATGCGATCTGCCATCCGGCCAATTGCCCATGCCCACCACCCGGCCACACCTCCTGAGCAATCCATCCCGATCGGCCAGCACAAGCCAAGACATGCCAACTCCCTGTCCCGCCTGGCCGATATCAAGCAAACTCACTGCCCATCACGAGATCGGCCATCAGGCCAATCTCATGTGGCCGATCTCCAACCAACACCCCTATCCATCACCAGATCGACCATGAGGTCGTTCTACCCATGGCCAATCTTAGACCAACTCAAGACAACCTGCATGATTCCACTGCCCATCACCAGATCAGCCATCAGGCCGATCTCAGGCCAACCTCCATGATTTCAATTTCCATCAGGAGATAGGCCATGAGGCCGATCTCAGGCCAACTCGAGCCCAAAATGTTTCAAACCTATTTTTATTTAACCGCTTTGTCCTGGACTTAAACATAATTTTTAGGGATACTATATAAATACTTTTAAACACTTTTAACCTAAGTTTTTATTAAAGTTTCTTTTGTTTATTGCTCTGGCCATTTTTAGAGAGAAGAGAGATTGCTTTCAAGTTTTGTTCTTGCACTCTTAGTTTCTAGTGAAGGATTTCTCTATCCTATCTCTTACCTTATGTTTCGTTGCTTTTACCTCTTTATGCTTATTGTTTTATTGAATATGTGTGAGTAGTTTTCTATATGAATCGTGAGTTAGGTAGAATAGGGGACTTTGATATTGACTTAGGGTTGTTTAGGTAGATTAGATAAAAAATCTCTAATGTTTAAGGTGTGCTTAATGTTAGAGATTCAAGTAGCTAATACATGCTTAGATTGATGATGTTTTACTCCTCATAAGTGTAGATAGAACATGTAGGTAGGCCTGAACATCCTTATTGCATCTTAGCCAACGAGAGTTGATGTCCAAGGCGATAGGTGGACAAGATTATACTCAAACTCAATGATCACTAGACAATAGATTGTTGTGCAAAAGACTTGTAGTCAATAGGCTGGTGAATGGGCTGTACCACGAGAGTGAATCAGTCTACTAGATAGTGTTCTAGGTATTAGGGATTTATCTAATCGAACTTGTAAAATCGTTAGTCAAAGAAAGATTGCTCCGAATCAAATGTCTTGCCCACTGTTCATATATCTTTTTATTGAATTTAACTCGTCTTTACTTTATTTGCAATTAGATTATTAGAAAATTATTCATAATCCTAATTAGTATCAGCCTAGATATAAGTGTTTCATATATTTCTAGTGTGTTATTCTTACTTCCGTGAGGATTTGATACCCAACTACTATTCGATTTGCTTTGCATTTGGAGTTGTATTAGGGATTAAAACTTAAAATCCCATAACGCCACTTTTGTCCAAATTGTTAAGATACAAGACTTTATTACTTTTCATGTCTAACCGAGCATTTAAAGCTCCAACGGGCATATTGTTTGAATACAAACACCTCTCTCTCTCTCTTTATAGCTTCCTAAATGTTTTGTAGGAGCTCTAATTAAAGTTCATTCGACCTTCTGAAGAAACACCATTCAAAATATAATTTTTCGTAAAAAAACTTTGAGTTTTTTTCAAAGACAAGGTTTTTGATTTTCTATTTAGAGTGAGTTTAGTGTGTGAAATACTCATCTTTAGCAACGATCGGTTAGTTTGAGAGATTCAGACTGACTTATTCATACTCTATCCTAAGACTCTATTAAAGTTATTCTATCCATGTCTTGCCAGCCTAAGCCAAGATCTCTCAGTCCATTGCGAATCGCGAGGGTATCAGGTTGTGGGATTGGATTCAATAGATTTAGATATGTATCTAAATTCTCAAAAGATATCAAATTAAGATTGAATCAAGTGAAAGAAAAAAAGAGGTAAATCAAGATAAAAGAGTATTTGATGATAAGGAAGTTGTGGGAGCTGGAGACAAGTATTTACTATTTGAGGTAAGATTTTTTTAAACATTCGGGTATTCATTCGGTTTTAGTTTCAATTTGGTTCTTTTGGTTTTAGTTTTGGTTTTGGTTTGGTTCTTTATTTTTTAGGTATTTCAGTATTAGGGGTGTATGATCCACTCGGATATTCTAGATTTTTTATTTGATTTTGAATTTGATTAAATTTTAATAAATATAATCAATAATTTTTTGATATTTTGAATATTTTGGATATTTTAAATATTTTGGATATTTTAAATATTTTGGATATTTTGAATATTTAAATATTTTAGTATAAAAATAATTGATATTTTTGGTTTTATATTGTAATTTTTGTTAATTAAACTCTATAAAATATAGTTAACACTTTTTCATATATAATTATAATTCAGGTATTTTCGATATCTATTTGGTGTCCGTTCAACTTACGTTCAATTCCGCTTTTTTAATACGTAAGTCTAGGATCTTTCAAGTATTTTTTTTCAATTTCAGTTCCGTTTGGTACAGTTTTTCAAATTGGTTGCAGTTCAACTCTTCTATTCCAGATATTTTGTACACATCTCGGAGAGAAAGTGTAGCAACTAGAAGAGTTATGAAATAGCTCAATTACGTAAGGAAAACCAAAAAAATATCGAAGAGTTCATTTGATGAAATGAAAGTGTCAACAAATAAATTATTATTTTCAGCAATCTTCCTTTTGAGTTTTGCCTTTTTCTAGGACGTTCCGATCAATTTGATCCACCATCATCACTAGGGAAACCCCAAAGTTTTTTATTGAGAAATTAGTATTTTACTTGTAATTTGTGATGTATTTGATGTATTTTTATTATCTATATGTAATTATATATTATAGTGTAATATTTTTTTTAATAAATATTGATTATAATTATATGTATTTATTATAGTTATTTATTAAGATTTTATGAATTTAATATGTTGTGATCAATATTGAAGACTATAATACAAAGAATATATTTTTTTAAAAATTTTGGATTTGAAGTTTTACCATTGGAGAAGTACACCCTCAACTTTCAAAATAAATTTTTCATTCAAAAAATAAAGTTTGGGTTGGAAATTTTGTTAGGTTCTAGGAACAAGAAACGAAGTTAATGAAAAAGTAAGAATCACACAAATGGTGAATGATGTGTTTCATGAAAATATAGAATCGTTTAGTAAAGATAGAAATAAAATAGAGACACCTAATTTAGAAACACAATAAAATTTGATATCTTAGACATGGATGTTAACATCCGTTTTACAAAGGATGTAAAGAGGGATGTTTCCATTTATCTTCTGCAACTAGGTTAATGACCTAAAAACATATCAATTTGGTTGAGGATTATGTGGATAAAACAACTGATTTTGTGAGAGACATTTTGCCAAAAGGTCATCTTTCATCAGCAATGTGTTGTAATTTTGACACAATTTAACCATTACTTTGCCGGTGTTTTTTACTTTTAGTATTGTATGAGTTTTTACATGTTTTATGTCATATTGGATGAAAACAAATAATTCTGGAGAAATTAGAATGAGAACTGAATTGAAGCATCTGAAGTTTGGCACTCGTTGAAAGTTTTCCCACCGTTGGATCAAAATTTGTCATAAGATAGATGAATGAGTTAGCTTTTAGTTGCAAGTTTTTTTAAGTTAATCCAACGGTTTGATCAAAAATTATACTAGTTTTCATAAAAGCAGTCCTCGAAAAAATGGTTTGGGCCTAGATTTGGCCCAATCCGACTCCGATTGACCTAATACGATTTTACAACTAATTAAATGTTTTTCATCCACTTTTAGGGCTAAACTTTATTTTCTTTAAGATTTCTTTGGTTTTGACACTTGTAAACACTTTTGGAGAAGAAATCTTGACTCCACACCTTATTGAGAAGATTTCTATACCTTTTTACTCTTATTTATGCAATTCTTTATTATGATTATGATTGATCTTCGTTATACATGTCTGAGTAGATCCTTAGTTAGGGTTTAGGATTTTCAAAGGGAGTTCACGAATCGCTATATTAAGGTACTCGAATTATGAATTTTTACATGGATCTTCATTTAGATTGTTCTTACTTAATCTAACCTCATCAATTAGATTACAATATTAGGATTAATCGAACGCATCAAAAGTGTTGTTAAGTTTTATGAAAATAACCTAGATGAACAAATTGTACTTAACGAAAATTTATGTTAATACAATTTGTGAACATATTAGAACTTGAATAATTAATATTTGTTTAATAATTTGAATTCAAACGAAAATTTAGAACGATATAATGTTAAACATAGTAGTTTTGTGCAATGACCGTTGGTTAGGTAGATAATCGTGTTCTAAGTTCTAGATGACACTTAATCAAATCCTTAATAGATGCCCAATTAATGATATTGATCCCCTGTGAATTTTCCTTAACCTAACGCTTTTTGTGAATTTTCCTTATCCTAATGTTTTTTGTGAATTTTTTTTAACCTAACGCTTTTTGTGAATTTTCCTTAACCTAACACTTTTTGTAAATTTTCCTTAAACTAACGCTTTTCATATTATAAGCTTACATCAATAGAAATTCTTACTATTTAGATTATTTGTCTGTTAAAATCGCATATTTTCCTTCTTAGCAAAATGGTTATTCCGAGAATTATACAGTAGCAATTGGTTCTTGTGGATACGATCCCTAAGTACTACTATGCTTGTATGTGCACTTGCAAGAAGTTTCTTTGGATTAAAATCTGGAGATCAACCAACTTCATATTATGAGGTGCAAAACGCTGATAACACCTTGGGTTTCTGTATCAGATGATATATGTGTGTATCAACAATTTTATGATCTACTAGAAAGCAGACACAGACCATTTGACATGTTGATTTTATTGCGAATCTCGGTACCGGAAAACTATTGGAAAAGTTTCAATGCCATTTAAAAGGATGTGATATTTTACCGTTAACACAATGGTTGAATAGATTATATTAATATAAGCGCACAACGGAGCCTTTGAGATGGCATGCAAAGCGCACAACAAACAAGAAATTACGCATCTTTCGGATGAAAAAGCGTAGAAAAATTTTCATTCATTATATCGTAGTTTTTCATATGAGCAAGGAATGTATATATTGGATTATGTAATGGTGGATTCAATCCTTTCAGAAAGGATGGAAGAAAATATTCATTGTAGCCATGAGATCTACAACTTGCCGCCATATTTATATTTGAAGAAAGAGTTTTTTTTTCTTCAACATTTTTGTTCTGGGCTAGAATATTCTAACAGATCACTTGATGTGTTTTGCATCCATTGATCTATGAGTTGCAAATGTTATGAGAATATAGTATTCGATTCAATGTGACCAAAAAGTGCGATGGACTTATTTTCATAGTGATTATCTTTATCGTCGACACCAACATGATTAAAAACAACAAAAAGTGTTTGACAGTCAACCATCAAAAATAAATGGTAATTATTTTATATTGAATTAAGAAATTTTCATTTTGAGAAGACAATTGATTGTGGTGGTAGTGATATTATACAATAAATGACTGTGGAAAACAACACAATTCGCACAAAAATGTATTTTTGAGGTTTGTCATAACCTAGATGCAATGGAATGTAAAAAAAAATTGTAAATCTAGATTGGATTTTTCTGAAATTTAAATGAGCTTCGTGTTATCGCAAATGGAAAAGATCCAATCCCGATTTTACAGTTAGATGCGACTTCAAAGTAGTTTTTCGAATGCATTATCCATAGTATTATTATATTTGAAGATGCGTGAAACAATGGAACATCATCGAAGGATTCATGGAGAAAAAAGGAAATTCGATTGTGTAAGTAGATGAAAAAATGGAAAAACAACATCAAAAAAGATTGGAAAATATTCTTTGAAGAGACAAATATAAAACAACATCAAGAAAGAATGGAAATATTCCTTCTAAATAATGAATAGGGAATTCCTGAATTTAGAGGGGCTGTGAGTTTAGTTTTCGTTCGTGTTTTCTTTGAGAAAAAGACACAGAGAGATTAATGAGTTGAGAGAGAAAACTTTTCCAAGAGTTTTCATAAAAGGATTTTTGGTGATTTGGTTGAAATCCTTCAAACGAAAAGTGTTTATGTGTTGAAGTGATCAAGACAGATAATTGAAAAATATCTTTGGGTAGATTAGGAATTGATTGGTTACAATCTATAAGAGTAGAGTTTCTTAAAAATCTAAAGTTAAGTATAATTGTAAGAAATTAACTTAACAAGATTATATTAATAAAAAATTTAGTTTCTTGGATTTGAGTATTTGAGGTATCACAAACTTTCAATTGGTATCACAACCTACATCTGGTAAGAAGCATTTACGTTCTTTAAATATAAAATAGGTGTGATTTAGGGACTGAGGATGGATAACACCTAACACTTTGGATCGATGAAGCCACTGCTTCTCCAGGCAAAAAACTTTTGCTGGTAGAAAATGTAGATCAAAGCACTAATAAAAATAATTGATGAGGATGCATGGACAGTGATGGAAGATGGATGGTCTGAGCCAACTATCAAGACAGAGGAAGGAAATAAGGTTCCCAAACCTAAAAGAGATTGGACAACAGAGGAGAAAACTATGTCCAAATACAACTCAAAGGCGTTATCTGTTATATGGACATCACTGACCAAAATCAGTTCAAATGTGTGCAAGGGTGCTCTACATCTAAAGAATAATGGGACTCATTGCAAACATCGTATGAAGGTATAAGCAATGTGCGTAGAACAATACTACACATGTTGGCATCTTAGTTTGAAACTCTCACAATGGACGATGATGAGTGTGTTGAAGCATTCATTGGTAAGCTCAGCTCAATCTAATGACGCTTGGGTTCTTGAAAAAAGGTACAAAGATAAGAAGCCGGTGAAAAAATTTCTACGGTGTCTTCCCGAGAAATTTCAAGCACACAGATCTATAATAGAGGTATCTTTCAATTCAAATGAGATGAAATTTGATCAAGTTGTTGGAATGATGTAAGTATATGGGCTGGAACAAAACAAAAAGAACATCTCCACAAACCAGGGCATTTTCTTGGCAGCAAATCAAGAGAAGGATAAGCCATAATATCTTGAAGAAAAGTTCAGTATGATTGTGAGAAAGCATTTCAAAAAATTTGAAAAAAGTCAAAAAAGAGGAAACTACAATGCACCCAAGGGAGCTGCTTCTGGAGAAACTACAATGCACCCAGGGAAAAATAAAATCCTTTGTGAATCACTGGTGAAAACCAAAAAATAAAATAAAGAGCTGCTTCTCGAGAAACTACAATGCACCTAGGGGAAAATAAAATCTTTTGTGAATCACTGGTGAAAACCAAAAAATAAAATGAGCTGCTTCTCGAGAAACTACAATGCACCCAGGGGAAAATAAAATCCTTTGTGAATCACTGGTGAAAAGCAAAAAATAAAATAAGGAGCTGCTTCTCAAAAAACAACTACTAATCAAGGATAAGCAAGAATTGGAAAAATTGATTGAATTAATGAAAGAGAAACTCACAATAGAACATCAAAAATCTAGGGATCTAGAAAGCAAGCTGGATGGTCAACTCAAAAACATCAAGATTTGGATAAGCTTCTGTATATTGGTAGAATAAGTCATACCAACTGGATTTGGGTTATCAAGGGAATCCCTGAAAGAGCATGCCTTAATTTGTCAAGGCAGAGTCAAAAACAAGGGAATATAGAGTTTGGGTTATCAAGGGAATCCCTCAAAGGATATGCCTCAATTTTTCAAGGTAGAGTTAGGAACAAGGGGATATAGACAAGAGGTGAGTAATATCTTTGGATTTGCAAAAGGTGGATCGAGACAAAACAACAGCTTCACACCTTAACAATTTGCAAGTCAATTATCATACAGAAGATCTGAATGCTTTTATTGTGGTAAGATGGGACATATCAGAGCTCACTGCTACAAATATCATGAAAAATTTAGGAATCTTGTGAGACGCAACAGGTTTTGGTGAGATCAAAGAAGGTATAATCGAGTATGGTAAGAAAACAAGATCTCTACTCATATGATGCCTATACTGTTGAAGGACCTCAGAAATCAGCAGAGGTTGCCTGGTATTTCGACAAGCAATGCTCAAATCATATGACAGAGACTCAAGAAAATCTACAAAGACTTGAGAAAACTGCAACAGAGAAGATTACCTTCAGAGATAGAGCTAAAGGTAAAATCAAAAGAAAATGAGACACTACTAGTAAATCTTCTCTAGAATTAGAAAATATGTATTTGGTAGAGGGTCTAAAGGTTAACTTGATCAATACCAGTCAGCTGTATGATGAAAGACACTCAGTTGTTTTCACGAGTACTAGATGCATGGCAATAAATCGAAAGAATTATGTAATTCGACAAGGCATCAAGACAGGAAACAACTACTATGTGTGAACACCATTCGAGAAATGTTTCTCAGCCACAAAAAAAGATGAGTTGAATATGTGGCATCAAAAGCTTGGACATATGAATATCATAACAATGGTGAAGTTATCACAGCAAAAAGTGATACATGGAATTCCTAATCTAAAATTAGATATTAAATTTGTATATGGACCATGTGCTAAAGGAAAACAGGTCAAAGCATATCACAAAGCAGTGACGGACATTCAAACTAAAAAGGTTGTGGACCTGATACACATGGATATATATAATGGGCCCAATTCAGGTAGAAAATATATCTAGAAAGAAGTATATTTTTGTGCTAGTAGATGACTTTACCAGGTTCACATGGGTAAGGTTTCTCAAAGAGAAAAAAAAAGCTTTCGATAGTTTCAAAATATTGGCTCTCCAACTAATGAACGAGAAGAAATGTACCATTAAGATCATCAGAAGCGATCATGGGATAGAGTTCCAGAATGACATCTTTGATAAGTTTTGTGTAGAGTAAGGAATATTTCATCAGTACTCAGCACCCATGATACCGCAACAAAACGGAGTTGTTGAAAAAAGAATAAACCTCTTCAAGAAATAGCTTGAGCAATGCTACATGGAAATCAAGTGGCCAAACATCTCTGGGCTAATGCCATCAACACAACTTGCTATGTGATAAACACAATTTACACAAGAAAGGGAACGAATATGACTCCATATCAACTCTGGAAATGTAAAGCTCCTACTGTAAGTTACTTTCATGTATTTGATTGTGAGTGCTATATATTGAATGAGAAGGATCAACTTGGGAAGTTTGACTCTAGAAGCAATTAAGGTATATGGATACTCAAGATCAAGTATTGCTTACAAAGTATATAACAAAATGATGAAAGTTATTCAAGAGACTGAAAATGTTGTATTCAACGATGTTTCATCTAAAGGATTCCTGTTCCAAGTTGTGGAAAGAACAGTTAATGAAACAGTGCCAAAAGAAGATCAAGGGGTATGTGAAGACAAAGAGCCAAAATCAGATTCAGAACCAAAACTAGAAGACGAAGTTAGACCACAAGTTCATCGAAATCACTCTAAGAAAGATGTAATTGGTGAGGTAAACGGTGGGAGAGCTACACGAAAGAAATACATTAACTTTAAGGAAAAGATGCGATTTGCCTGCTTTGTCTCATCAGCAGAACCGAAGACTCACAAGGAAACCTTGATGGACGAATATTGGATACAGTCCATGTGAGAAGAACTTGAACAGTTTGATTGCAATAGTGTTTGGGACTTGATGCATAGACCGGCATGAGTTAATTTTGTTGGCACTAAATTGGTCTTTAAGTACAAAATAGATTAACATGGAAATATGGTGCGAAACAAGACTCGGTTGGTTACTCAGAGATACTCTCAAGTAGAGGGAATCGACTTTGATGAGACCTTTGCACTGGTTGCAAGATTGGAATCTATCAGATTTCTAGTTGGCTTGACGTGTCTGATGGGATTCAAACTCCATTAGATGGATGTGAAGAGTGCCTTCTTGAATGGTATACTACATGAAAAAGTATACAAAGAACAACCAAAAGGTTTTGAAGACCCATTGAACCCTCATCATGTCTACAAGCTGAAAAAGCGTTGTATGGATTAAAACAGGCAATAAGAGCGTGGTATGAACATTTAACTTCATTCTTGATAAATCAAGGATATAAGAGAGGAACTGTAGACAAGACTTTGTTAATGCATGACAACAAAATAGGATTTATTATGGTACAAATCCATGTTGATGACATAGTATTTGGGGTAATTAAACAAGCTCTAGTTGACAATTTGTGAAAAGGATGACGAGTGAGATTGAAATGAACATGGTAGATAAACTGAATTACTTTCTAGGGCTTCATATCATGCAGTTAAAAGATTAAATCTTTATCACTCAAAGTAACTATGCAAAGAATCTAGTGAATAGATTTGGATTACAACAAAACAAATCAGTAAAAATCCATATGGGAGTCAATGTCAAGCTTCCACGTGATGAACAAGGATAAAATGTTGATCCTAAGATATACAGGGGAATGATAGGTAATCACTTGTACCTTACACCAAGTCGACTAGATCTATCTGTAAGTGTGGGAATTTGTGCTCGATATCAAACCAAATCCAAGATGTCACACCTATAGGCAGTCAAACGCATTCTCAAGTATGTAAAGAGGACATCAAAACTAGGTCTGCTTTACACGAGAGATATGAATCAACACCTTGCAGGATATTGTGATATATATTGATTGGGTTGGATGCTTGGATGATAGGCGAAGTACAAGTGGAGGATGCTTCTTTTTTGGTAACAACCTGATATCCTGGCATAGCAAGAAGCAGAACATTGTGTTATTTTCAACACATGAAGCTGAATATATATTGTATTAGGGAGTTGTTGTACCCAACTTCTGTGTATGAAACAAATGACAGTTGATTGTGGTATGGTCTCTCATTCTCTTCTAGTCCATTGTGATAATAAGAGTGGTATCAATATTTTCAAAAACCTAGTTCAACGTTCACACACTAAACATATTGATATTAAACATCATTTTATTTGTGATTTAGTTGAGGCGAACTAGTTGAAATTGGTTATGTGAGAACTGAACTACAACTAGCTGATATGTTTACTAAACCATTAGATTTCAACATGTTTAAAATCTTAGAAAATCTATTGGTGTATGTGAACTCTGACATTTTATATGAGATGATTTGATCTAAGACAGGAAACACAGGTTGGAGCAAGTCTGATGCACGCATAAAACATCTTGATCTTATACTCTAATAAAAAAAGAGTTGCCCCTCATGCTTTTATGTGTTTATCATCTCACCAATATGAATAAAGTCAAATAGCTGAAGACGAAATTAAAAAAATCAATAAAAAGAAAAAAGGAAAAAAGACAAAGAAAGTCTATCACAACCATATCCAACAACTCAAACTATAGTCAGATTCTGGTCTGAAGACATCATCCCAGCACTGATGTGTCCATAAAGCTATAATCATGGAGTATTTCTCTTGATCAAGGATACTTCAAGCTACTTTCATGAGTAAGTGTAAATCTTGATAAAGGCATAAGGGTGTAAAATAATAGTAATCCAGAATGGATCAGATATAAAGAAAGTGTGCACTCTGAAGTTTTGCTACCAACTAATGGTCCTTATCAAATTAAAGTTTATCTACGTAAGTTCACATAAATAGTTGGTATGCTTGTTAGTAGTTTATGTTTCTACTCATAGAATTACGGTCCCTCACTGTCTGATTAATGATATTTACTATCTATGTGTCTATCTCTCATAAATGTTTTGGCTGTATTGATAGTATCTCTCTGAAAGAATCAAGATCAATCATATTTTAGTTGTACCAATTGGTTTTTTCATACACATTTAAAAAGGTATAAGCTCTCTGTGGGGGTTAATGAACCATTGTGGCGTATCGACTGTTTCATCGCATTTGTTCAAATCTTTATGTACTAGGATTGCACCAATCTTCTCTCTATTCCTATCAAGGTTCCCGTGTTCATGATGAAGTCGTTTCTCTTTGGCTTGTCGCGTCTTGTAAGCACTCCTACTCCGTAGTCCCAATCGTCTACTCAATCACCAAAGGCGGACTCTGAGTCTAACATGCAAGCAGCGGATTCAACCCTAGCACTCATTTTAACTCTTGTCCTAGAATCGCATCTTGGGCTGCACCTAGGTTTATCACGCCCCCTTGTCGCATCTTGTCCTAGAATGCCCCTTGTTGGAATCCACACCACCGACCTCTCCACTGAATGTCTCTCCGCTGGCTCATACTGTGAATTCCTCTAGCGATGAAGTTTATGTTCCACCAGAACATGTGTCTCCTCCTGCGCCTCCGTCAGTTTGCTCAAGTTCCATGGAAGCTGTCTCTGGTCAGTCTCGTCAAATCAGCCAATTTCGACTTCCCAAAAATGAGTATGCAAGCCCACGATTCCGGTTGCTAGGAAGCGCACTCTTTCCCAAAAGAAAGTGTCCTCTCTTGTTCCCCCTCAACCGTCTTCTCGTCGTGCTCCTCCTCCCTCTAGGTATGGCTTCTTCTCTCAACATCAGTTCATTGATGAGAGACAGGTTCGGTTTGGTACTATTCCTCACGAAATTGAGACATACATTCTGATGCTGATCTGACTCGTACAGTCACTGATATTCTTCCATACGATAAGTCATCCCTTTGGGAGTTCTGGGCAAATCTACCAAGGGTCAAGACTGATTCTAAGTGCATGGTTGTTACGGTCAAGGGTTTTCACTATCAGTTTTCTCGTGATTTAATCAATGGAATATGTGATTTGAGGGATGTTGTTGCTGCTGTTATCTCACATGTCTCTGAATTGATAGATTATGAACATGCTATGTTAATGAGTGTTGGATTTAATCAGCAGTGGAGTTCCTTACTGGTCACCCACTTTACACCGGAAAATACAGTTTTATACAAGATCTGCTGTCATAATTGGGCGTCTACTTAAAAAACGGCTATTTGAATCCCAATCGTGCTCGTCTTGTCCAAAATATTTTCAATCGAATTTCGTTTGATTTTGGTCATCTTGTGTTCACTCACATTCTCTAACTGGCTCGTAATTCAGCGTCTAAATTCATTTTGCCCTTTCATTTTTTGGATGCTTAATGAACACCACCCTATTCTTTGGACTGGTTCCAAAAGTGCGTCCATTTAGCCAAAGTTCTTCTGGAGTATTCTCTCGTGGACAACCATCTGGCTCTTCTCCATCAGGCCTATCTGTTGGGATATCGGTTGAGGATCGCCAAGTGCTTCGAAATGTTGTTGTTGTTATCCAGCGCCTATTAACCTATAGTATGAGTTTCTTGTTCCCTTGTCTTTACTTTTTTCTACTTTTGCTTTTATCTTAGTTGTATACTCAAGTAAGGGGAAATGATTGTGAAGATAAAGACTTAGGTGGAGCTTAATGTGTGGGGGAGCAATGATTGTGAAGATAAAGACTTAGGTGGAGCTTAAAGTGTGGGGGAGTAATGTTGTGAAAAAAATCTGTGTAATAGGTAGTTCAATAGTCGATAAGTGTGTTTGGTTTATGTTTTGAAAACTTGGATATGCTTCAGTGTGTTTGGTTTAAAAAACTTGGATATGCTTCTATTGTTTGTGTTTTTATGAAAGCGTGGTTTGTGTAACATACAAGTTTGATTGCTTAATCGGATAAGTATCGTATCATTAATAAGAGTCTTGCCTAAATGTTGTGTGCTTGTTCTGTTTGTATTTTACAAGAATACCACAGTCGAAGAAGATTGGTTGAGTATTACACTAAGTTAAAAAGAGGAAGACTGAAGATGCTGAAAAATGAAAACATCATCGAGGGAGTCTTGGAGCAAAAAGGAAACTCGATCATGCAAGTATATGGACAAATGGAAAAACAACATCAACTAATATTGAAAAATATCTTTGAAGAGACAAATGGAATACAACATCAAAGAAGAATGGAAATATTCTTTGAAAAGGAGAATGGAAAATTTATAAATAATGAATAAAAAATTCATGTATTTAGAGAGGTTGTGAATTTAGTTTTCATTCACCTTTTTTTGAGAAAAAGACATAAAGAGATTCATGAGTTAGAGAAAAAGTTTTTGTAAAAGTTTTCAGAAAAGGATTTCTGAAAACCTTGTCAAAATCCTTCGAGCGAAAAAACATTCTGCGTTAAAGATATCAAGATATATAATTGAAATATATATTTGAGTAAATTAAAAATTATTTGGTTACAATTTACAAGAGTAAAATTATTTAAAAATTCAAAATTAAATATAATTATAAGGAAATAATTCTATTTAATAAAAAATATAATTTTTTGGATTTAAATTTTTAGAATTATCACACACTTTCAATATTTGCTGACGGATACGAATATAACTTTTGGAATTATGTTAATAATGGGAAAGGGAGGTTTTCCAGGGTAAATAATCGATTGTAGTCATCTTCTTATGAAAAGATTAGTTCTATTCAATTTCTAATAGAATTTTTCGATGAAAGTTTACCGTTTTTCAAACCATGCTTACATCAGAATTAAGTTATTCTTCCATAAAATGTATTTCAGAACTCGAAGGACCTTTGAAGTGTGTATGCATTCTTGGTAGAATTTTTTCCTTTTTCTCATCAAATATTGAGAATGTCATTTATATATGCATAAATATAATTATATGTTTATATAATCTCATTTTCATTTATTTGCGATTCATTAATGAATTTTTTTTCAAGTTTTTGTATCAGGCGTATAATTGTACGTCCACATGCATTGGACGAGGTAAGTCTCGCGATGCCACCTTCACAAGGTATAGCTATGTCCAGTGTCCAGATGCAAAACTTTTAGGAACATCTGAATAAACATGTCAAAACGAACCCATGCAAATGACAGCTACATTATTTAATAATAAGTCTTCGTATTTTTGTCATAAGAGTTTTACTATATACTGATTAAATGTTGTCGCGTACGTGGCGACCTGAAAATCCTACGTGTTGCCTCCAGAGACGTGAACGAAGCTTGCGAATATTTTCCAGCTGCCAACAAAGATGTTTTGGTCCCATCAGAAACCTTGACTGCTTTTTTTTATTTGATCATTCCGTAATTGCTTGATACGTAACGGCACGGTTTGGCTATAAATGAGGAGCATTTGTTTAGGTTCTTAATTAATTTTTCATGTTGCAAAGACTTCGAAGATGAATACAAGAGCTTTTATAGTGTGGTCGCTTTTGTTAGCGGCTATTTTTTCCGTCACGGTGGTTGCTTCCGTAGGTGACACAAAAAAAGGTTATAGTCCTATCCAGTTGATTCCTTTGACTATTTCTGCGTTTCTATGCCATGTTTGATGGTGTTTTTTCTTAAATTTTAAAGCTGATAGAAACCAAATAGAGGACTCAAAGACATCATGTAAGTACGGGAATTGTGAACATGCTGGAGAGATTCCTTTTGTAGAAGCAGATGACGCTAAGAATGAGCTCGATCAAGGAGTAGGTGATTTTGATGAGGTCATTGGGCGAAAAGAGGATGAATCCAAATATAACCAAGATGGCAGTGGAAACAGTGGCCAAGGTGGTCAAAAGGGCGGTGGAGGCGGTGCCCAAGGTGGGCAAAAGGGCGGTGGAGGCGGCGGCCAAGGCGGGCAAAAGGGTGGTGGAGGCGGCGGCCAAGGCGGACAAAAGGGCGGTGGAGGCGGCGGCCAAGGCGGGCAAAAGGGCGGTGGAGGCGGCGGCCAAGGCGGGCAAAAGGGCGGTGGAGGCGGCGGCCAAGGCGGGCAAAAGGGCGGTGGAGGCGGCGGCCAAGGCGGGCAAAGGCAAGGGGCGGTGGGAGGCGGCGGTCAAGGTGGCAGGAGGTGGGCGGCGGAAGGTGGGCAAAAGGGAGCGGCGGCCAAGGTGGGCAAAAGGGAGGCGGCGGCCATGGTGGGCAAAAGGGAGGCGGCGGCCAAGGTGGGCAAAAGGGAGGCAGCGGTGGGGGTGGTAGCCAAGGAGGACAAAAGGGAGGCGGCGGCGGCCAAGGAGGACAAAAAGGAGGTGGCGGCGGCAGCCAAGGAGGACACAAAGGAGGCGGCGGCAGCCAAGGAGGACACAAAGGAGGCGGCGGCAGCCAAGGAGGACACAAAGGAGGCGGCGGTGGCGGCGGCAGCCAAGGAGGACACAAGGGAGGCGGCGGCGGCCAAGGAGGACACAAGGGAGGTGGTGGAGGCGGCGGCCAAGGAGGACACAAGGGAGGTGGTGGAGGAGGCGGCCAAGGTGGACAAAAGGGCGGGGGTGGAGGAGGTGGCCAAGGTGGACAAAAGGGTGGTGGTGGAGGAGGCGGCCAAGGAGGACACAAAGGAGGTGGTGGAGGCCATGGTCAAGGAAGTAGTGGAGGTGGTAGTGGCCGAGGTGGAGGTGGAGGAAGTAGACCCTAAGATAAATCTGCCTATAACTAGGTAGTGTTTCTTCAGAACGCAAAGTGTTTATGTATGTTAACTATAATAAAGTTATATGCAAACGTCTGCACGACCGTACTTCGCCGAATGTTTATAGGCTTCGGTTTTAAGAAGGGTTTATGCTCCGAATGTTTATATGCTTCGGTTTTAAGAAGGGTTTATGCTTTTTCCAATGTATAATCAGTCACAATATTGGTTATTTATCCGCCACTAATCTGTTGTGCTCAATATCATTTTAATCTGAAAAATAGAACAACCAAAGGAACAAAAGCATGGACACTGCCAAAGAATTCTAGGCAAACGATCGATTTTTGGTCAAATGATATTTTCTTACTTAAACGATCGAGTTTATGCCATTCAAAATCTCAAGGTAGCAAACCCTTGTCAAGAATTGCAGCAAAGCCATCGGTACAACTTGAAAACAACATAAACATGGGACCATTATATCGTAGAAATCCCAATTGGAATACCGAATGAGGAGTATAAGACATTCAAGACTTTTTGGGGAGCACAATATGGGTCCATGTTTGAAAGTCGATGTGCATCCTCTAAGTAAACATGGGTTGCCAATTAAAAACCAATTGTATAAATCATTTGAAATCCTTATTTCATTTCCAGTATGACATGTTTTACATGCTCTCGTGCGATAACTGGCTCTTTTAAGCATGTCTCGATATGATGGATTAATCAAGCATGGCCAAATTCGGATCAGATAAATTTTCGTTGGATTGGTCAAACCTACTTTATGTTCGGTTGGATTTCAATTCAAATTAGAGTATCTTGTGTTTTGAATTTATTATCACAGATAGGGCATGTACCATTTTACTATTTTTCCGGTATGTCTGTTTTGGTTTTTGGTAAAATGCATGAATTCTATGAATTATCCAGCCAATTTTTTGCATCAAGCTCGACACTAGAATCAGCTCATATTGTACGTCTATGAACATAAACTATTGTCATATGATGCTATGTCTAAACTGTTTTAGTTTATGAAATAGGATTTATTTATATTAATTACACAAATTTATAAGATTGAATGTATTTTCATCTATATTGTTTGGATTTTTTTTAATTACATAAATTGTTTTTTTGATAAACTATACAAAACTTTATATAGTTATTAATGTCAGAAATGAATAAGGGTTTATATAAGAAATTTGGTTGTTATTACTGACGGGTTCCCCATCGAATTGCAACAGTTCAAATATCACATATTTTTTTGTAATTGTTGGAAATGGGGGAAATCGGCTTATTTATGATTGTACGCAAGCCGTGTTATAATACTAGCATGTATTCTCGTAGTGTGGTAAACCATACCTACACGAAAAAAATATTCAAAATTACAACATGTACTATGCGTATGAAGGCTAAAACCAACAACTCCGTAACGGTGTGTTATATTTTGTTAACGGGGCTGATGTGACATACGTATGTCTGTTGACATTGCCAAAAAACAACGTCGTTTGAGCCATGTTTAACCGCATCTGAAAATGCGGAAAACGATGTCGTTTTCGTTATTATTTTTTATTATTATTGAAACGATGTCGTTTTCATTAAATAGAAAACGACATCGTTTTTAATCTGTTTTTTTAAGTTAAATCAAAACAACGTCATTTTCTATTAATGAAAACGATGTTGTTTAACATTAATCGATTTCGAAAATCGTTTAATGAAAACGACGTCATTTTTATTAAGTGGAAAATGACGTCGTTTCAAGTAAGTGAAAAAAAAAAATAGAATGAAAATGACGTCGTTTTGAATCCCTCTAGCAAAGAAGAAAATGCTTCTCCCCCAGCTTGTTTTTCATGGTAAATTTGCAGAGGAGAGGTAAAAGAGAAAAGGGGGAAAACGAAATTGAGTTTAGTGAAAATTCCAGAAATTCACACCTGCTTTGCTGTTAAAATCGATTGCACTTGAAGAATTGTAGTGCTACTATCCCGAAATCGCAGACACAAAGTTCCAGTTTATTCTGAAAATGAGGTAATTTAGGGTTTAAAAATAATTTTAAGTATAATTTTGGTAACAAATTTGACTAGATTTCGCGGTACATTTCGGTAATTACTAGTGGTAAAGAAGTTGATTTTAACTTCTAATTTGTCATGCAGTTCGGGAAATGATGTTGTTTTCAACATCTACTACAATGGTAGATTTGTGAGTCATGGAAACGGGGAAGTTACATATGAGGGTGGGTATATCCATATATTTGAATCAGTTCCTCAAAGTCTGTTTAGTAATATCACACGCGGTTTGAATATACCTTTGTATGGTCAACGAATTTGGTACAAGTTAACATACGAAAGTATAAAGGAAACAAAGATTTTGTGCGATGTAAGTGATAACTTTCAGAAAATCTGTGAAGCGGCAATGTGGATTAGAGTTGTAGATATATACATGGAGCAAGATGAGTGTGAGAGGATAGCAATGAAGCGCATGCCAAAATTCGTAATCTAAATGAATATGAAAATCCATTTGAGGAGACAGCTCGTGTGGAAAATGATTTGGAAGAAGAACCTCGTGTGGAAGAAGTCAGCTCGTGTGAAGAATGATTTGGAAGAAGAACCTCGTGTGGAAAAAGTTGTTAGTCTGTTTGAAGATAAAGAAGAAAACGAAGAGTATAAGAATACTCTTCGTGTATCTGATTCTGAGGAGAAACAAAATAAATGCCCATATGATCGATGGGTGAGAGGAATTGGTGAGCTATTGATAAAACAAATCTTTGAAAGCATGAACAAGTTCAAGGAAGCAGTTCTAAAATATGTGTTGAAAGGTGGTTGGAACATCCGACTCAATCGATGGGGAGAATTAAAAAGTGGAGCTGTGTGTGGAGTAGACGTAAGAGAAGGATGTACTCCATGTCCATGGAGAATTTATTGTTATGAAGCTTCATTGGGTGTATAGATGATTAAGACATTTCAAAACGAACATACATGCTTCAAAGATGGCCATTGCAAGATATTGTTGGATTCGGTGATTGCTAGAATGTTTTTGAATGATGTGAGAAATGATCCCTGTGTGAAGCTGAAGTTTTTTCAGGAACCAATTTCGGAAAAGTACAATTTGAATGCATCTAGTGACCAATGTAGGAAGGCAAAAAAAAGGCGTTGGACATCATACAAGTAGAAAATGATGAACAATATTCACGTATTAAATACTAAAACATCGAAATTCATGAGTAATCAAGTTTGTTTTGCTGAACATTTTTTGTTATTAACCCAAGTTCACAATAACATATTTTTTTAGATCTAATCCGGTTTCAAGTACTGAGTTTAAAAAACAGCCGTAGGAGATGGTGGTATCGAGAGGTTCGATAGATTTTACGTTTGTTTTGCTAGACTACGTGAGACGTGGATTGTCTACTGTCGGCCAATTTTTGATATAGACGGCTGTTTCCTGAAATCCACGACAAAGGGACAACTACTTGCTGCAGTTGGGAGAGATGCAAACAATCAGATTTATCCAATTGCATGGGCAGTTGTTAATGTCGAGAGCACATTAACTTGGGTTTGGTTTATTCAAAAGTTGAAGATGGATTTCAACCTTGGAGATGGTGAAGGTTATACTTGATATCAGATCGTCAAAAGGTACTTATCATATTTAACTTGTAATTCGTATAACATCGAGAAAAGTAGATTAATAAAGTGTGTGTCATTTTTTCAGGGATTGCTAAATGCAGTTGACGAAGAATTACCAAAAGTGGAACATCGAATGTGTGCACGACACATTTATGGTAATTTGAAGAAGATATTTATGAAAAAAACACGCATGAAAATATTGTTTTAGCAAGTTATCGAGGAACTTAAGACTTACGACATTGCTATATACTAAGATTTCATGAATCGCAACCCGGAAAGTTGTATTCGCGTTTTTTTCAAAACAACGTGGACTTGTGAAGATGCTCTGAATAACTTCTTTGAGTCCTACAATAGTGCAATTAACAAAGCACGAGAAATACCTTTAATTGAGATGTTGTAGACAATGCGAAGACAAGCGATGATCCGAATTGATGTAAGGAGGAAGAAGGTCAATGCATACAAAGGCAACTGGAACCCCAAGGTGGGTAAAGTGATTGCATTTGAAGAATTACAAAGGAAATGGTGTATGACAATTGTTGGACCAGCTGGTTTGTTTGAGGTAAAAGAGAATGGTGTAGCATACAGGATTAATATGCGGTCGAAATCTTGTACCTATAGCAGGTGGGATCTGTCCAGGATTCCTTGCCGTCATGCATTGCATGTGGTTATGGATAACAAATCATACAAAATCGATGATTTGGTTGCTCATTGTTACTTAGCCTCGACTTGGAAGAAACAATACATTAACTTCATCAAACCACTTAACGGTAGAAGTTTTGAAAAAATTCGGGTGAACCAATGATTGAGGCACAGATTAGAGACACGTCTAAGGGCTGGAAAAAGAATCCTCCAAAACGAGTGAAGGGTGTGAATGAATCACCAACAAAAGGAAAAACAGTAACAAGACATGGACGTGTTATGTATTGTGGCCGATGTGGGACAGCTGGACATATTGCATTAAAATGTTATAACGCATGAGTTCCTAGAGCTAGCAGACAACATGAAAACCACACATCACATGAAACTTCCGACTCATACATACTTCAATATGGAGAAGGTCCAAGCCAACCAAGCTAACCAACCCAAAATTCAGGTAATTTTTTATATTGAACTACTTGCTCATGAATTATTCTGAACTTAATTCATTTTATAATTTTTTCTTGTATCGAGGTTTTTGCCATGATGCTACATGATTATTACCTTGACATCGTTTTTATTTATGGCCGAATATGTTTTTCTTTGAATATGTTTGCTTTATGTTTTCGATATTTTTTATGAATGTGATTGTCTTTTTGCACCAACTATTAACACGTTTTGTTATTTTCTTTGAATATGTTTGCTACCTAAAACTCTTAAGACTTTCTCCACCGACATTGCAAAAATATTTCATTTTGCCTCATAACTCTAGGATTGTCGAAATCTTGCACCTGTCTTGGTTGGATTTCATGAATGATTATCAAAATCTTGCACAAAATAATACTGTTATGGTCGAATCTTCCATTTTAATGCCTGAAACCAAAATCGAAATCGTCCATTTTAATTCCGAAATCATTTTAAAATCTTCACGAAACCTTCACGAAACCAAAGCCTAAATCTTCATGAAATTGTCGATTTTGAACTCGGAATTAAAATTGAAATCATTCATTTGAATCAAACAATTCAAAATCATCTAATTGAATCGAAGAAGGCGAGCTCAAATCGAAACCCTAATTTTCTGGGTGAAAAACGACGAAGAATACAACAATGGGGGAGAAGCATTTTCGTGATTGCTGGAGGGATTCAAAAAGACGTTTTTTCATTCTATTTTTTTTCTTTTCACTTACTTGAAACGACGTCGTTTTGATTTAACTTAAAAAAAATAAATTGAAAACGACGTCGTTTTCTATTTAATGAAAACGACGTTGTTTCAATAAAAAAAAGAAAATAACGAAAACGATGTTGTTTTCCACGTTTTCAGAGGCGGTTAAACATGGCTCAAACGACGTCGTTTCTTTTTTGGCCACATCAGCAGACATACGTATGCCACATCAGCCCCGATAACGGAATACAACGCACCATTACAAAGTTGTTGGTTTTAGCCTTCATACCTACAACACATGTTGTAATTTTGAATATTTCTTTCGTTTAGGCATGGTTTAGCACACTACAAGAAAACATCTATTTTGCGACCATGGAAGTGGTCGCAAAGTGGTCGCAAAACTCGACATTGCGACTACTTTGCGACAACCAAAAGTAGTCATAAAATTATAGTCACAAAAATATGTAGTCGCAAATTAGTCGCAAATTTACGACTGATTTGCGACCACGGTAATAGTGGTTCTATTTGTGACTGATGTACGACCAATTGGTGGTGACTATTTTTACGACTACTTTGCGACTGAATTTCCGTATAAAATTTTGTCACTGTTTTGCGACTACATATGTGGTTGCAAAACCCGTAGTCACAAATCAGTCACAAAATTTTGTGATTGACTTGTGACCACAGTTAACACGCAGTCGCAAATCAGTGGCAAAAAGTGTGACTGATTTGCGACTGATAATAAAATAATCAAAAAAATTTTGTAGTCGCAAATCGGTCCCAAAAAATTGAGACTGATTTGGAACTGATTTGCGACTACAACGTAATTAGATTCAAAATTTTGTTAATTAAAATCTATTTCAAAATAATTTTTAATTAATTTTTATTTTTTTATTAATATTTTTCGAAATTATTTTTAATAATATTTTTAATAATATTTTTAATAATATTATGAATATTTTTTTATTAATTTTTAATTATTAATATTATTAAATTTTTAATACAATAATTTTAATTAATTTTGTAATAATATTGTTAATATTATAAATATTAATTAATTTTTAAATAATTTTTAATAATATTTTTTAATAATATTTTTAATAATATTTTTCAAAATTAATTTTCGAAATAATTATGTTTTAATAATATTTATATTTCATTACTATCTCTCCTTACCATTTGTGTGTTTTTGATTTTTTTGGATTGGGAGAGATTTTACAAGTGTTTAGAGAGGTTTTAGAAAGTATGAATGTTTTATTGTGAAAAATAAGGGAAAACCATCACGTATTTATAGAATTTTTCTGCGACCACGTACGTGGTCGCAAATCAGTGCCAAACTTCAAAATTAATGAAGTGGTCGCAAATCAGTCGTAAATTTGCGACTGATTTGCGACCACCAAATAATTTGGTGGGAATCGAAAACTTTCAAACTCCCTCTAAATTAATTCGTGGTCGCAAATCAAAGGCAAATTCACTACTGCTTTGCAACCACGATTAATTTATTTGGAAAAAAACCATTGTGGTTCAAATCAGTGGCAAATTTGCCACTGATTTGCGACCACGGTTAATTTATTCGAAAAAACATGTAGTTGCAAATCAGTGGCAAATTAAATTTGCCACTGATTTGCGACCACAATTAATTTATTCGAAAAAAATATTATGGTCTCAAATCAGTGGCAAATTTGCCACTGATTTGCGACCACGGGTAATTTATTCGAAAGAAAATATGTGGTTGCAAATCGGTGGCGAATTTGCTACTGATTTGCGACCACAGTTAATTTATTAGAAAAATAAACTCATGGTCGCAAATCAGTGGCAAATTTGCCCTTGATTTGTGACCACGGTTAATTTATTTAAAAAAAACATATGGTTGCAAATTAGTGGTAAATTTGCCACTGATTTGTGACCACAAGTAATAATTGTGACTAATTTGCCATCATATTCTCAATGTAGTGGCAAAATGGTGGCAAATCAGTCATGAATAATACTTTAAACCCTATTTTTTATTTTGGTAAATAAATTGAATAATATAGGATTGATAACTTGATTATAAGTTGTACAAACTTCAATTACTAATAAAACAACAACATTTACCAAATTTACCAAATTTACAAATCATTTACCTAAAACACTTAACACATTTCCTTAACCTTATATTTTTTATATACATTTCAAATGTTCTCTAAAATTTAAATGAATACAAGTATAGTTTTTTATATATCTGGTCACTTATAATGAATAGTACTTACCTAAAAATGCAAATAAAAGTTGTAAATATGAAAAATACTTAGAGAAAATATGAATTTACTCTATGTGGTCGCAAATCAGTCGCTATTTTGCGACTGCTTTGTGACTGCAGTTCAAATTTTGATCTTGTGGTTGCAAATTATTGGCAAATTTGTCACTGATTTGTGACCACAAGTAGTAATTGTGACTCATTTGCCACCACAATCTCAATGCAGTGGCAAAGTGGTAGCAAATCAGTCACAAATAATACCCTAAATACTAAATTTTGTGATTTTGGTAAATAAATTAAATTATATAAGATTGATAACTTGATTATAAGTTGTACAAATTTCAATTAATAAGAAAACAACAACATTTACCAAATTTTCCAAATTTACAAATCATTTACCTAAAACACTTAACACATTTCCTTAACCATATATCTCTTATATACATTTCAAATGTTCTCTAAAATTTAAATGAATACAAATATGATTTTATATATATATGTGGTCACTTATAATGGTTAGTACTTACATAAAAATGCAAATAGAAGTTGTAAATGTGAAAAACACTTAGGAAAAATGTGAATTTACTCTATGTGGTCGCAAATCAGTCGCTATTTTGCGACTCATTTGTGACTACAGTTGAAATTTTGATCTTGTGGTCGTAAATCAGTGGCAAATTTAGTCGCAAACACTAGTAGCAAAACAGTCGCAATTTAGTCTCTTAATGGTTGCGTATTGCGACCAATATGCGACTACGGGTTTTAGTCACACTTTTGCGACCACTTTGCGACTACATCTCCGTAGTCGCAAATTGGTCGCAAAATCGTGGCAAATGTGGTCGCAAATTTTGCGATTACATATGTGGTCGCAAAATGCAGTGATATTTTGACAGTTTTCTTGTAGTGGCACACTACGAGAATACATGTAGTATTATAACACATGGCATGCGTACATGCATGAATAAGCCGATTTCCCTTGGAAATGGTGATAATTCTTTTAT
The DNA here is from genome assembly GCA_018901945.1 of Pugionium dolabratum. Taxonomy (NCBI): domain Eukaryota; kingdom Viridiplantae; phylum Streptophyta; class Magnoliopsida; order Brassicales; family Brassicaceae; genus Pugionium; species Pugionium dolabratum. The sequence continues at coordinate 108,279 of JAEVFF010000660.1, forward strand.
AGATTTTTGGGAGAAATACTAGAATGACGCTGAATTCGTTCTTAATTATTTTTTTGACCATAATGCTTTGTTAATTACTAAAATAATTTAGGTACCGAGCGTACCTTTTCTCGCCGTTGTTACAAAAAATGTAATTACACAAAATACCATTACTATTCTTGGATATTTGTTGATACGTCAGTAAGAAAATCGCTGTTATTACGAAAATGCCACAAAAATTTAGGGATATCGAAATAAATCTGGCACGGAATATCTTCCACAGTTTTTTACGTAATAGTCGCAAACTTGTAAAGTCTGCGACATACTTATTAAGTCTGTGATATACTTAAGAAGTATGTGATAGACTTAAGATGTCTATTGCATACATAATAAAGTCTGTCAACATACTTAATAAAGTCTTCCAAGAGGCATATAAAGTCTACGGTAGATTTATTTTGTTTTACGTAATCATTTGCAATTTTTATAAGGGTGCGGTAGACTTAATATCTAAACCTGTAAGCCTGTCGCAGACTTATGGATAGCATAATTATTAAATTTGTGATCACACATAGTAAGCCTGCCGAAGACTTATGGACTGATTTTTGCAAAAGCGATATCGCAGATTTATTTTTCTTATGGCAGATTTATAGTAAATATGCTATCGAATAAAATTCAAAAAATAATTACTACACTAACATTTCGACTTGGCAGATTTTTTTAACGACAAAGTAGATTTTCATTAAGTCTGTCCATTACGGTAGTTGGATTTCTTGCACGAAGCAGCAGATTTAGTTAGGACTAAATTAACTTTTTCGATTTTATATATATAACAGACTTTTGGGTATGGTATGTAATTTTGAATAGTACAGTTGAAATTTTGAATATTTCTTTTGTTTAGGTGTGGTTTAGCACACTACGAGAATACATATAGTATTATAACACATGGCCTGCGTACATGCATGAATAAGCCGATTTCCCTTGGAAATGGTGATAATTCTTTTATAGATTTTTGGGAGAAATACTATAATGTCAGTGAATTCGTTCTTAATTATTTTTTTAACCATAATGTTTTATTAATTACTAAAATAATTTGGGTACCGAGCGTACTTTTCCTCGCCGTTATTACAAAAAATATAATTACGGAAAATGCCATTACTATTCTTGGATATTTGTTGACACGTCAGTGGAAAAATCGCTGTTATTACGAAAATTCAGCGATATCGAAATAAATCTGGTACAGAAAATCTGCCGCAAATTTTTTACGTAATAGTCACAAACTTGTAAAGTCTGAAACTTGTAAAGTCTGAAACTTATAGACTGAGATGGCTTGATGATAAAGTAGAGCTCAAGATCCATGAGCAAGTCACTATGCCATTTAGTGTGGGCAGGTACCAAGACCAGGTAGTGTGCGACGTGGTGCCAATGCAAGCTGGCCACCTTCTGCTGGGAAGGCCATGGCAGTTTGACAAGGAGACCATGCATGATGGCCGAACAAATCTCTACACCTTTGTGCACGACAAGAGAAAGGTCGGCATAGCGCCTCTCACACCTGCCCAGGTACATGAGGTACAACTACAAATGTGTAAGGAAAAGAAACTTATTAAGTCTAATTTTCTTATTCAACCAAGCCATGTCCGGAGAGCTTTAGCATCGAAGGATTTAATGTTACTAATGGTTTTCAAAGAAATTTTGAGTGTAGAAAAGGAACAGGTAGAGCTACCGCCTGAAGTAGCAGCTTTCCTCAACAAATTCCAGGACGTATTCACTAAGGAGATACAAGCAGGCTTGCCTCCCCTACGCGGCATAGAGCATCAGATTGACCTCGTGCCTAGAGCAGCCTTGCCTAATCGACCAGCCTACCGGATGAGTCCAGAGGAGTCTAAGGAGCTTGAGAAGCAAGTCAAGGAGCTCCTAGAGAAAGGCTATGTTCGAGAGAGCCTCAGTCCATGTGTCGTACCAGTGCTGCTAGTGCCCAAGAAGGATGGGACATGGCGAATGTGCGTGGACTGCAGAGCAATCAACAACATCACAGTCAAGTACCGGCATTTGATACCACAGCTGGATGACATGCTAGATGAGCTGAGTGGAGCCACGGTCTTCTCCAAGATAGACCTCAAGAGTGGATACCACCAGATCAGGATAAAGGAAGATGATGAGTGGAAGACTACTTTCAAGACAAAGCAAGGGCTCTACGAGTGGACAGTCATGCCATTCGGCTTGACTAATGCCCCAAGCACCTTCATGCGCCTTATGAACCAAGTTCTTAGGGCGTACATCAGTAAGTTTGTTGTAGTTTACCTTGATGACATTTTAGTTTACAGTAAGTGCTTAAGGGATCACCTCACACATCTTGAGTTGGTACTTAAAACCCTTCGACAAGAAGAGCTTTATGCCAATCTCAAAAAGTGCATCTTTTGTACTGATAAACTTGTCTTATTAGGTTTTGTTGTAAGTTCACAGGACTTACAGGTTGATGAAGAGAAGGTTCGAGCCATACAAGAATGGCCAACACCGAGCAACATCAGCGAAGTGAGGAGTTTCCACGGTCTAGCCAGCTTCTACAAAAGATTCGTGCCCAACTTCAGTAGTATTGCCTCACCATTGACGGCAGTAATGAAAAAGAACGTGGGATTCAGCTGGGGAGAAGCTCAGGAGATGGCGTTTCAGGCCTTGAAGGACAGCCTCACACATGCACCAGTGCTAGTCTTTCCCGACTTCAACAAGACATTTGAAGTGGAATGCCATGCCTCTGGAATAGGCATAGGAGCGGTGCTGACTCAAGGAGGGAGGCCAGTGGCATACTTTAGTGTGAATTTAGGTGGTGCCTCACTGAACTACCACACTTACGACAAGGAGCTTTATGTCCTAGTCCAAGCCTTGGAGACTTGGCAGCATTACTTGCTGTCCAAGGAGTTTGTGATCCACACTGATCACGAGACTCTCAAACAGCTCAGAGGGTAAACCAATCTCAAGAGGAGACATGCCAGGTGGATAGAGTTCATAGAGACCTTCCCGTACGTCATCAAGTACAAGAAGGGCAAGGACAATGTGATAGCCGATGCACTGTCAAGGAGGTTTTCCTTGATATCCACCATGGAGACAAAGGTCTTAGGATTCAAGCACATCAAGGACCTATATAAGGATGATCCTGACTTTGCTGAGAACTACAAGGAGTGTGGCACTGGAAGTCATGGCAAATTCTACATCCATGAGGGGTTCTTGTTCCGAGAGAAAAGGTTGTGCATACCACAAGGATCGTTACGGGAGCTTATCATCCGAGAAGCTCATGGAGGAGGACTCATGGGCCACTTTGGTGTCGACAAGACACTAGCAGTGGTCAAGGAGAACTTCTACTGGCCACACATCAAGAGGTCAGTAAAAGCCCATTGTGCAAGGTGCATCACTTGCAAAAAGGCGAAGTCCCAAGTGCACCCTCACGGGTTGTATCTCCCTCTGCCCATACCTACACATCCATGGGTGGATATCTCAATGGAATTCATTCTAGGTTTGCCTAAAATCAACCACAAAGATGCTATCTTTGTAGTGGTGGACAGATTCTCCAAGATGACACATTTCATCCCATGTGCCAATGTCAATGATGTCACGCAAACAGCCGAGCTGTTCTTCAGGGAGATCGTACGGCTTCACGGAGTGCCAAGGACCATCGTGTCAGACAGGGACACCAAGTTCCTCAGCCACTTCTAGAGGACCCTCTGGAGAAAACTAGGCATGAAGCTGCTCTTCTCTACCACCTGCCATCCTCAAACCGATGGCCAAACTGAAGTGGTCAACATGACATTGTCGACTCTTCTCAGGGCTACACTAGGGAAGAACCTCAAGACTTGGGTGGAGTGCATGTCATTCATAGAGTTCGCATACAACCGAGCCGTGCACTCAACAACCAAGAAAACCTCTTTTGAAATAGTCTACGGCTTCAACCCTCTCACACCATTGGAGCAAACGCCACTGCCATCAGCAGAGATGACCAACCTCAAAGGAGCATTCAATGCGGAGTTCATAAAGAAGATACACTAGAAGGTAGCAGAGAACTTGGAGAAGAGGACCGGGCAGTACGTGACTCATGCCAACAAGGAAAGAAAATAGGTGATTTTTCAACCAGACGATTCGGTGTGGCTACACCTACGGCAGGAGAGGTTTCCCAACCTAAGGAGCTCCAAGTTGGCACAAAGAGGAGATAGACCATTCAGAGTGCTGGAGAAGATCAACAATAACACCTACCGGATCGAGTTTCTAGATGAGTTTAATGTGTCTAACACGTTCAACGTACCTGATTTAGCCCTTTTCCATGTAGATGAACTAGTTTTGAGGTCAAAACCTACTGAATAGGAAGGGGATGATGGGGACATCAGGTCGTATGGCCGGCTAGGAGACCAGACTGGCCGACCAGGGAGCTTGCCCTAGATAGCCGGGCCATTTGGCACGTATGCCGGCCCAAGCGGTACCACTGGGCCTTTGACCAGCCGGGCCGGACTGACCAACATTGCCGGCGGAGAGGCCCAAACCTCCGGCCCAACTAGCAGCGACGTGGATGACACCGCCAGCCCAATTGGTGATGCCGCCAGCTCCGGGATCAACTTGGCCGGCGCCGATGACATTTCGGCCAGTACATCGCACAGTCCAGCCGGTACAGCCGATCCAGCCGATTGCACCATCATTTCAACATATACATAAGGAGACTCGGATCAGATAAGTTACCAGCTTCAAAACATGCATCTAGAGGAATTCTCTACACCAGTGGTGCTACCAGGAGCAATGACAAGGAGCAGATCAAGGGCGCTCTTCCACAAGTTCAGCTTGTGGGTCGACAAGCTCCTAGAAGATGATCGACAAGGAACATTGGGCCAAGAGTGCAAAGAGAAAGGCTTCTCAACAAAGCAAGGGATATCAGAGACTTGGGCTTTAGTGGCAACAAAGGTCAGTGCCCAAAGATTCGTAACCCTACTCCAAGTCGAAGACTAGGAGCTAGGTGCGTGCATGCCACAAGGACGACCACCTTTCATTTCTTGGCCGATAGGTAAGAATGGTAAGTTTTCATATTATATACTTGCCTTTTTGTATTTTGCAGGGTAGGATTTAGAATGTTTACATTTTGAGTCAAAGACATTTTAGGTACAAGTCCTTTTCGGTTATGCACTTTTGTAAGTTTTTCCATTTGTGGACTTTTGTAAGTTTTCTATTTCTTTTCTTGAGTCGACCCTAGAAGGTCAAGCTGTCGAGCATATTAATAAGGCTCCTTCCAGCATTGTAGTTAAACAACCTTTTTGATAGTTAATAAAGATCGAATTTTCTTTCTACAAGTTATTCTCTCAAGAGACTTGTGCGCTTAGAACTTAGTTGAGACTAGCTCTCCTAGCTCTAAGTTTGTGATTTATCACGAGGTTCATCACTCTTCGTGTGGTTCACTTCATCCCTCCATCCATTACCAATCAGAAAACCCCTATCCAGAAGCTTAAGGTCGAGTTTCTCACCTAAACTTCTCCAAACAGCCCACGCGCATACAGCCTTGAATCGAGGCTTGTATCAGTAAGCCTATCGCAGACTTATGGACTGATTTTTGCAAAAGCGATATCGCATATTTATTTTTTCTTATTTTAGATTTACAGTAAATATGCTATCGAATAAGATTCACAAAATAATTATTACACTAACATTTCGACTTGGCATTTTTTTTAACGACAAAATAGATTTTCATTAAGTCTGTCCGTTACGGTAGTTGGATTTTCTACACGAAAGAGTAGATTTAATTAGGACTAAACTAAGTTTTTTGATTTTATATACATAACAGACTTTTGGGTCATAATAGATATTTAATGGCAGACTTATTAATTTTCAAAATACCAATTTTAACTTTTTCTGAAAATCATGTATGAGGCGATTCTAGGGTTAGACGTCGTGTCTTCTTCAACCTCGAACACATCAAATTTTTAACTGAACTCAAAAGCAATAATTTTTACTCATTTTCTTCACATTCTTTCTCGTATAAAGTTTTCTATATCAATTTTCTCGATGGAAGACATAATTCTTATTTGTAGTGAATGGATTTTCTAGAAAAATTGATGGTCATTCAATGTCGACAACAACAAAGGGTATAAAATCTTATCCAAAAATGCTAATACATGTTTCAAAGATTTGTTGATGATGGTTTATGAAGAATACGAGGTCGATAAAAATCAATATGATATCGAATTAAACTACATGTTTCCGAATAAGATATTGTTGAAACTACCGGTAAACACACCTCCGGTGAAAGTGGGAAGCTGTCGACATGTTCATGAGTTTTTGGATATGATTAAAACCGAGGCAATTCGTTTATGTGTGGAGGTTAGAGAGAAAGAGAAACCAAAAGTTGATAGTCTGTCAATTCATCGTGACGACGATGAATTTTTTAACTACGAATATCAGCGCAAGGAACATAAGGAGGTTGGCAAAGATCAACACAGCGAAGAACCAACTACTGAACTGGTTTCACCATGTGAAGATGAATAACCAATATGGTGGCAGTTTTGTTGTAAATGTGGCAGATTTAAATTAATATGCTGACAGTTTTTTATAATTATTGACATATTTATTTTTAATATGGTGATAATTTTTTTGTAATTGTGGCAAAGTTATTTTAATATGGGCATAATTTTTGTTGGTTGTGGCAAATTTATTTTTATATGGTGAAGTTTATTTGTGTAGTCTGCAAATTGGAAAACATGTTGGACACTAAGACATGCACGATAGAGAGAAACCCTAATAGGACGGCCACTTATCAAACACTACATCTCATTTCTTCCCTCAATTGCCAACTAATGTGTTAGGAAGTATTGAACAACTTTTGCAAACCAAATGTAATTTATTTCTTTAAGTTTGATAAAAACATCAACTGATGAATTTTTCAACAAAGTCCAAACATCAGTACCAACCGCTTCTTATATCATTTGTACGTTGGACAAAAAAACAATTATGATTCATACCCTCATTTTGCATAGGCGTTTTGCCCTCTGTATAAAAATGCATAGGATAATTTTCTTCACTAAAGTATTCATACCTAACAGAAATTTTTTTTTTGAAAAATAAGTATGTCATCATTTAGAAATAAGTTTGTCATCATATACACATAATTCTGCAATCGTATACACATAAGTCTGCCCTCTTTAGAAAATAAATCTGCCAACACTATCTTTAATAAGTTTGCCACCAAATCTACTTAAATCAGGCATTATGTTTCAATAAACTTGTTCACGAAATTCCGCATATCTACCAACAATATCGATTAAATCTTCTGCCAATATTCAACAGTTATACGAGCAAATAAATATGTCATTATTTATAAATAAGTCTATCATCAAAGACAAATAAGTCTGCCATCAAAATACATGAAATTCCAAAAATGTACTTGAATCTAAATGAATGAAAGCTTACTGGATTTTGTGTCGGAGTTTCATAAAATATACAACAAACGATGTAATATGTCATAAAATCTACAACAAACGTCGATGTATAACAATAGATGATTTTTACACAATGAATAATGGAAAATATACCAAAGATAGTAGACGACAAGTGGTGAGACGGAAGAGTCGACATAGCCGCGACGGAAAAACTTGAAAATAAAACTTCAAAACTTGAAAATAAAACTTCAAAACGACCACGAAGACCACAAAACGCAACAAAAAACACCGTAATACGAAAAGACACCGGAAGGCACCGAGAATAAAAATGAACACGGAGAAATACGGAGAAACACGGAAAAAAACATGAAAATATCGCCGAAAATGGTGAAAGATTTGGGTTTCAAAAATCGAAAGTAAGCCACAAATGGTGAGTTTAAAGTTTCGAAAATATTTATGAAAAGTTGAAAAAACATTAATTAAGTGAAAATACACGACATCTGCAAGGTAAGTGAATTATTTTTTTCAAAATATAATGCCATAATTGTAAATAAATCGTGTTATCATGGTTTCCATGATTTTTAACCAAAGTTTCGGGTCATTTAAATAATCGTGCATAACACAGGATCATTTAGGTGATTACGAGATGAATATAGGTCATTATAGATCATTACTCTAGATTTTTAGTGTGTTTTCACTTGATTTACCAGTTGAGATTTTGCCAATAAATACCAACTACTTTCCGCAAATTTTTTTGAGGAATTACTTCAAATACCCTAAATTTTAGTCGATATTATTACTTTACCAGCCAAAAACATGTTTTACTACACTACCCTATATTGTATGGAAAAAGTCGGTTTTACCCTTAAAAAGATAAATAAAATAAATTAATTAATTAAAATTTGAAATTAATTTTTAATTAGTTAATTTTAGTTGGGGGGAAAATATTGGAAACTGATTCGACATTTTCCAATATCTTCCCCATTACGACACTTCTTCTCTCTCTCTTCTCTCTCTTCTCTCTCTTCTCTCTCTTCTCTCTCTTCTCTCTCTCCTCTCTCTTCTCTCTTCTCTCTCTTCTCTCGTCGACGATTATCTCTTGTCGTGTTCTCTCTTCTCTCGCTGTCGATTTACTTTCCGTTGTTCTCTCGCCCTCTCGCCGTCTTTCTCTCTCCGTTGTGCCGTGTTTCCTCTTGCATTTCACTGTAAGTTTCTCTCGTCTCATCTCGGGTTTTTCTTTCGTCATCTAGTCTTTTCGGTTTTATCTTCTTTTTTCTTCAACGTTGTCGCCTCCTCATCGTCTTAAGTTGCTGTTATGTGACGTGACTCCTCGTGACTCACCGTGACTCGCCGTGACTCTCTCAAGGTAATATTTCGTTTAGGGTCTTTCCGTTTTTGAGGTTTTGTTTCGTTTTCCGATTTCGCATGCCATTTCGTCTTCCACCGTAACCCACAAAATCGGGTTACAAAATTGTGTGCAAAGTCGTGTGTGAAATGGTGTGCAAAATCGGAAAACTCAGTCGTTGTTTGTGTTTTTGTCAGATTTTTAGTACATTTTACTAATTTATCGTATAAATTTTTTCGAAATGTATGACAGATTTATCAGATAGTTTTCGCAGATTTATGATATACAATGGCAAATCTATGATTTTTATAGTCAAAGATTTATGTTAATATAGTGGCAGTCTTATTAATTCTATTGCATTTCATGACAGAGTTAAGTCGAGAAAATTTTACATATATGACTGACTTATTGTCATTTAGTGGTAGAGATATATTATGTTTATATAAGAGAATTTGGTACACTCATACATAAATCGCAGCAAACTTGTTAAATATATATGGTAGATTTAAATCGAGAAAAACACAGATTTATGACTGACTTATTGTCATTCCCCAGCAGATTTAGGGTTTTCTGTCTTTTCATATTCCATTTTCGCGGTTTTGATTCGTTTTCCGATTTCGCATGCCTTTCTCTCTTCCATCGTAACCAACAAAATCGTCTTGCAAAATTGTGTTCAAAATCGTGTGCGAAATCCTTTCCACACTCGTTGTTTGTGTTTTTGTCGGATTTTTAGTGCAATCCTTTCTAGTGCGTTTTTACTGAAAATTTTTTTTTGGAAAAGTATAACAGATTTATCAGTTAGTCTACGCAGATTTATGATTTTCAATGGCAGATATATGATTATATTGTGACAGACTTATAAATTGTATTGATGAACGTGGTAGATTTAGTTGGAGGAAATTTTACACTTATGACTGACTTATAGTTAGTTGATGCCAGACATATACTATGTTTTGATAAAATATGCATGGAAGATTTAGGTCAAACACACATTAGCTACTGACTTATAGATAAAATATGTATGGCAGAACGCCGATGTGTAGCAGACTTATGGTCAAATAGGCAGATTTATATTCCCAAGATTTTTAGATACGGCTGACTTATAACTACATAGCGACAGACTTGTACTTAACAAACAATTTAAATAACCTTCTTATTTGACAAATATGTACTTAACAAACAATTTGAATTTTATTGCTTTTCAGAATTTTGAATATGTGTGAAGAAAAAAATTATCCCCGAAGACTGTATGAAGAAGGGAAAGTCCCTATTCAAAACAAAAGCATGAACCACAACTGCTTATTGGATAATCTTGCTTTGGTTAGGGAAGCAATAGGAACCGATGTGTGGAATGCATTGAGGGAGTCAGCTGTTGGAGTTATTGTCAAGCTGGTTAACAGTAACTATGTCTGGTCTGGTAAGACTGTTCATTATTTTCTAACGCGTCAGTTGGCAGTGAAGAAGTACCATGAGATATGGTCGTTGGTTGGTGGCCAACCTATAAGGTTTTCCTTACACAAGTTTGCAGAGATCACTGCCTTAAACAGTGATATTGTCCCGAAAGAAGAATTGAACGTTGAGTATAGAGAATTTTGGAAGTTAATAAATGTTGGTGAAGGGGATGGTCCGACTTACGATGAATTAGTTTTAGCATTGCGAAGATGTAGAACTTGGAGTTTTGAACAGAGAAGAATGTTGGGATGGTTGTTTGTTCTTTATGTTGGAATATATGGTTTGCACCATAATTCCATAATTCCGCTTGAAGCTGCCAAGCCGGTTGTTGATGTCGAAGCTTTTGAAAGTTACCCTTGGGGTCGTATCGGGTTCATAGAGTTGGTAGACTCTATCAAGGTTATCACATATGGCAACAATTCTTACACTGTTCATGGTTGTGTTCATGTACTGCTTATTTGGATTTACGAGTCAGTAGCGGCATTTGGCGAGCGTTTTGGCAACAAGATAGAAGGCGCTGAGGTACCCTTGCTGGCGTGGGGCGGATCAAAACCAAGAACAAGCTTCGAGGCTGTGATCCAGAAGGAAGTAGAGATATATGGAGAGGTACATTTTTTTTAGACAAAAGTAACTTATTTTATTATGGACAGATTTAGTCGAGGAGATCCCATAATTACAGCTGACTTATGATCACTTAACAATAGACTTATGATCACTTAGTGACAGACTTATGATCAATTAGTGACAGACTTATGATCACTTAGTGACAAACTTAATTATTAAGTTCATGACAATAAATAGGTATAACTTATGCTCATTTGATGGCAGATTTAGGTATTAAATTCATGAGATTAAAATGTCATTGTGGCAGATTTAGGTTAATTTATTTAGCTGATCTTCGAATTTATGTATACTACGACAAACTTATAGTCAATATATGACTGATGGTAATTAATAAGTTGACTACTAATGTTGATCACTTAATTTCGGGTTCGAGCTAGAAACCTCATACTAAAGCCTGAAGAGGAGATTTTCCCCGAGTGGGATGACGATGTGATCGATAAAGAGCTACATAATCTGTTCGATGACTTGATGAACAATCGCTCAATACCATCAAATTGGGATGCTGCGAATAAGCAAAAGAAGCGGAGGCATTGTAAAAACGACCAGGCTGATGATTTGGTTTTGTAGGATAAAACCAAAAATGCAAAGGAGAAAAAAACAACCACAGCGGTTAGTTTCTTTTTTCAATCAATTTGAGAAGTTGGATTCAATATGTTGCTAACTATATTTACATATCAAATTATAGGTTTGTACAGAAGGAAGAGATGAGGGGCACGCAAAGGGGAAATCCTTCGATGTCGATGTTAGGGTTTCTGGTTTAATTCTTTTAGTCAAAAAACTTTATGAAAAATTTGACACCATGGAGAAGAACATTGGTGAAAAATATTTGAGAGTGTTAACTCTCTTGAGAATAGGTTAGGTACGAAGATTGGTACCCTGGAGAATGAGGTTAAAGATCTCAGAGGTCTTATTCAAACCGCTCATCCTCCAAAAGAAAATCACACTCAAACGCCAAAGCTGAAGATGAGGGGAATACCAATGCCCCGGTATGTGCTTGAATAAATGTGATGGCAAACTTAGTTATACAAGAAATCATTGAATAAATGCGATGGCAGACTTAGATATACGAGAAACATAAGTTTTGCCACTTTTATCATCGTGTGGCAGACGTTTGGCTATGAATTTGTGACAAACATTTTTGAACTTTGCGAGATATTTATGGAAAAATAAATGGATGACATATTGATTAATTATGACGAACTTATTTCAATTTGGTGGCTGACATATTGCTATATTAGGGCAGACATATAGTGTAGTTAAATAATGTGGCAGACTTAATGTTGAATAAAATAACAACATTTGTTTTTATTTTTGTGACAGGATTGGCAGGTGAAAGAGAAGATCACCTCACAAGATGACTTCCCTATGCGCTATGTTGTTAAAGCTCCCAAAACAAAAACTCCAGAAGGGAAAATTGCAAGATTCCGGAGAATGTTGATACTGGGAAATCAAAGTTCACTGGAGTTACGTACGACAGGAGGACCACTTGAAGGTTAGCCAAGATGATTGGCACACCATTTGCTCCTCAATTGCGTGATGACTCTGATGTTTGTGATGTGATGAATGAAGTGAGAGAGGAGGAACTCAGAATGTGTTCTACGTCAAGTGGAAAATCCCGATCCATTGGCGAAAAAAACCAAAGGTAGCAGGTGATGCCTTAGATGCACTCGCTGCTAAATTGCGAGGCGAGAACATTCATACACATCCGAAACGAGTTCCCCAATTGAGTCATACTCAAGTACCTCCATTTGTCGGGAATTCGAAAATGAAGAGAGTTATTCAAAAAGAAAAACTTTCTAAGGCTAGATACGATCCATTTGAGCCTATTGATTAAAAAAACTTAACGATTTACAGCAATTCATTCGTAAACAGGAGTAATTAGACAACTATATTTTCAGTTTTAGGGCATATATAGTTATTTAATATAGCATTGTTAATAATATATGATGGCTGACATATGATATTTATAGTGTTAGATTATGACATATATATCATAGGAGTAGTGTTAGTGTTATTTAATGGCAGACATAATAGTATATTATGACAAATATAGTTATATACTATAGCAGAGTTAATGATATAAGATAGCAGATATATGATAATGTATTGTTATATTATGGCAGATATATCATAAGTATTATATTATTTAATGGCAAAGATAAGACTATAATAGGGCAGATATAGTTTTTTAGTATAGTAGAGTTAATAATATATAATGGCAGATATATGATATATTATATTATGGCAGATATATGATAGATGTAGTGTTTATATTATGGTAGATATGTGATAGATGTAGTGTTATATTATGGCAGATATATGGTAGATGTAGGGTTATATTATGGCAAAGATATGATAGATGTAGTGTTATATTATGACAGATATATGATAGATGTAGTGTTATATTACGACAAATATATATTAGCAAACTTGTTCTAACGTTATTACAAATTTTAGGGAACAACCTATCTCGATAGTCGATTCGGAAGTCGAGTTTTACAAGATTATAATTACTCCGCGTAAGGAATGGAGTAGCGGTACTTACGGGTGGCTTGCTACAGAGGTATTCAATATATTCAAGAACTCTTTATTTCAAGAAATTGTGCTTGCTATGCTAAACAAACGGTTGAACTCTTCTTTCGTAGCATCTTTCAGCTTGCATGACTATGCTCCGCAGAAGACAAATGCCAAATCCATCACTGTTCAAATCTGATCGAATTGCTTTTTTTGGACCAATGGTTTGTGGGTACTTGGATTCATGACTATTCCCAGTTCGAAATAGACCACAAAATTTTCTGTTTCGATCAGCATATTCGCATGTCTACAATGGCCAAACTTCTTATGACAGCCAAACAAACAAGAAGTGGTTTATAGATGTGGATCACTTGTTTTTTTTTAGAACGTCAAAGCATCGCACTGGATAGCTATTCACGTCAACCTGATTAAAGAGAAGGTATTCGTCTACGATTCCATACTATACATGACGATGGACAAGGAAATCGTAGAAGCATGCATGCCTTTCACGAGGATGCTCCCTGCATGATGAGGTCATCAGTCTAACCCCCGGCCAACTGCCTGGCCCGACCGGCCCAAGGAACACAAAGGCGGCCAAATACGTGCAAAAGGATACATCGGTGTTTCTACATGAATTCAAGCCTAGCCAAGAAGCAGCCAGGAAAGACCAAACATGGCCTATAATGCTGACTCACAGAGGACATGCGGCGACATAGAGCTCACCCCAAAATAGGCCAGATAATTTCATGCACCATGCATCAAGTTGGACTTTCCGAAACTTACCATATTTGGAACTTTTCTTATATGAAAGTCTCCAAACATTTCTTTGGAGACCAGGAGACTTTTTGATACTTCTAGGAGCTCCCTTAAGCACTTCTAGAAACTCAAACACGCCTTGGAACATGCAGGTCCATCCGTGCATTCAAATGAACCGATTGGAGCCGTTTATGGCAAGTGAGATAGCCAACTGGTTTAATCACTTGCAAACCAAGACATGGCGTCCAGGAGATATTATTAAGGCCCTAAGGAAGTCCAAAATAAACCTACCATACACCGGCCACCAGAGGATCAGGCAAATCTCTTTCCTCCAAGACTTGCCATATATAGACCGAAGTGCACTTAATGTGTTCATATTACAATATCTTTATTCCTTGCAACTTGGGAACGTATTGAAGACTTTCCAAAGCATCCAGAATGTACCTAGACACCTTACATTCGCCCCAAAGCTCTCAAGATACAAGCGTATACACTTTCCTTGTTGGTCAAACTAGACATTAATGGCCTACAACCATATATTTTAAATGTATGATTTCCTTTTCTCTTTTTTTAGGTTTAGGACAGTTGCTAGAAGCACTATATAAGCTCAGCACAATCTTATTGTAAAGATAGACCACCATTGAAATGAAAGTTGAATACAAAGTATTTTCTTCAAAGCCTTGTCTTTGAACTTGTTCTTATTCTTTAGAAACTAAGTGTGTGATTCACTTCCTTTCTATTGAAGCCACGACCAGATTAGTTTGAGAGATTCAAACTCTCTTGGTTTACCTTTGATTGTGTGATTCGATCAAAACTCCGTCCTTTTAGTTCTCTTGCCTGCTTAAGCCAAGAGAGATTCTAGGCATTGCGATTCACGGCCGTACCGCTTGTAAGATTGATACTCAATCTTACATCATTTGGTATCAGAGATAAAAGCTCATATCTCAGGTTCTGTTAATCCAGCCTTTATCCTTTATTTTTTATGCTTTTGTTTTGCATTTTTCTTATTTACATCTTATCAAAAAAACCAAATAAAAATATTTGTTCTTATTCTTCATTTGCATTGTTTCTTGTTGATTCTTGTTATTTTTTTGTTTGGTCTCATATAAATCTAAAACCAACTCAAAAAAATTGTATTTCATGTTTACTTAATTTCGTTCATTAATAGAAAAAAAAACAAAAATATAAGCATCACGCATTTTGTTATTTTCGAATTTAGTTACTAGTAAAGTTAAAAAAAAAGATTCATTGAATATTTCTTTTTCTTCCTAAATTAATTTAAAATATCAAAAACCAAAAAAAATATTGTATTTTAGTTTTTTTAAGTTAGTTGCCAAAAGTAACCAAAAACAAAAACCATAAAAATATTTTCTTGTGTTGATTTTCTTTTGATACTACTTGTGTGTTAATACCAAATATTCACTCAAGTCTAGTTTCCATTTTTGTGTATTTCGACTTAAATCTATCTTTTCCTTGTGCAAGGTACAAATTTAAAATATGGAGTATTATGAGGAAGAAAGTCCTTACCAATTCTTTGAAAAAAATTATTGTGATGAATGGCACCAAGACTTGTCCGATGTAGATGATTCCTATGCATATGAGACATGGCATGAAGACTATTCAGAATATGATTTTGACAATGAAACAGGAGTTGAAAAATTCGAACCAGAGCCACCAGACTACTATTCCACTGAGAGAAGCTGGCCAAAGACAATCACACCTTGCCACTTCGCTGTGTCAAGCCGAGTGCCAACCTACACCACTCCAACTAGATCAAGGAATCGGACTAGTAAGGTATATATTTAGAATTCCAAATCTCTAACCTTTTCAGGGTATAACAAGGACCCAGATGAATACCTCCAATGGGAAACCAACATGAAACAATGGCTGCGCTCAAACAACATCCCCAAAGAAGAGAAGCTCTCATATGCCGTTGATATGCTCGTTGGAGATGCCTATAATTAGTGGTTGAAGGAAAATGCACGGAATTTCTACAATAAACCAGTCCTTGATTGGGGAGACCTTAAGGCACGAATGTATAGGAAGTTTGTGAAGAAGTACCAAACACGCAGAAACATCACCACACAACCTATGCACCCAACAACATCGAGGAGTGAGATGTCTACACCAAACATGCAGCCCTTTCATAAAGCCAAGCTTGCCTACTGCCCTGAGCATAACAACGTGTTTTCAAACACCTTATAAGGACAAAAGGTAGCTAAGCCAATGGTCAAATCAAAAATTGACCAGCAAGTTCAAAAGCCTCAAGCCATAGCACACATGAAGCCATCAAAGCCATTGCTTGGAATACACGTCAAGGAAACGCCAGGTAAGTCCTCTAACAATGTGAAAACATATGAAATTATATGCTATAGATGTCAAGAAAGAGGACACTTTGCTAAGACATGTCCAACTAGACAACTAATAACAAGCTTACAAGTAGAACGCGAAAATGTTAAGCCTAAAAGTGTTAAGGCAGTAAAGGAGCTTCAATTTGAAATTTTCAGTACTAACATAATGCACTTGTCTTTGCCAAAGGTTGTTGAAACAGGTCTAATAAAGCAAGGATTCAACAAAGATCAAGAAGACCCACCTCCTACATTAAACCGATGTTCGGAATCAAGAGGAGACCATGGAGAACCCAACACCTTGGAGGCAAAACAAAGCAACCAGCTGCAATGGAAAGGAGTAATTTCTTCCTTTCTTATCAGGGAGCAACCACCAGATGCACCATGGCCACATCCGAACCATATAAGGGCCATAAACCAAGGTAATGCCCTAAACCCACAAGTAAATCAAGGTATTAACTTGCCTTCTCTATGTGCAGGCCAAACTGTTTTGAGGACAAAACATTTCGAAGAAGGAGGGTATGATGAGGTCATCAGCATAACCCCCGGCCAACTATCTGGCCCGGCCGGCCCAAGGAACACAAAGGCGGGCAAATACGTGCAAAAGGATACATCGGTGTTTCTACATGAATTCAAGCCTAACCAAGAAGCGGCCAGCCAAGACCAAACCTGGTCTATAATCCTGACTCACAGAGGACACGCGGCGACATGCAGCTCACCCCAAAATAGGCCAGATAATTTCATGCACCATACATCAAGTTGGACTTTCCGAAACTTACCATATTTGGAACTTTCCTTATATGAAAGTCTCCAAACGTTTCTTTGGCGACCAGGAGACTTTTTGGTACTTCTAGGAGCTCTCTTAAGCACTTCTAGAAGCTCAAACACGCCTTGGACCAGGCGGGTCCATCCGTGCCTTCAAATGAACCGATTGGAGCCGTTTATGGCAAGTGAGATGGCCAACTGGTTTAATCACTTGCAAACCAAAACATGGCATCCAGGAGATATTATTAAGGCCCTAAGGAAGCCCAAAATAAACCTACCATGCACCAGCCACCAGAGGATCAGGCGAATCCCTTTCCTCCAAGACTTGCCATATATGGACCGAAGTGCACTTAATGTGTTCAGATTGCAATATCTCTATTCCTTGCAACTTGGGAACGTATTGAAGACTTTCCAAAGCATCTAGGATGTACCTAGACACCTTACATTCGCCCCAAAGCTCTCAAGATACAAGCATATACACTTTCCTTGTTGGTCAAACTAGACATTAATGGCCTACATCCATATATTTTAAATATATGATTTCCTTTTCTCTTTTTTAGGTTTAGGACAGTTGCTAGAAGCACTATATAAGCTCAGCACGACCTCATTGTAAAGATAGACCACCATTGAAATAAAAGTTGAATACAAAGTATTTTCTTCAAAGCTTGTCTTTGAACTTGTTCTTATTCTTTAGAAACTAAGTGTGTGATTCACTTCCTTTCTATTGAAGCCACGACCAGGTTAGTTTGAGAGATTCAAACTCTCTTGGTTCACCTTTAATTGTGTGATTCGATCAAAACTTCGTCCTTTTAGTTCTCTTGCCCACTTAAGCCAAGAGAGATTCTAGGCCTTGTGAGTCACGGCCGTACCGCTTGTAAGATTGATACTCAATCTAACATCACTGCAATGTTGAACTCCTTCGTACCGCCTCAAAACAGGAAGAGAAGCACTAAACAGTTTGCGTGCCATCGAATCAAAAATGTACCGCAAAACCAGAACCCAAGCGATTGTGGTGTGTTTGCGTTCAAGTACATTGAATGCCTAGCTTTGGGATTACCATTCGATGGTCTAAGCGACAGCACCATTCAAGCCATACGGGAGAAACTACGAGCTGATTTATTTAACGAGGTACCGAATTTGACATGCGATCTTTCTGATCCACTATCTCGAGGTGAATACGATGATAAGGTACCACTAATGTCCACTACCCAACCCTAGGCAGACTTATGGCGTTTTGGAAGACATTTTGACTTAATTCCCACATTGCGACAAACTTGTTATCCCAATTTCTTACATGTGGCAGACTATTTAAGTTCGAATATGTAGTAAACTTATGTTTTATTATCTATTTCTCTGCAAACTTATGTATTTCACGACAAAGTTATTAATTCTCGTTTGGTATTATGGCATACTTATGATATGATTTTATCAACTCAAGCCATGCAAGAAAAAGTAGGAGAACATCCAAAAATGTCTGAATGACGATATATCCAAAAACGAAGATCAAGCAGACTTTTAACTACAGCATGGCAAATTTTTCACTTTCGTAACTCAATGTGGCGGAGTTATCTCAGTTTGTTCCAGATTTATGAACTAAGTATTTAAACATTTATACAAATTAGCAGTACAACTTTTACAATTATGTCCAACTTGTTTACAACGCGAACAAGTATACTCATTTCTGCGACGTTTTTTGTCCATTGAAATTTCTAAAGTGGACTTTATTCGCCCACTCTTTGGTCTACTAGGTTGTTGACGAACCAGAAGTGGCAAACAAACTTGAGGGAGAACTTCTTCAGGTGCATGCAAAGTTGCATCAATAGGCATAAATGAGCCACTGTAAGCATTAATCAAGTATTCCTTATAGTAGTACGGATGACAAAGCGAAATTGGTTTTACTTTCCTTAAGTCTGCTGCTGCAATCGCATACACACATGGCAATTTCTCATGCTCAAAACTACGACATGTACATTTTTTGTCAAGCAAATTGACAACCTCCAAAGAATAATCGTTGGTGACTTGAATGTGGTGGGCATCGACTGCTTGCACCGTTAACATTTTAGCATGAATTACCCGAGCCTGAAATAGAAGAAATGAGTAATTTATGTGACAAATTCATTACGTAAAGAACTAAAATTAGAAACTTACTGCCAATAATTTTTCAACACCACGAGTAAGCATTGTATTCATTGCATTTGTATCATTCCTCCGAGAAGAAAACCATCTAGTCATCATTGATCTAATCTCTTCTAATAAACGTACGATCGGCAAACTTCGAACAGATGATAAAACCTTATTAATTGACTCTGCGATATTGGTAGTTGTGATGTTGTATCTATCTTCGGGGAAATGGACTCTAGACCACATGTGTATATCTGCCTATTGTAGGTAACTATGTAGAGCGGGGTTAAGCGCTCCAATCTCAGCAAAAATAGTTTCAAATTCTTGAAGTCGAAAACAATTAGCCGCTTTATTTACCAATTTGAAAGCAACTCCACCTTTATAACGGACAATAATATTCTTATACAGATGATACGTGCAAATTCCACGACTCGCCCTCGGATAGATCTTACCTATTGCTTTTTCGATTGACTTGTGACGATCCGAAATAATTGCAAGTTCCTCATCGTTAGGAATCACAAAACTAAGATGCTGAAAAAACCATTCCGAAGATGCATCGTTTTCAGTATCAACAATTGCAAAAGCAAATGGAAATATCTGAAAATTCCCATCTTGAGATGACGCTGTGAGAAGCGTCCCTTTGTATTTACCTTGCAAGAAAGTGCCATCAACAACCACAACTTTTCTCATAAAAGGAAATCCAGTAAGTATAGCACCAAATGATAGAAATAGGTATTTGAACCTTTGCTCCTTATCAACTTCAACCCAGGTGTAAGTTCTTGGGTTTGCTCTTTTAATCATGTACAGGTACATAGGCAATTCCTCATATCCTTTTTCCGAAGTTCCAGTAACCAACTCTCTCGCACAACGTAACGTTCTATGAGCCTTCCAGTAGTCAATCTGTACAAATCAGAGGAAATCACTCCATCAGCGTAAAAGTAAGTCTGCCATGAATATAACATTGATAAATTAAGTCAACTATATCAACGTAAAAGTAAGTCTGCCATGATTATAACATTGATAAATTAAGTCAACCACATCAATGTAGTAATAAGTCAGTGTAAAAGTAAGTATGCCATCATGTTACAAAGTAAAAATCCGTTGTAACTAAATCAACGTAGTAATAAGTCTGCAATAATGAAATCTAATTAAAATAATCATAAGTCTGCCATACTGGTATCGTATCTACGCAATAATGAATTAAAACTCGGTTGTAACTATATCAAAGTAATCATAAACCTGCCATAATGGTATTGTATGTACGCAGTACTGAATGAAAACTACGATGTGCTTAAATCAAAATAATAATAAGTCTTTCATAACAGTATTGTATCTACGCAAAAATGAAGTAAAACTCTGCCATAAATCTATGGAAAATCAGTGATCAGAGAACAATAAATCCGCCATATACAACCAAAAGTCGGCCTCAAAAAATTTTAGTATCTTTATACCAAATATCTTGTTAAGAGCTACTGCTACGTGAGTGGGCTTAACCGTCGGACCAACACCGCCAAGATAATCCTTGTATAACGAACCAAGTACTTCTAGTGTAGTTTGGCGAGAATGTCCTGATCGTTCTATTATCGAACAAGTACGGTCGGCAACATATTTACGAATGTTAAACTCTTCTCCACTGTCTATTGTAGAAGCTCTTACTCTCCACGAGCATCCTTTTATCCAACATCTAACAGTCAATATCGTAGGTTCAGAACGCTCGACAATAAAATCAAAGCGATTCAAGACAGAAAGAATTTTTAATCGTGTTTCTAACACCTCTTTTGTTGGATATCGTTGTCTAACTCGTATGTTAAGAGACTCCAACTCCATCTTAACAAAATCATGATTGACAAGCATTTCTTTCTCTGCCGAAACTGTCAACGCACTTCTTTTTTTTATCAGTAAAGTTGGTGAAGTCTCATCTTCACTTGCAGGCTTTCCGTAAGCACTAAAATCTTCATCATCCGAGCTTGCACCATCGGAATCATCACAATAATCAAACCTACACTCACTCTCACCATCTTCGTTCTCGAATTTCATGAAATCGGGTTGCGAATCCACCTCATGCTCTATCGAGTGTTTCTCTCCCTTTATGTCTTCACGGTACTGAACGTCATCTCCAAAACCTTGCCATTCCCATTCCATTCACGAATTTTTTTTTCTAGTTAACGACAATACAAAGCCATAGCAGATCAGAATTTAATTATAAAAATGCATGAAACTGTTGAGAATTTTTAACAATTACCGGAGATGTAACGTGAGGTAGTCTTTGGAGCCTTTTTTGAAAACATGTAGCTCAATTCTAGCTCACAAAATCTCTTATCGAACTCAAAATCTTCGTAAACCAAATCAATGAATTCACTGTACCTCGTAGCTTCACTCGCATGTAAAAGTCAGCATCCTTTCTCGTTATCGGCGACAAAGACCCACTTATTGTTTTCCATCTTCCATCGACCACAAACAAAGATAATCTCTTCCATGACTTCTTTGTTAACTTCTTTGTTAACTCCCAAAAAATTTGTGTCCAAATGCCGCAAAATTTGGGTCTGAAAAAGCTTTCTCGCGATAAGGGAGGTGAACGGCAGCAAACCTAATTTAGGTTAGAGACGCTGGAGTTTTCACGGAATATTCGATTTTGGAGGGACCTATTCTGAAATTACGGAACAATGTTATGAAATCCTGCCATAAAACTAGTTACATAAATCTCTCACTTAAACTCTGCCGGGTTCGTTTGGGTATTCTAGTAAACTTTTGCCAGAATCATTTCTTATGAAACTCTGCGATTTAAGTCAATAAATCTGCAATTTTCCATAAGTCTGCAGAGTCATTTACGAAAGTTTGTCATATCATCATGGTATCTTAGTCATTTAATCCAAATTTCATCAAATAATAAGCCAATGATGAAAGGAAATTATTACATAAATCTGTCGTCATTATGGAGCCATAAGTCTGCCAATCTTTCATAAATTATGCGACATTTTTAGTAATCTGCAGTAATTTTTTGATAAATCTACCAGATTTTAAGAAGTACGCCATTATCCATAAATCTGCCATATCGGCATGGATAATAGTTTGTTGAACCATAAGTCAGCAGGAAAACTCTGTTGACGCCAATGTCAGCCACAGTAAATCAGCCATGGGTATAATAACTGCCATAAAAACATAGGCAGATTTATTTGGCAGATTTTTATAATATTGTATCTAAAATACTAAAATATTATTATTTTTCTGATGTGGAAATTCGAAAATAATAGCATAACTGTAATTACGTTTTTCCTATCAAAGGCGAATAAGGATAGTTTTGATACAAAAAGTATTGTAGTAATTAAAAAACTTTTTAAGATAGAATAGTAAATACGCACATTTCTTAGGGTAGATTAGTAATTCTCCCAAAACATTTAGGGGAATTTTCTGATGGTTTTGTAGTCGTTTTAAATTTGCATGAGAAATTGGCGAAAAATCCGTGAAAACATTTACCACAAAAATTTATGTGGAGATATCTGGAGAAATTTGTCATGTTTTCTTGTAGTCCTCCAATTCAAAGATAATTAGCAGTGCATAACATCCCTGATAACCACTCTCTATGGTTTTGGCCTTTCATCCGATCCGATGTTCGGTGTACTACTCCAAAAGATTTGCTAGACTTTTTTTTACTGAATCTATAAATCTCACATGATATTTCCTCTTAGTTGACTTCACTCATACGGTATCCAAAATCATTTTTTAATATGCATTCATTCCTAAATTACTTCTACTTCTCAAATTTTTGCCAAGATGAATAACCAAAACACAAATGCACATTGGTTATAAAGATAATCAAACAATTTTTTTTAAAAACCTCTTTGTGAAGGAATAGAGGATTTAGGACTAAAAAAAATAAAAGTTACAGAGAAGAATGCTTTTGTGTTTCAGAAGAAATTTAAACGATTTTTATGCTCTGTTTATGTCTTTGTGAATATATTCTATTTTTGTGAGACTGATCGATTATAAAAGAGATAAACACACAGAGTTTAACGAGTTGGATTCAATGAAAGAATCATACGTCTCGCCAGAGATTGACTCCGGAAAATCTATTAAGATCAGCTCAAAATGAGCTCTTTTCTCTTTCACAGTTATTCATTTTCAGCTCTTTCCTTCTCTCCTTTCTCACGCACACCCTTACATACGTTTATCTTAGTATATATAAGAGTATATACAAATACAAAACATAACCAGAGACTTGAGTTCTCTTTCGGTTAAATTCTTCTTTGATATGTCCTTAATCTCGAGATGAAGTTGACATTCTGCAAGCTTGCAATTTTTGTGTCCATCAAAGACTAAAAAACACAGAATTGCATGTACTTGAGAAAGATGAGAGATGAGTTTCCAAGAAGATTGAGTAGACTTTAAGAAGTGTTCTTCTTTCTCTTTTTACTCTTAATCATCTTCTTCTTTTTCTGAAAAAACAGAGGAAACAGAAATAAACATATTATAAACTAAAATTTCAACAAACTCCACCTTAGTTCAAATACATCTCAAACCTTGTTTCAAAAAATTCTTAGTTTGATTTTCTTCTCTCCGGTAACTATATTCTTCACTTAGTGAATTGAAATTCTAGATAGCTCCAATGCCTTTTGGAGCTTATTTATTGAAACTGTCTTGGTAAAGATATCTGCAAGATTAGAGACTGTTGATATCTTGCTTTTAATGTCCCCATCAACAATCTTGTTTCTGATGAAATGTACACTTACATCTATGTGCTTTGTTCTTTTATGTTGCACCGAGTTTTTGACAAAGATATGACACTCTTGAAAGAATTCAAGTTCAGCCGACAAACCTTTCAACCATATGGCTTTCTTTGCAGCTTCAGTTAATGTCATATATTCAGTCTCTGTTGTAGATAATTCCACTACCTTTTGCAGTCATGACTTCCAGCTTGTTATGTTTTCCTCTGCTGTGAACACAAAGCCAGTTATAAACCTTCTTTTTTTAGGATCTAATGCATAATCTGAGTCACAAAAACCTTTGATTTCCAAATTGTCTTGTTTCTTGTAGGATAGGTTGAGCTTCATCATTCCTTTAATGTATCTGAATACCCATTTCACCGCAAGCCAATGATCTTTTGTGCGTTTACTCATAAACCTGCTCACTACACATAGTGGATATGCCAAGTCTGACCTTGTCCCAATCATTGAATACATGATACTTCCTACTACATTTGCGTCGGAAATGGACCTCATCTGTTCCTCTTGATCTTTTAATTCATTCTCTTCTACAACTCTGAGTTTAAAGTGAATACCAAGAGGTGTAAGAACACTCTTTGATTGATCCATTCTGAAGTTAATCAGAACTTATTTCAGATACTCTTCCTAAGACAATTCTAGTGTACTTACTTCTCTGTTTTTGTTGATTTCCATTCCTACAATTTTCTTTGCCTCTTCTATAATCTTTCATTTCAAACTCAATACTCAAAATGTTCTTTAACTCCTGAATCTTTTCTTTGCTTTTTGCTGCAATGAGCATATCATTAACATATAGCAGAAGATAAATATAGGAGTTATCTTCAAGCTTCTAAAAATAAATGCAGTTGTGATAACTACTCCTCTAATATCCCGCATTCCTCATGAAAAATGGTTGAATTTTTTATTCCACTATCGAGGAGCTTGCGTCAATCCATACATAGACTTCTTTAGCAGACACACATCTTCTTTTCCATCAGTTTTTACTTTGTACCCTTCTGGTTGTTCCATTAGTAGTGAAGATTTCCATGCAAAAAAGCAGTATACACATCCAGTTGTTCAAGCTCAAGGTCTAACTTGACTACATATGAGAGAATGAGTCTAATTGAGACATGTTTTACAACAGGTAAGAAGATTTTCTGGTAATCTACTCCATCCCTTTGTAAATAACCTTTTGCAACTAATGTAGCCGTGAACCTTGGTTGTTCAGTGCCAAGTATTCCAAATTTCCTCTTATACACCCACTTGCAACCTATTACTTTACCTCTGCTTGATCGTTTGATTGGAGTCCATGTCTGATTTTTATGTAGAGAATGTATTTCCTCATCCATTGCCTCGTTCCATTGTTTCTAACCCTTGTCTCTCATTGCTTCATCAAATCAATAGGGTTCTGGATAGTTGCCATCTTCTGAGATCATCAGAGAAAAACCAACCATATTAGTATCAGTGAATCTAGCAGGTCTTTTTATTGTTCTTCTTTCTCTATCTTGGGCTAGCTGATAACTGTTAAGCTCGCTAGTGTTAGATTAATCTTCATTCTCTGAAAATTCATCTTCCTCTTCTTCTTTTGAGTCACTTTCATGAACTAATTCAATTTCTTGATTTGTTCCATCTAAATCACTAAAATCGCCTTTGTTAATTTGATAGACAAGAGCTACTTGAGAACTTCCAGATTCTGCTTCTATTTCTGAAGTTTTATTTAGATGTTTGTAAATCTTTTTCTCTTGAAAAAATTACATTTCTAGTTATCACACATCGTTTCTCCTCTAGTAGCCAAGACTTGTAGCCTTTTACTTCTTAAGGATACCCAATAAAAATTTCTTTTGTTTCTCTAGGACTTAACTTTCCTTGATCACTACGAATGTAAGCAACTAATCCAAATAATATCATCTCCTCATACTTTGGTTCTGATCCTAACCATACTTCTTCAGGAATCTGAATGTTGATTGCAGAAGAGGGTGTCCTATTTATCTGTTGAACAATAGTTGATGAAGTTTCAGACCAAAATCCTTTTGGTAATCGAGATTCATTGAGAACACACCTAACCTGTTCAAGTATAGTTTTGTTTACCCTTTTGCAATTCCATTTGTTGAGGTGGGTAAACACATGTCTTGTGTCTTGTGATTCCCTCTTCTTTACATAGATCATCAAACTCTCTGTTGTAGAACTCATGGCCATTATCAGTTCTCAAAATTTTTATCTTTCTGTCCACCTAATTTTCTGCCATCTTTTTCCATTCCACAAAGCTTCTAAAGGCTTCATCTTTCTTTCTGAGGAAATATATCCATATTTTCCTTGTGTAATCATCAACGAAGAAGAAAAAATGTTAACACTTTCCAAGTGACAGAGGTACATTGGGTGATCCCCATAGATTTGTGTGAATGTAATCCAACTTTCCTTTTGTAGTGTGTCTGCCAACTCCAAAACTCATTCTATGAACTTTTCCATATACACAATTTTCACATAATTCCATATCTATTACTTTTGAGCTGTCTAAATAACCTTTCTTGAGTAATATCTTCATTCTGTTTTGGCCTATGTGTCCAAGTCTACAATGCCAAAGTTTAGTCTCATCATGTGAGGCTACTACAGTGTTTACATTTCCCATCATGACAGATCCATTCAAGATATATAAAGTGTTAACTTTTTGTCCTTTGATGAGTGTCCTACAACCTTTGATGATCTTTATGATTCCGTTTTTCGACTGGAACCAACATCACTGATCTTCTAAAGTCCCTAATGAGAAGAGATTTTTGGACATTTCAGGAACATACCTTACATTGGTTAGCAGAATGGTCGAATTATCTTCATTTCTAATCTTTATGCTGCCAACTCCTCGCACTTCTAAGTATGTGTCATTTGCCATTTTCACTTTTCCAATGCAAATTTCATCTAAATTTAAGAATCAGTCCTTTCTTGGTGTCATGTGCAAAAAACACCCATTATCCATTATCCACATTTTGTTAAACTCTTCACCAATCATCATTAATGCTTCTGAAACCATGAGAGCAGTTGCATCTATGACTTGTTCTATCACATTTGATGACTCTCCCTTTCTTGTAAAGCTGTTTTTTGTTGCTTGGTTCTTTTCTTCCACACAAAATATTGCTTCTTGTAGTGACCATTCTTGCCACATATCCAGCATGTTTCTTACTCGTGACTTAGATTTGTATTTCTGTTTTCCTTTATTGGAGAGTTGGTCTTTTCTTTCTGATTTTTCTCTTTCCTGAACAAATAAACCTTCTGCAACAGACTTTGATATTTTTCCACTTTCACCCATCTCAAATTCTTTTGATCTGATTGCCATAGTTATTTTATCTAGAGACAACGATGTTTTCCCATATTTCAGAGTATCTTTCAGTTGATCAAACTGTTTTGGAAGAGACATGAGCAACATGATAGACTGATCTTCACTTGATACTGAGGTTTTAACATGCTCAAGATATGTTGTTAGTCTTAGGAAGTCGTTTATATTCTCATCAATCGACATATTATTTATCATCTTGTAACTATAAAAATTTTGTTTTAGATATATGCGATTAGGTAAAGACTTAGCCATGTATAATTGATTGAGTACCTTCAACATGGTTGTTGTTGTCTTCTCCTTTATGATCTTCCTAAGAACATTATCTACAACGTTTAAGATAATGGTAGACCTGACTTTCCTCATTTTCTCTGACAGGATTTTTTCCATCAAGACTTCAACTTGAGTTACTCCCACAGTTGCCTCTCATCCTATGTCACTTGTAGAGATTTCACCTTCTGCTTCTTTTTCTCCTAACCCATCAGTGAGATCCAGTATTTCTATATGGGCAAGGACCTCTTCTTTCCAAAGCATATAGTCACCATTCCCATCAAATTTTTCCACCTCTATCCTTGCTGACGACATACTGGCATTGATACCAATTTGTGAAGAAATAGAGGATTTAAAACTGAGAAAAACGAAGTTACATAGGAGAATGCTTTTGTGTTTCAGAAGAAATTTAAACTATTTCTATGCTCTGTTTTTGTCTTTTTGAGTGTACTATATTCTTGTTAGATTGATCGATTATAAGACAGATGAACACACAAAATTTAACGAGTTCAGATTTTCAATAAATGAATCCTATGTCTTGCCGGAGATTTACTCCGAAAAATCCATTAAGATCTTTAGCTCAAAATGTGCTTTTTTCTATTTTACAGTCAGTTATTCTCAGTTCTCTCCTTCTCTCTTTTCTCATGCACACTCTTACATACGTTTATCTTAATATATATAAGAGTATATTACATCCTTCTTTAATTTGTCCCTAATCTCGAGATGAAATTGATTCTCTAGGTTTGCAATTTTCGTCTTCATCAAAAAATTAAAAAACAGAGAATTTTTTGTATTTAAGAAGGATGAGAGATGAGTTTTCAAGAAAATTGAATTGACGTTAAGAGATATTCTTCTTTCTTTTTTTACTCGTCATCATGTTCTTCTCTTTCCGAAAAAACAAAGGAAACAGAAACAGATATATTCTGAACTAAAATCTCAACACTCTTTATGCACTACTATTTCTCCATAAACCAATATATTACATTCACCACCATTAACATATTGCAACACCTCGTGTTGCTATTCCAAATGGCTTGCAATATTTGTTTACTGGTTTCATAAAAGTCACTCTTGATACAGATTCCTTTTATTATTTGTGTGGAAGTAATAAACATTTATTAAATTTATGTTATGTTTATATAACAAATTCACGAATTTTATAAGCTATTTTCTAGTTCGCTAAAACTTGGTACCCAAAAATCTACGTGTTTGCTCAATGACGCTAACGAATCTCGCAGACAAAACTTAATTCACATGGCAACTAAAATGATTTTGGTCAAAATGTGTGTGAAGATCCTTGAGGCCTGTTTTTCTTTCATTATCTATCTCCAAACTAGACTTTCAGCTGCCAACTAACTATCTTAATCACTTGTTCAAATAAAACAAAAAAAAAACAAAAAAACAAAAAAAAACAAAAAAAACAAAAAAAAACAAAAAAAAACAAAAAAAAAAGAAAAAAAAATTTAAAAAAAAAACAAAAAAAAAGCTAGAATAAAGTGAAATTCAACACTAATTACTACATGCATCCACATGTTTTTTTAATTACTCAAATATTTTAGATACCACATATATCCATAAACGTCGTTGTTATAAAAACATTATTACATAAAATATTATTACTATTTTTAACAGGTCAATGAAAAATACATAATTAATATGAAAATATCATGAAATTTCAAGGGTATCACTATAAGTATACCATAGAAAATCTACGACAGTTTTGACGTAATGGTGAGAGATTTAATAAAACTATAACACACTTAATAAATATTTATGAGATCCATCTTATTGTTTCAAGGTTATGATTAACTAATCAGACGTTCTACACAAGACACATATTCCAAAAGTTAGATGTCGGCTAAAGAAAAACTAATTTTTTTATACAAAAGCATAAGAAAATGCGTTGTCAAATGCAAAACATCGAATTTGTAAAATTTTTGAAATCAATTATAAAACAGTAAGTTGTATAGATTATTTGGATATTCAAATAACTTCGACTGAGCTGAAATATTAGGGAGAATGTTTTGGAATATTGGTCTTTGGAATTAACGTTGGGATCAAAATTACAACGGTTAGTTTAATATTTATTCATGATCAAAGAATATGGTTTGTGTACAATTAATGGAATTGATTGATAAAATGTGTTGTTTGGTTTAGCAGTCGAGTTTGGTTTGAGCTGAAACTTTCCATAAGCTAATGTAGATAAGGAGGTGAGATGTTCTACAATCTAAGGCTAAGGTGAATATGGGATGGTGGTTTCTTAACATTTCTAATTAATTTATATTTGTAAATGGTGGTTTAGGAGATTGATTGCAATGGATTGTTTGATTATATGACTGATTATTATTAAGAATTAGATGATGACATGGTAAAGATGATGTTAGTATGTTATAGTTGATTGGTACGGTGGATAGTATATGTTATTTTTGTGCAGACAAACATAGGATGAAGACATGGCGATCTTTGTATACTTTTGTGTAGTTGGACAGAAGACAAGGACATGATAATCCACTTAATGTCCTAAACTAGTTGACAACATTACAAGAAAACATAAGATTTTTTATGGTAATTCTGACAGTATTAGTTTTGTTGGAAATTACTGATAGATAACGGACGACTTTCCGACGGATATGATACTGTCGGAAATCCGTCGAAAAACTATCGGTAATTCCCGACGATATAAATGTCGTCGGAAAATCAGTAGAACACTACAAAAAACAGCAAATTATTAACGGTAGTATCTGTCAAAAATACATCAAAAATACGGTTTTTGGAAGTATTTCCGATGGATA
Source organism: Pugionium dolabratum (assembly GCA_018901945.1). NCBI lineage: Eukaryota > Viridiplantae > Streptophyta > Magnoliopsida > Brassicales > Brassicaceae > Pugionium > Pugionium dolabratum. The sequence goes on from JAEVFF010000660.1 coordinate 138,661, forward strand.
CACGCCGTCGAGACTATTTCGTTGGAAACTTAATTCCATCGGAGATTTTTCGGTCATTCCTGATGGATAAGCGATGGAAATTTTTTGCAGTGTTTCCAGAAAGATATGCGATGACACACATCCGTCGAGATTTCCGGCATAAAAATGATGACATCTTCTGTCGGGATCACCCCGATAGAACATCAATGAAGGCAATCCATCGCGTAGTTACTGATGGTGGTGCGAGGAAAGGAAACCATAATAAATTTCCGACGGATTTCTATCCATCGGGAATTTTTGATGGACGTTCGATGACGACGTCCGTTGAAAATTATCGGAATGTCGTCGAACACTTCAGAAGATACCTTTCGTCGGAAAGGTTGACCGAGAGTTCTCAGATCACAAACTCCATCAGATAATGTTTGATGGATTTCCGACAACTTAATATAGTTAAAAATAATTATTAAATTTTAATATTTACAGAATAATATTACTAATTTATAGAATTTTTATATATAATTATAGATAAATTTAAAATTATTAAATAATATTTAATTTAAATAAAAATAAAATAATATTTAATTGAAATATAATATTTAATTTTTGTTGTTTTAAAATTATATTAGAGGAGGAGGAAATTCATCCGGCATACTCGGGAATTTGAATTTCATATAATCCATCGTATATTTCATCCTAGTCATTTCTATTTTCATGGCCGATATTTTTTCTTTAAGCTCGCGTTCGTGTGGAAAAACTCGTCATTGATGTTCACTCTGGTCAAAGATATTGTACCACTGGTATCCATAATTCTACCGAGTTTTGGATAATTCGAATCATCCATGGGCTTTCTGACGGTACCATATCCGTCGCCCTATCATTGGTAAACTGTCGGTAATTTTTGATAATTTTCACTATCGTCGAAAATTCCCGACAACTCTCCGAGGGAATAAAAAATTTTGGTGTCAATTGGTTGCGAAAAACCATTCGAGGTGGCCGACCAGTCTAGTATCATTGATAAATGTGATGGATATGATAAGTGTTATAAGTTGTAAGATGTGCTTGATATGATTGTTATATTACTCTCGATCGTGACGTTAAATGATATCCATGTTCTAGAGTTAGTATTTTCTCATGCAATTGATTAATAGTGTTGGGGATTATGTGGGTGGGCATTTCCTCACTAAGTAATTACTAACCCCCTTTTGCTCTTTTAATGTATGCATGTTTGTTTGTAGTTGAAACTAGGACGTGAGACTTATGGTTCAATGTGATCGGGGACAGGTGTTACAAAAGTGTAAAGATACTTAAGTAATTTGCTTGTGGAAAAACTTTAAAGATGAGACTGAAAGCTTTCATATTGTTCTCTCTTTTGTTGTACTCGTGGATGAACCCAAAAATGGTTATAAGAACATATAATATACTTCGTTTTTTTTATTATATGCTTTAAGTTTAACAAACTTTGTCTTCATATAAAACCTGTTGGAAACCAATTAGAAGACTCGACATTGTTGAGTTGTAAAATACGAGATGGATGAACATGTTGAAGAGATTCGATACGTAAAAGCATATGAACTAAGTACTCGATGGGTACATGGAGGAAGAGGTGGTGGTTTTGATGAAGATGATCAATTAAAATATGGCAGTGAATTGGACGCACCCATTAAAGAGGCGACGAAGACATCGAACATGGAGATAGTGTTGGAAATAGCATCTTTGGAGGTAGTGTTTGGGACAACAAACGTAGAAGTCATTGGGGTGGTTGAGGCGGTAGTGGAAGTGGTGGTGTAGGATATGTTAAAGCCTTACATATGTATCTCTATACAATGGATGATTATGAGTGTATGTTCCTTTTTATTTTGGAATCCAAGTGTTTGTGTGTATTGTTAGTGAAAAGTGTTATCTTGCTAGTTCGTGAATTTGTGATGTAGTATATAAGGGATGTGAGTTAATTCATTTATTGTTAATTGGTTTTAAGTTGAAAATTTATTATATCCAAATACATGCATGGTATCAAAGTCACCCCGATTGTTGGATCATTCCATTGATATTGTTTCCACAAAGCTCCATGATTCATATAGTCATGTTTAACTAAGAGTGAAGATGTTAATGAAGCTCGACAATGATAGTTGGAAGATTTGTAAAGTAATATATTAGAGATATGTGTATATAATATTGTTATCAATTAATTTTGAATTACAAATCCCTAATAATTCCACAGGACACAAACTAATATATATATATATATATATATATATATATATATATATATTAAACAAATTAACTGGATAAACATAATAAAATATTATATGGTAACAATAGGATAATTATATGGTAACTTATTTACCAATGAGTGTTTGATAGGGTTGTGGATCAATCAAATCATCTCCTGCATCTTTGGGAAAGACTTTAGAGAAGGATCCATTGGAACAGAGGATGTTTTGCAACCAAAAAACCATGTTTTTTCAAGAAGATCTAATGTGTATTTGCGTTGGCAGATATGAATAACAGAGGTGATCTCGCAATTTCTAAACCAAAAAAATAGCGCAAATGATCTTAATCTTGAAACTTGAAAAATGATTCAACTGAATTTTCAGCTCATCGAAGCAATATCATTATTCTCAGCTATGATGATATCATCGACCTATATCCATACACAGAAAAAAACTACAATCATTAGTCTTCAGAAAACAAGTATGATCACAATGAGAATGTCGAAAACCCAATCCAATCAATGTTGTAGAAAAATTAAGAAATCATTGCCGTGAAGCTTGTTTCAAACCATAAAGAAATTTCTTAAGTTTGTATACAACATTAGAGGGAATGTCCCCTTGTCTTGATGAATATTCTAGAGGAATTTCATATAAATATCTTCATCGAGATCACCATTAAGAAAGGCATTCGATATATCTAACTAATGTAAAGACCAGTTGAATCTGGAAGAAATAGCTAAGAGCAATTTAATAGAATTCAGTTTTGCCACTAGTGAAAAAGTATCATTACAATCGATACTTTTCTGTTGGATGCACCCTTTGGACACTAACCTAGCCTTATATCTTACAAATGTGCCATCACCATTATATTTGACCTTATATACCCACTTATACCCAATAATAGACTTGTTCGATGGAAGAGAATAGATTTCCCAAGTTTGTATTTTCCAAAGATCTCAATTCATCTACCATTGCATCACACCAAACCTTTAGTTTTTTCGCCTTGGTGTAAGTTTTGGTTCAAAGATTTTGTCGATATAGTTTAGAAAGGAAAGATATGGAGCAGAGATCTTATCATAAGAAAGGTATTTGGAAATTGAATGTTTTTGGAAGATATCATTGAATTATAGTGATAATCTTATAGGTAAGAAGGTTTTCTGATTATCCTATATGATTTTGAAATAATAGGATCAACAAAAGACTGAATCTGTATAAAAGGTAATGATAAAGAGATATCATTAACTGGTTGTTGATCAGACATAAGACTAATTGGAGATGTTGAATTGAAGAAATCGGTATCGACAGGTATGATATCTGATTTGGCAAAGAGAAATAGATATTCATAAAACATGACATGTCGAGAGATGATTATGTCATTTGTTTGAAGATCTAAGATTATATATCCTTTATATCCAACATGGTGGCCAAGAAAAACACAAATGCGAGCTCTAAGGAGGAATAGGTATCTGGTTTTTATTGAAGTGGAAGCATAATAAAGACAACCTAAGGTTTTAAGTTGGTTGTAATCAGGTTATTGCTTTGTTAAGATTGCAAAGGGAGATTTGGAATCTAGAATGGGAAATGGAAGGCACTTAATCAGGTGGATTGTTGCAAGAATACAGTCTCCCCCCCCCCCCCAATAGGTAAGAGAAATGTGAGATTGAATGAAAAATGATCGAGCACCAGTGAGAATGCGTTGATTCCTTCTTTCAACCACTGAATTTTGTTGATGTGTTTTTGGACATGAGTGGAAAGATAGGATTCTTTTGTATTGATAGAGTTTGGTAAAATATAATTTTGGAGCATTGTCATATTGAACCCTCTTTATTCTTATCCCAAATTGATTTTCTACCATCTCAATAAAATTTGGAAAAACATGAAGTACATCCGATTTATTCTTAAGGAAATATACCTAAGTTACTCTAAAACAATCATCTACAATAGTTAAGAAGTACCTATAACCATCATGAGTGGATTGAGAAAAGTGATCCTAAGTATCAATATGAAATAAATCGAAAGGTTTATCACTCGTATTGTTGTTTGAAACAAATGGATGATGTTTTTGTTTTGCAAGATGACAAACTTTACAGTGAATCTGCATTATTTTTCGACTTAGGAAATAGTAAGATATTTCTCATAGGTTGTAATTTTGAAAAGAAAAAATGACCGAATCTTTTGTGTCATAAGTCTGGACCAACAATCGTAGCAACCATAAAAGAAGACTTTACCCTTGATAATAACTCTAAATCCAAGAAATAAAGATTGTACATTTGTATATTCATTCCAATCGGTAATTCATGTTTATGAACTTGAATACCACAAAAAATTTCATCAAACCAAACCTTACAGCCTAAATTCTTAGTCAAAGAATCAACACTTATGAGTTTGAACTTAAATTGGGTATGTAAAGCCCATCTTCTAATACTAAAGAATTACCCAATCTAAGAGATTTTATACCAACAATGATCACATGAACTCCATTAGGTAAAGAAACAATTGTATTTAGAAGAGAACAAAAAGTATGAAAAAGAGTTTTATCATAGCATATGTGATTTGTGGTTCCAGAATCAATAATCCAGGAATTAATAACAGTGACGTTGTTAATAGAACAAACGTGAGCCATATCAATTCTGGAAGGAGACAAAAGGAATGGAAGAGAAAACATACCATAAATTGGACAAAGGTTGGATGAGGAAGGTGTTTAAACTGAGAGAGAGTGAACTTCATGATTTGATGTGATACTAGGAGTATGAAGTTTGGAGTTGAGAAAAGACCCAAGCTGTTGGATTTGAGCAGGTGATAGATCCTCACCATTGATCACAACTGTTCTTATATTCTTCAATAGTGAGATTTGCCATTACATGACCATTCGGCTTATTAAATCTTTGTTTTGACATGAAACTAGCCAGATATCCATGTTTCTTATAGCACTTGTCAACTACATAACTAACTCCTACACAGAATTTGCATAATGGTCTATCCTTTCTCTGGAAAGAACCATTGTATCTAATGTATTGAGTAGAAGGCTTACCATGAGGTTAATTAGGTTGAGACACTTGAAACACTGCTACTTCAAAACCAATTATGATCATGTTCAAACGAGTCGTTTTCTGACTATCTTTTTGATCTAATATGTTGTAAACTTCTCATAATTTGGTAAGCTTTTCTTCATAAGAATCTGACTGCAAACAACATCATAACTATCATTTAATCCCACTAGGCAATCTATCATACTTTTTGTCTAATGTTCAGCCAAAAGACTTTCAAGAGTGTGAGTAGACATTTGGAAATGGATTGTTTTGTCTCAAAGAGTTAATATGTTATCATAGCTTGTAGAGTATTGAAAGATTTGATTTATCAAATCGAACATGTAAATATTTCCATATTTATGGAGTTGTTTTAAAATACAAAATATTTGAGTAGATCTTCTTAGTGACGCTATTCAAATTCTATACAAACCGATATACTATACTATAATAGTTAGACCTTTTGAAAAAATAATGCTATCATACCATCCGATACCAAAGCTTTCTCTATTTTTGTGTTCCTCTTTTAAATTTTCCAATAATTTTTGATGTGCATTATTACCATTTGTCTTGAATGTTCTCCAATTTCTTTTTCGGATCTGAATTAGTGACTCGTTTTCTAGTCTTATTCTCCTTTCTCCATTTAGATTATTAACTTCGACAATTACTAATTTTATCCACAAATAATTCTTCACTTTCGATCCCATTTTTATGCCATCTTTGAGAAATAGAATCCATGAAACTTTCATTTCCAAGTCACGTTTTATGGAACCTAAAATTTTTATGTCCTCTTTTTTTTTCCATTATAGTAGCAAAAACTGGTGTATGGTCTAATCCAATCATTGTCTGATATTGAACAGATTAAAAAAACATTTCGTGCCACTCCTCCATCATCATCGCTCGTTCCAAACAACATCGAACCATCACTTTATTATGTGTTCCTCTCTGTGAAAGCATATTTCATAAGCACAGAAAAACTATTAAACCGCATGCAATTTGAGATCATATATTTAAACGGAAGAAAAAAAATCTTAACAGGAGAAAAGACGATGAGTGCCTCAGTGCTCCTCTCCGTTTTTCATAATTCCATGTTAATTCATTGAAATTTTTTTTTTTGCCAACAAATTGTATTAATCTGAAGATTCAAAGTTTACAATATGTCTTAAAAAAAGAGGACAAGATACAAATAATTGCCAATGATAAAGTCCTTCAAGCGATTGTGATGCCAATATATCAGCTGCTTTATTGCATAATCTTGGTTGATAGTGAAATTCAACATCATCGAATTTATATATCCAAACTTGAATTGTCTGGAGATAGTATTGGAGTCGCAAATTTATACCGTTGGAATTAATTAAATTATTTAGAGTGAGATTATCTCCCTCGAAAATAATTTTCCGATATCCAAGTGACCATGTCGCTTGTATTGCCCAAATCAATGCTGTGGATTCTGCTTCGAGTGCAGAATGACGACCTTCAAATTTCCCCATACCAGCATGACTGAATTCCCCATCGCTGTTTCGGATGATCCATCCTAATCCCGAATTATCAGTATCACCATGGTGTGCAGCATCATAATTACATTTCACCCAATTTTGTGTAGGAGGTTTCCATTTAGCACAATTGGCTCTTGAATTGGTGGGAGTATTAATCGACATTTTCTGAACAACTGTTAACCATTCCAAAACATCATCAAGACATTTTTGTAGGATAACATCATCTGAGCAGTCCTTCTTATTAAACGTTAGTTCGTTACGTGCCTTCCAAATTCGCCAAAGGAGGTAGAAAGGTTGGTATTTCTGTGGCGTCTGAGTCTCACATTTTTGGTAACTGGTTAAAAGATATCTAATATTATCATGAATATTAGAATTGCCGTCACAAATAGTTGTTGTCAGAATCCCCAATTTTCTCTACAGCATCTGAGATAGAGGGCAGAGGAAAAAAGTATGCATCTCCGATTCTTCAAATTCCCCACACCAAATACACAAATTATCCGGTATTACCTTACGACGATGAAGATGTAACTTTAAGGGTAAGGCCTTAGATAATAATTTCCATATGAAATGTTTTATCTTTGGAGCAACATTTATAGACCATATATCTTTTGCCAGATCGAGATGACTTCCCAAATGCGGTGCACTTGTTAGATTTGTCGGATACAAATCATTATGTAATTGAGTTGCTAGACGATATCCTGATTTAACTGAATATTCACCATTTGTAGAATACTTCCAAAACCAATCATCTGATTCAGCAGTTGGTGGTAAAAATATTTTTTGTATTAACTGGTGATCTCCTGTCTCGATGAAATCTTGGATCATCTTCTTGTCCCACTGGTTAGAAGCTGGATTGATTAGAACCTGAAGCTTCAATGTCGGATTTGAATATGGTAACAACCTCGGAGGACGAGGGGGCGTAACAGGTAACCAATTTCCGTCACCAATTGAAATCTGTTCACTGTTGCCAATTAATCTCTGAAGTCCATGCTTTAATAATTCACGACCATGGAGTATAGATTGCCAGCCTAATGATGGACGATATCCAG
>JAEVFF010000660.1:154009-326475 GCA_018901945.1 Pugionium dolabratum
AGCAGGCATGACTGTTTGGGGTGGTTACCAAGACTGTGTGCAGCAGGCATGACTGTTTGGTGTGGTTACCAAGACGGTGTGCAGCAGGCATGACTGTTTCCACCTTGATTCTTCTCCCAAGGTAGCTATTTAACCATTTTAACCATGTGGTTAATAATAACTCCCTCCTTTTCCATTTTAACCACACTGAATTTTCGTGCTCACACTTGCCTTGTAGGTCAAGATAGGTCTTATTTGATTTTCCTATGTCAATATATATGGTTGATAAGCTAGGTCTAGAGAAGACAAGGCATCCTCGACCATATAGACTGAGATGGCTGGATGACAAAGTGGAGCTCAAGATCCATGAGCAAGTCACTGTGCCATTCAGTGTAGGCAAGTACCAAGACCAAGTCATGTGCGACGTGGTGCCCATGCAAGCTGGCCATCTTCTGCTAGGAAGACCATGGCAGTTTGACAAGGAGACCAGGCATGATGGCCGAACCAATCGCTACACTTTCGTGCAGGACAAGAGAAAGGTCAGCCTAGGTCCTCTCACACCTGCCCAGGTACATGAGCTTCAACAGCAAATGAGTAAGGAAAATAAGCTCATTAAATCTAATTTTCTCATTCAACCAAGTCATGTCCGGGGAGCTTTAGCCACGAAGGATCTAATGCTACTAATGGTTTTCGAAGAAGTGTTGAATATAGAGAAAGAACAGGTAAAGCTACCTCCTGAAGTCGCAACTCTCCTCAACAAGTTCTAGGATGTGTTTCTAGAGGAGATACCAGCAGGCTTGCCTCCTTTACGTGCCATAGAACACCAGATCGATCTAGAGCCCAGAGCAGCCCTGCCCAACCGGCCAGCCTACCGGATGAGTCCAGAGGAGTCCAAGGAGCTTGAGAAGGAAGTCAAGGAGCTCCTGGTGAAAGGCTATGTTCGAGAGAACCTCAGTCCATGTGCCATACCAGTGCTACTAGTGCCCAAGAAGGATGGGACTTGGCGAATGTGCATGGACTGCTAAGCAATCAACAATATCACAGTCAAGTACCGGCATCCAATACCACGGCTGGATGACATGCTAGATGAGCTGAGTCGAGCCACGGTCTTCTCCAAGATAGACCTCAAGAGTGGATACCACCAGGTCAGGATGAAGGAAGGTGATGAATGGAAGACTGCTTTCAAGATAAAGCAAGGGCTCTACGAGTGGACAGTCATGCCATTTGGCTTGACTAATGCCCCAAGCACCTTCATGCGCCTTATGAACCAAGTTCCTAGGGCGTACATCAGTAAGTTTGTGGTAGTTTATTTTGATGACATACTTGTTTATAGTAAGTGCCTACGGGAACACCTCACACATCTTGAGATGGTCCTTAAACCCCTTCGACAAGAAGAGCTTTATGCCAATCTCAAGAAGTGCACCTTTTGTACTGATAAGCTTGTCTTTTTAGGTTTTGTTGTGAGTTCACAGGGCCTACAGTTTGATGAAGAGAAGATTCGAGCCATACAAGAATGGCCAACACCAGGAAACATCAGCCAAGTAAGGAGCTTCCACGGACTGGCCAGCTTCTATAGGAGATTGGTGCCCAACTTCAGCAGTATTGCCTCACCATTGACGGCAGTAGTGAAGAAGAATGTGGGATTCAGCTGGGGAGAAGCTCAGGAGAAGGCAATCCAGGCCTTGAAAGACAGCCTTACACATGCACCAGTGCTAGTCCTGCCCGACTTCAACAAGACGTTTGAAGTTGAGTGTGATGCCTCTGGAATAGGCATAGGCAGTAGTAACCCAAGGAGGGAGACTAGTGGCATACTTCAGTGAGAAGCTAGGTGGTGCCTCACTGAACTACCCCACTTATGACAAGGAGCTTTATACCCTTGTCCGAGCATTGGAGACTTGGCAGCATTACTTGCTGTCCAAGGAGTTTGTGATCCACACTGATCACGAGACTCTCAAACACCTCAGAGGCAAACCAATCTCAAGAGGAGACATGCCAGGTGGATGGAGTTCATAGAAACCTTCCCGTACATCATCAAGTACAAGAAGGGCAAAGACAATGTGGTAGCCGATGCACTATCAAGAAGGTTTGCCTTGATATCAACCATGGAGGCAAAGGTCCTAGGATTCGAGCACATCAAGGACCTATACAAGGATGATCCTGACTTTGCTGAGAGCTACAAGGAGTGTGGCGCAGGGAGTCATGGCAAGTTTTACATCCATGAGGGATTCTTGTTCCGAGAGAGAAGGTTGTGCATACCACAAGGATCATTGAGGGAGCTTATCATCCGAGAAGCTCATGGAGGAGGACTCATGGGCCACTTTGGTGTCGACAAAACTCTAGCAGTGGTCAAGGAGCACTTCTACTAGCCACACATCAAGAAGACAGTAGAAGCTCATTGTGCAAGATGCATCACTTGCAAGAAGGCAAAGTCCCGAGTGCAACCTCAAGGGTTGTATCTCCCACTGCCCATACCTACACATCCATGGGTGGACATCTCAATGGATTTCGTTCTAGGCCCACCCAAGATCAACCACAAGGATGCAAGCTTTGTAGTGGTGGACAGATTCTCCAAGATGGCACACTTCATCCCATGTGCCAATGTCAATGATGCCATGCAAACAGCCGAGCTGTTTTTCAAGGAAATATTACAGCTTCATGGAGTGCCACGGATCATCGTATCAGACAGGGACACCAAGTTCCTCAGCCATTTCTGAAGGACCCTTTGGAGGAAGCTAGGCACAAAGCTACTCTTCTCTACCACCTGTCATCCTCAAACCGATGGCCAAACTGAAGTCGTCAACAGGACACTATCAACTCTTCTCAGGACTACACTAGGGAAGAACCTCAAGACTTGGGTGGAGTGCCTGCCATTCATAGAGATCGCTTACAACCGAGCTTTGCACTCAGCAACCAAGAAGACACCATTTGAAGTAGTATACGGCTTCAACCCTCTCACACCATTGGAGCAAACGCCACTGCCACCAGCAAAGATGACCAACCTCAACGGAGCATCCAAGGCAGAGTTCATAAGGAAGTTACACCAGAAGGTAGCAGAAAACTTGGAGAAGAGGACCGGGCAGTATGTGACTCATGCCAACAAGGGAAGAAAGGAGGTGATCTTTCAACCAGGCGATTGGGTGTGGCTACACCTACGGCAGGAGAGGTTCCCCAACCTAAGGAGTTCCAAGCTAGCCCAAGAGGAGATGGAGCATTCAGAGTGCTGGAGAGGATCAACAACAACGCCTACCGGATCGAGCTCCCAGATGAGTTTAATGTGTCCAACACGTTCAACGTAACTGACTTAGCCCCTTTCCATGCAGATGAACCAGTTTTGAGGTCAAAACCTACTGAAGAGGGAGGGCATGATGAGGACATCAGGTCGTATATCCAGCCAGGAGATCAGACTGGCCGACCAGGAAGCTTGCCCGAGACAGCCGGGCCATCTAGCACGCCTGCTGGCCCAAGCAGTACCGCCGGACCCTCGACCAATAGGACCAGACCAACCAGCATTGCCGGCGGAGAGGCCCAAGCTTCCGGTACACTTGGTGGCGACGTGGATGACACCGCTGGTCCCCTTGGTGATGCCGCCCACTCCGGGATCAACTTGGCCGGTCCTGAAGGCATTCCGGCCAGTACCTCGCACATTCCAGCCAGTACAGCCGATCCAGCCGAGTGCACGAGCATTTCAACTTCAACACAAGGAAACTCGGACCAGATAAGCTACCAGCTTCAGGACATGCATCTAGAGGAAGTATCCACACCAGTAGTGCCACCAGGAGCAATGACAAGGAGTAGATCAAGAGCACTCTTCCACAAGTTCAGCTTATGGGTGGACAAGCTCCTAGAGGAAGATCGACTAAGGACAATGGGCCAGAAGTACAAAGAAGAGTCCAAAGGCTTCTCAACAATGCAAGGAACTTCAGAGACTTGGGCTTTAGTGGCAAGAGAGGTAAGGGCCCAAAGATTCTTAACCCTACTCCAAGTCGAAGACTAGGAGCAAGGCGCGTGCATGCCACAAGGACGGCCACCTTCCATTTCTTGGCCGTGAGGTAAGTAAGGTAAGTTTCAGTTCGAATATATGCCTCTTTCTGTTTTGCAGGGTAAGATCTAGATTCTTTACATTTTTGAGTCAAGAACATTTTAGGAATAGGTTCTTTTTCGGTTATACACTTTTCTATCTTTTCCATTTATGCACTTTTGTAAACTTTCCTTTTCTTTATTTGAGTCGACCCTAGAAGGTCAAACTGTCGAGCATATTAATAAGGCTCCTTCCAGCATTGTAGTTCGACACCCTTTTTGATATTAATAAAGCGAATTTTCTCTCTACAAGTTTTTCTCTCAAGAAGCTTGTGCGCTTAGAACCTAGTTGTGTCCAGCCCTCCTAGCTCTAAGTTTGTGATTTATCACGAGGTTCATCACCCCTCGTGTGGTTCACTTCATCCTTCCATCGAATACCAACTCAAAACCCCCTATCCAAGAAGTCTAAGGTCGAGTTTCTCACCTAACCTTCTCCAAACAGCCCACGCGCATATAAGCCTTGAATCGAGGCTTGTATCACGTACCAGTGCTACTAGTGCCGAAGAAGGATGGGACTTTGCGAATGTTCGTGGACTGCCGAGCAATCAACAACAACACAGTCAAGTACAGACATCCGATACCACGGCTGGATGACATGCTAGATGAGCTGAGTGGAGCCACGGTCTTCTCCAAGATAGACCTCAAGAGTGGATACCACCAGGTCAGGATGAAGGAAGGTGATGAATGGAAGACTGTTTCAAGACAAAGCAAGGGCTCTACGAGTGGACAGTCATGCCATTCGGCTTGACTAATGCCCCAAGCACCTTCATGCGCCTTATGAACCAAGTTCTTAGGGCGTACATCAGTAAGTTCGTCGTAGTTTATTTCGACGACATTTTAGTTTACAGTAAGTGTTTAAGAGATCACCTTACACATCTTGAGATGGTACTTAAAACCCTTCGACAAGAAGAGCTTTATGCCAATCTCAAGAAGTGCACCTTTTGTACTGATAAACTTGTCTTTTTAGGTTTTGTTGTAAGTTCACAGGGCCTACAGGTTGATGAGGAGAAGATTCAAGCCATACAAGAATGGCCAACACCAGGCAACATCAGCCAAGTAAGGAGCTTCCACGGACTGGCCAGCTTCTATAGGAGGTTCGTGCCCAACTTCAGCAGTATTGCCTCACCATTGACGGCAGTAGTGAAGAAGAACGTGGGATTCAGCTGGGGAGAAGCTCAGGAGAAGGCGTTCCAGGCCTTAAAGAACAGCCTCACACATGCACCAGTGCTAGTCTTGCCCGACTTCAGCAAGACATTCGAAGTAGAGTGCGATGCCTCTGGAATAGGCATAGGAGCGGTGGTGACTTAAGGAGGGAGGCCAGTGGCATACTTCAGTGAGAAGCTAGGTGGTGCCTCACTGAACTACCCCACTTATGACATGGAGCTTTATGCCCTTGTCAGTGAGAAACTTGGCAGCATTACTTGCTGTCCAAGGAGTTTGTGATCCACACTGATCACGACACTCTCAAACACCTCAGAGGGCAAACCAATCTCAAGAAGAGACATGCCAGGTGGATGGAGTTCATCGAGACCTTCCCGTACATCATCAAGTACAAGAAGGGCAAGGACAATGTGGTAGCTGATGCACTATCAAGGTGGTTTGCCTTGATATCCACAATGGAAGCCAAGGTGTTAGGATTCGAGCACATCAAGGACCTGTATAAGGATGATCCTGACCTCGCCGAGAGCTACAAGGAGTGTGGCACAGGGAGTCATACGAAGTTCTACATCCATGAGGGGTTCTTGTTCCAAGAGAGAAGGTTGTGCATACCACAAGGATCATTACGGGAGCTTATCATCCTAGAAGCTCATGGAGGAGGACTCATGGGCCTCCCACTGCCCATACCGACGCACCCATGGGTGGATATATCAATGGACTTCGTTCTATGTCTGCCCAAGATCAACGACAAAGATGCAATCTTTGTAGTGGTGGACAGATTCTCCAAGATGGCACACTTCATTCCGTGTGCCAATGTTAATGATGTCAGGCAAACAGCCGAGCTGTTCTTCAGGGAGATAGTACGGCTTCATGGAGTGCCAAGGACCATCGTGTCAGACAGGGACACCAAGTTCCTCAGCCATTTCTAGAGGACCCTTTGGAGGAAGCTAGGCACAAAGCTACTATTCTCTACCACCTGCAATCCTCAAACCGATGGCCAAACTGAAGTTGTCAACCGGACACTATCAACTCTTCTCAGGACTACACTAGGGAAGAACCTCAAGACTTGGGTGGAGGGCCTGCCATTCATAGAGTTCGCTTACAACCGAGCCGTGCACTCAGCAACCAAGAAGACACCCTTTGAAGTAGTATACGGTTTCAACCCTCTCACACCATTGGAGCAAACGCCACTGCCACCAGCAGAGATGACCAACCTCAACGGAGCATCCAAGGCAGAGTTCATAAGGAAGTTACACCAGAAGGTAGCAGAGAACTGGGAGAAGAGCACCGGGCAGTACGTGATGCATGCTTACAAGGGAAGAAAGGAGGAGATCTTTCAACCAGGCGATTGGGTATGGCTACACCTACGGCAGGAGATGTTTCCCAACCTAAGGAGTTCCAAGCTAGCACCAAGAGGAGATGGACCATTCAGAGTGCTAGAGAGGATCAACAACAACGCCTACCGGATCGAGCTCCCTGGTGAGTTTAATGTGTCCAACACGTTCAACGTAACTAACTTAGCCCCTTTCCATGCAGATGAACCAGTTTTGAGGTCAAAACATACTGAAGACGGAGGGGATGATGAGGACATCAGTGTAAGAATATTGAGATTATAGAGGAGAAATGTGAAGAATTGAATCTGAAAACTCAAAGAGAAGTATGAGAAAATGACTTAGACTTATGGAGAAGAATCTCCTAAGAGTATATTCATACATTGAGTCTTTACAGCCCTTTTATAGAGGATTTACAATGTGAACACAAAAGAAAACGAATTCAAACTTGTGGATGAGTTTGAATAGAGGAGGAGCCTGTCAACAACCAATGAGAAGAGAGGAGACAGCATGGGCATGACTGTTTGGTGTGGTTGCCAAGACTGTGTGCAGCATGGGCATGACTGTTTGGTGTGGTTGCCAAGACTGTGTGCAGCATGGGCATGACTTTTTCCACCTTGATTCTTCTCCCAAGGTAGCTATTTAACCATTTCAACCATGTGGTTAATAATAACCCATCCTTTTTCATTTCCCTTGTTATTCAAACTGAATTTTCGTGCTCACACTTGCCTTGTAGGTCAAGATAGGTCTTATTTGATTTTCCTATGTCAATACTCCCCCTCAAGCTAAAGACTTTGGAATCACCCTAAAGTCTTAAGCTTGGGAACCCAAGGCAACACCTCATTAAAAACCTTATTAAGGAAAACCACTTGGGACAAAACCTTAATAAGGGAAAAAGAGTGTGTTGCTCTTGGATTAGGAGACCTTTGATCATGGGTGTGATAAATCAACAAGCCCAAGTTTGCTAAAGATGTTCTTGCAAACTTTGAGACTTGCTGCCTTTGTGAAGATGTCAGCTAGTTGGTCTTCACTCCTTGTATAACATGGCAGAATGGTTCCATCTTGAACTTTCTCCCTAACCTTATGGCAGTCGATCTCTATGTGCTTGGTCCTCTCGTGAAACACTGAGTTTGAAGCTATGTGAATGGCTGCCTGATTATCACAATGGAAGGTAATTGGCCCTGGTTGTGCAATACCGAAATCTTTCAAGAGTGCTTTGAGCCAAGTTACTTCATTTGTCAGCTTCCTCATAGCCCTATATTCTGCTTCAGCACTAGAACATGATACCACCTTCTGCTTCTTAGTCTTCCAAGTGACTAAGTTCCCACCAACGAAGGTGCAATACCCAGTGGTTGATTTCCTATCCACCCTATCACCAGCCCAATCCGCATCACAATACCCGACAATCTCAGTGTTCCCATTCTTGCCCATCCATATACCTTGACCAGGAGATCCTTTGATGTATCTAAGGATCCTTTCTACCATGCTCCAATGATATACAGTAGGCTTTGCATATGTTGACTTACTTGATTCACAGCAAAACACAAGTCTGGTCGTGTGAGGGTGAGGTAGATCAGCTTCCCAACTAGTCTCCTATACTGAGAAACATCCTTAAATAACTCATCAGCTTTCTCCCCCTTTCCGTTGACCTTGTAGCCATCTTCAAGAGGAGTTTTGGCCGGTTTAGCCCCAAGCTTTCCCGTGTCTGTCAACAGATCAAGAGCATACTTTCTTTGGGATAGAAAGAGCCCTTCTTGAGACCGACACACTTCAATACCCAAGAAGTACTTCAACTCTCCAAGATCCTTGATGTCAAATGATCTGTTTAAGAAGGCCTTTGTGGACTGAATTCCTTCCTTATCATCTCCTGTGATGATAAGGTCATCCACATAAACCAAGACCGCCACGATTCCTTTGGAGTTTTGACGAGTGAACAAAGTATGATCTGAATGGGATTTCCTAAACCCATTATCAGTAAGTGTGGAGCTTAATTTGTGATACCAGGCCCTTGGTGACTGCTTCAACCCATATATTGCCTTCCTAAGTCTTAGAACCTGTCCCTCTTTGCAAAAATCTTCAAGGCCTGGTGGTGGAGTCATATACACTTCCTCTTCAAGTTCTCCTTGTAGGAATGCGTTCTTGACATCCATTTGCCATAAGTCCCAAGTCAGATTCGTAGCTAGTGAAAGAACAACCCTTACAGTGTGTAGCTTAGCCACCGGTGCAAATGTATCAGTATAGTCCTCTCCATATGTCTGAGTGAAACCTCTTGCAACTAGACGTGCCTTGTACCTTTCTATGTCCCCATTGCTCTTATACTTGATGGTGAACACCCACTTGGAACTCACAGCCTTCTTGCCTTTGGGAAGTTCTTGTATATCCCATGTATGATTCCTTTCCATAGCTCCCTTCTCATCTCTTACTGCATCTAACCATTCTTTCTTGCTCTCAGCTTCTTCATAAGTCCTTGGAATCTGACTTTGTTCAATCTTTCCAAGGAATGCTTGATGACTAGATGGCAAGAGGTCAAGGGAACAAACAGCTTGTATGGGATGAGCCACGGCCTGGTTGTTGTAGAATACCCTAGTGTTCCTAAGTCTAGTACTCCTCCTTAAAATGCTGAACAGGTGGTGCAGCCTCCTCTACAACCGTTTCCTCTTCCATTTGGTGAATAGGTTCCTCTATACCCACTTCCAAGTCGTCTTGTTCTTGATTTTGGGCCATAGCTTCTTCTTGGATTGGAGTTGGTTCTTGAGTTACCACCCCTTGTTCATTCTCTTGGGTATCTTGTGAACTACTTAAGGTTCTTGTTTCTTCGTGTCTTGAATCCTTTGGCAGATCATTTCCCAAATGATTCAAGAGAAACCTCAAACTCGTAGCCAAATCAGAAGGTGACCTTGAGAGATCCTTCAATCCTTCCCAATCTTTCTGATCATAATAGCTTTGTTCTTCTATGAACTTGACATCTCTAGACACATATGTCCTGTTGTTGCTCGGATCATAGCACTTATAACCCTTTTGTGTTGTCGAATATCCAAGGAACATACACTTGATGCTCTTTGCCTCCAACTTGTTTCTTAGATCACCTGGAACATACACAAAGCACACACACCCAAATACACGTAAATGATCAATGGAAGGTTTAGTTTTATTGAGTACCTCAAATGGGGATATATCTTGCAAGACTTTGGTTGGAATCCGATTGATGAGGTAGCAAGCAACCAAGACTGCATCTCCCCAAAAACTTTTAGGAACATTGGTATGAAACATCATGGATCTTGCTACTTCCATTAAGTGTCGGTTCTTCCTTTCAGCAACTCCATTTTGTTGTGGTGTGTGTGGACAGCTAGTTTGATGTAGTATTCCATGTTTGTTTAGATGAGCTTTGAATCTTTGACTTGTGTATTCCCCTCCATTATCTGATTTAAACACTTTGATCTTGGCATTGAATTGATTAGTAACATAATTATGAAAGTTTATAAATGCCTCATAAACCCTATCTTTAGATGGAAGTAATGTAACCCATGTATATTTCGATTTTTCATCTATAAAGGTCACAAAGTATTTATTCCTATCTCTAGACATGTAAGGTGAGGTCCAAACATCGGAATGTACTAAATCAAAGCAATGCTCATAAATTGTAGACGATTTAGGGAAACCAACACGACAATGTTTGCCAAGGATACAAGCCTCACAAACTGAGTGATCATAAGCGACATTAGGAATTATTAAGCTTAAGGCACGAGCATGAGGATGTCCTAATCTAGCATGCCATAAGACATCTTTATTAGCAAAAACACAGGATTTGAAAGCTAAGGATTCCAAATTGCTTGGAGGGTTTTCAAGAACATAGAGCTCATCTTGAGTTACACCACCTCCAAGTATCTTACCACTCTTAATATCCTGAAAGTAAACATTGTTAGGCCCAAATGTAACATTGCAATTGAGGTCTTAGTAGCCTTTTTGACAGAAACTAGATTAGACTTAAATTTAGGTACAAAGAATGCATTAGTTTCTTTGTCAAATAGTCTTAATTTTCCGGTTCCTTCAATTGGAATACCCTTACCATCAGCTATAGTTACTTGTCCTAGACATGGGTCAATGTTCTTTAACAACCTAGCATTGCTAATCATATGGTGAGAAGCACCTGAATCCACTACCAACTTATGATCTGGTTTATCAAGCGATTTATGGGAGCAGAGTGTGATACCGGAGAGTTTTGAGGCATAGGCCTTGATGAGATCCTCCAAGTCACTCTTCTTAACATACTCCATGGATACATTCATAGCTAGCTTCCCTCCTTGGTTGGATGAACTTGCCGGTTCAGTCGCAACCATTTGAGAGATGTTAGCCTTTGAATCCTTGAACCGGTTTGGCTTGAGATGAGGATGAAGTATCCAGCACCTTGATGTGGCCATTCCTCTTACAATGCTCACACATCACACTCTTCCTATCCTCTTGCTTAAACACGCTTTTGTTGGCCATGACTAGTTCTCATTTACCACCAAACAAACCAATGTTGCCTTGCTCCCTTTGAATCCGTGAGCACACCTCTTCGAAATCAGGGAGTTTTGGCTCTCTCAGGATGGACTTAATCACATCCTTAAAGGCTGGATTTAGGTTGAGAAGGAGCCCAAATATCTTTTCTTGTTCCTTCCTTTCATTAAGCACCTTTGGATCCATAGAACTTGGTCTCAACATGTCAAGCTCGGACCATGTTGATTGGAACTTGCTTAGGAACTTTGTGAACTCCATATCCTCTTGGTGTAGATCATTGAAAGCCTTCTTAACCTCATACACACGGCTGAGGTTTGAAACATCCCCATACACCCTCGTGAGAGTGTCCCAAAGAGACTTGGCAGTTTCACAATGTGAATAAGCTTCAAGAATGGATGGGTCCAATGAATTTTGGAGGAATCCAAGGACTGATTGATCTTCTTGGAACCACCTAGCTTCTTCTTTTCTTGTTGCCTCATCCTTCTTCTCCTGGATCATCTATAGATGGAGTATTATCCTCCAAGATGTGATTCCAAAGTCCTTTGCCACAAATGGCTGTCTTGATGGTTCTTGACCATAATGTGTAGTTCAAGCCTTTGAGAACTACTGCTATCACCGTAGGTTTTAGGCTGGAACTAATTTGAACTGTATCCTCCATTGTTAGGCTTTGAAGAGCTCAAAGAAGCAGCTTTTATGGTTGAATGAAACCGTGAGTTTTTAGTCTAAAGACTGAGAGATTTTTGACAGAATTTTAGATTAGAAACTGAGAGATTTGAGTAGAAAAGATAGAGAATGATCTTATGCTCTGATACCATGTAAGAATATTGAGATTATAGAGGAGAAATGTGAAGAATTGAATCTGAAAACTCAAAGAGAAGTATGAGAAATGACTTAGACTTATGGAGAAGATTCTCCTAAGAGTATATTATACATTGAGTCTTTACAACCCTTTTATAGAGGATTTACAATGTGAACACAAAAGAAAACGAATTCAAACTTGTGGATGAGTTTGAATAGAGGAGGAGCCTGTCAACAACCAATGAGAAGACTGTGTGCAGAATGGGCATGACTGTTTGGTGTGGTTGCCAAGACTGTGTGCAGCATGGGCATGACTGTTTGGTGTGGTTGCCAAGACTGTGTGCAGCATGGGCATGACTGTTTCACCTTGATTCTTCTCCCAAGGTAGCTATTTAACCATTTCAACCATGTGGTTAATAATAACCCATCCTTTTTCATTTCCCTTGTTATTCAAACTGAATTTTCGTGCTCACACTTGCCTTGTAGGTCAAGATAGGTCTTATTTGATTTTCCTATGTCAATATTTTATACCAACAATGATCACATGAACTCCATTAGGTAAAGAAACAATTGTATTTAGAAGAGAACAAAAAGTATGAAAAAGAGTTTTATCATAGCATATGTGATTTGTGGTTCCAGAATCAATAATCCAGGAATTAATAACAGTGACGTTGTTAATAGAACAAACGTGAGCGATATCAATTCTGGAAGGAGACAAAAGGAAAGGAAGAGAAAAACATACCATAAATTGGACAAAGGTTGGATGCGGAAGGTATTTAAACTGAGAGAGAGTGAACTTCATGATTTGATGTGATACTAGGAGTATGAAGTTTGGAGTTGAGAAAAGACCCAAGCTGTTGGATTTGAGCAGGTGATAGATCCTCACCATTGATCACAACTGTTCTTATATTCTTCAATAGTGAGATTTGCCATTACATGACCATTCGGCTTATTAAATCTTTGTTTTGACATGAAACTAGCCAGATATCCATGTTTCTTAATTATAGCACTTGTCAACTACATAACTAACTCCTCCTTTCTCTGGAAAGAACCATTGTATCTAATGTATTGAGTAGAAGGCTTACCATGAGGTTAATTAGGTTGAGACACTTGAAACACTGCTACTTCAAAACCAATTATGATCATGTTCAAACGAGTTGTTTTCTGACTATCTTTTTGATCTAATATGTTGTAAACTTCTCATAATTTGGTAAGCTTTTCTTCATAAGAATCTGACTGCAAACAACATCATAACTATCATTTAATCCCACTAGGCAATCTATCATACTTTTTTTCTAATGTTCAGCCAAAAGACTTTCAAGAGTGTGAGTAGACATTTGGAAATGGATTGTTTTGTCTCAAAGAGTTAATATGTTATCATAGCTTGTAGAGTATTGAAAGATTTGATTTATCAAATCGAACATGTAAATATTTCCATATTTATGGAGTTGTTTTAAAATACAAAATATTTGAGTAGATCTTCTTAGTGACGCTATTCAAATTCTATACAAACCGATATACTATACTATAATAGTTAGACCTTTTGAAAAAATAATGCTATCATACCATCCGATACCAAAGCTTTCTCTATTTTTGTGTTCCTCTTTTAAATTTTCCAATAATTTTTGATGTGCATTATTACCATTTGTCTTGAATGTTCTCCAATTTCTTTTTCGGATCTGAATTAGTGACTCGTTTTCTAGTCTTATTCTCCTTTCTCCATTTAGATTATTAACTTCGACAATTACTAATTTTATCCACAAATAATTCTTCACTTTCGATCCCATTTTTATGCCATCTTTGAGAAATAGAATCCATGAAACTTTCATTTCCAAGTCACGTTTTATGGAACCTAAAATTTTTATGTCCTCTTTTTTTTTCCATTATAGTAGCAAAAACTGGTGTATGGTCTAATCCAATCATTGTCTGATATTGAACAGATTAAAAAAACATTTCGTGCCACTCCTCCATCATCATCGCTCGTTCCAAACAACATCGAACCATCACTTTATTATGTGTTCCTCTCTGTGAAAGCATATTTCATAAGCACAGAAAAACTATTAAACCGCATGCAATTTGAGATCATATATTTAAACGGAAGAAAAAAAATCTTAACAGGAGAAAAGACGATGAGTGCCTCAGTGCTCCTCTCCGTTTTTCATAATTCCATGTTAATTCATTGAAATTTTTTTTTTTGCCAACAAATTGTATTAATCTGAAGATTCAAAGTTTACAATATGTCTTAAAAAAAGAGGACAAGATACAAATAATTGCCAATGATAAAGTCTTTCAAGCGATTGTGATGCCAATATATCAGCTGCTTTATTGCATAATCTTGGTTGATAGTGAAATTCAACATCATCGAATTTATATATCCAAACTTGAATTGTCTGGAGATAGTATTGGAGTCGCAAATTTATACCGTTGGAATTAATTAAATTATTTAGAGTGAGATTATCTCCCTCGAAAATAATTTTCCGATATCCAAGTGACCATGTCGCTTGTATTGCCCAAATCAATGCTGTGGATTCTGCTTCGAGTGCAGAATGACGACCTTCAAATTTCCCCATACCAGCATGACTGAATTCCCCATCGCTGTTTCGGATGATCCATCCTAATCCCGAATTATCAGTATCACCATGGTGTGCAGCATCATAATTACATTTCACCCAATTTTGTGTAGGAGGTTTCCATTTAGCACAATTGGCTCTTGAATTGGTGGGAGTATTAATCGACATTTTCTGAACAACTGTTAACCATTGCAAAACATCATCAAGATATTTTTGTAGGATAACATCATCTGAGCAGTCCTTCTTATTAAACGTTAGTTCGTTACGTGCCTTCCAAATTCGCCAAAGGAGGTAGAAAGGTTGGTATTTCTGTGGCGTCTGAGTCTCACATTTTTGGTAACTGGTTAAAAGATATCTAATATTATCATGAATATTAGAATTGCCGTCACAAATAGTTGTTGTCAGAATCCCCAATTTTCTCTACAGCATCTGAGATAGAGGGCAGAGGAAAAAAGTATGCATCTCCGATTCTTCAAATTCCCCACACCAAATACACAAATTATCCGGTATTACCTTACGACGATGAAGATGTAACTTTAAGGGTAAGGCCTTAGATAATAATTTCCATATGAAATGTTTTATCTTTGGAGCAACATTTATAGACCATATATCTTTTGCCAGATCGAGATGACTTCCCAAATGCGGTGCACTTGTTAGATTTGTCGGATACAAATCATTATGTAATTGAGTTGCTAGACGATATCCTGATTTAACTGAATATTCACCATTTGTAGAATACTTCCAAAACCAATCATCTGATTCAGTAGTTGGTGGTAAAAATATTTTTTGTATTAACTGGTGATCTCCTGTCTCGATGAAATCTTGGATCATCTTCTTGTCCCACTGGTTAGAAGCTGGATTGATTAGAACCTGAAGCTTCAATGTCGGATTTGAATATGGTAACAACCTCGGAGGACGAGGGGGCGTAACAGGTAACCAATTTCCGTCACCAATTGAAATCTGTTCACCGTTGCCAATTAATCTCTGAAGTCCATGCTTTAATAATTCACGACCATGGAGTATAGATTGCCAGCCTAATGATGGACGATATCCAGCTTTAGCAGATAGAAGGTCTCCTTTTGGAAAATAACAACTTTTTAATATTCGGTGAATAAGACTATCGGGTCTGCATATAATTTTCCAACAAAGATTTCCCAAAAGAGCTTGGTTGAATTTCTGTAAATCCCGAAAACCCAGACCTCCCATCAATTTTGGTTGAGATAATTTCTTCCAAGAAACCATTGCCATTTTATTTTGCCCTTCTGAGGATCCCCACCAGAACCTGGATAAAGATCATTCAATTGCTGTACAGATATCCTTGGGTAGCTTAAAAACGTTCATTGAGTATACGGGCATAGCAAAGGCAATATTAAAATTTCTTTCCCAGCAGGTGAAAGAAATTTTGAATGCCAACCAGAAACTGAAGCCCTTACTTTATCTGTAATAAAGTGAAATAACTGTCTCTTGTTACTTTTGAATTGTTCTGGCAATCCCAAGTACTTTCCTCCACCTCCTATTTTAGTAATACCCAGAAGTCGCTGAAGCGTTGTTTTAGTGTGCTCAAATACTTTTGTACCAAAGGTAATTGTTGATTTTCCCATATTGACACTTTGACCAGAAGCTCTGCCGTAATCATTAAAAATATCCCTCAAACAAATGACGTTGGAGATATCAGCTTTAACAAAAAATAGAGAATCGTCCGCAAACAGCAGATGTGAAATTGAAGGACCGCCTCTATTGATTCTTAAAGCTTCGATTCGTTTAGCTTTCTCTGCCTGTAGTACCATATTACTGAGCACATCCGAACAAAGGATAAACAGATAGGGGGAGAGAGGATCTCCTTGTCGTAAACCACGGTTTGGTCGAAAATTTCCATACAGACTACCATTGATAAGTATCGAAAATGTGACTGATGATACACACTGCATTATCCAATGAATCCATACTGGAGAGAATCCTTTTTTTATCATCACTGCCTGAAGAAAACCTCATTCCAATCTGTCATAGGCTTTATTCATATCTGTTTTGACAGCCATATAGTTTGTAGAACAGATTTGTTTTGCCTTTAAAGCATGGAGCACTTCATGAGCCAAAAGTACATTATCTGTTATGAATCTGTCTGGGATGAAAGCAGCTTGATTATCCGATACCAACTTGTGTAGAATTTTCTTCAATCGAAAAACCAATATTTTCGAAATAATTTTGTATACAACGTTACAAAGCGAGATAGGCCTGAAATCTTCCATTGATGATGGACAATCCCTTTTTGGAATTAAACATATATTTGTATGATTGAATTCCAAATTCATAATACCTGTCCGAAAGAAACTTTCTGTTTCTCGAAAAATGTCCTCTTTAATAATACTCCAATATTGTTGAAAAAAGGATGCATTTAGTCCATCCGGACCTGGTGCTTTAAAGGCTCCAATTGACGAGACAGCTGAAAAAACCTCTTCCATCGAAATTGGTTTAATTAGCCCTGTATTCATATCCTCATAAACAACTGGGCTAATAGATGATAGCACCGATTCAAAACCATCTTGAGATGAAGAGGTAAATAATTTCATAAAATATTTCTCTGCTTCCTGGGCTATTGCTTCATTACCAAAGATATCAGAACCCTCCTCTGATTTGATCGAGAGTATAGTATTGCGTATTCTTCTATTCTTTGTAGTGGCATGAAAGAACTTTGTATTACGATCACCCTCCTGTAACCATTGATTTCTACTCTTAGTCTTCCAGAATTTCTCTTCATCCACATATGCCTCTAAGAGTTGTTGCTTTAACTTCACTACATTCGACTGATCAGTAGTGGGCTCCGATTTTAGACGATCTATTTTTGAAGAAATCTCCCTTATACGTTTAGCAGGGTTAACCCAATAGGTTTTTTTCCAAAACGCCATTCCTCTCCGACATGCGGTAATTCTGGCGTTCACATTTGGTTCTGAAGAATGTGGGATCGCATTCCAGGATTTTGAGACGACTGATTTAAAATCCTCTTGATCGCTCCATCTATGGTCATAACGAAACATTCGTTTCCCAAATTCTGATGTCCTTCTGACCTTGATAATACCGGGGATATGGTCAGACTCTATCATATCTAAATACTGAACTGTTGATCCTGGGAACTGATTTTTCCATTGATCATTACCCATAGCTCGATCTAACCAACATTGAATAATATGATTATTTCGGATCCCCGACCAGGTCATATTATTCCCTGAATATTTAATATCCGACATTCCACAAACTTGAGCCATATTCTGAAAATCCCTCAAGCTCCAAGGCTCCCTCTTAGGTCCTCCTCTTTTATCGTGTGTATTTAAAATTTCGTTAAAGTCACCACACATAAGCCAAGATGCTTTGCGTGTCTTTGAAATATTTTTTAATCTTTCCCAAAGATTATTACGAAATTTACGAACAGGATGGCCATATACACACGATAAATAGAACTTATAACCATTTTTAATAATCTTACAATCCATCATCCTTTCATCCGAAAATACAAAAGATACAACAACCGATTGTTTCCACAATAGAGCTAAACCACCTCCAGTTCCATTTGGAGGAATACACATCACAGAATCATAATTTAGACAAGCTGCTACATCATGTACTACATTATTTTTGTTCTTCGTCTCCACCAAGAAGAGTATGTCCGGGGAATATTCCTTGCATATTCCCTTCAGGCGTCGAACAACCAGGGACCCTCCTAAGCCCCGGCAGTTCCAAAACGCAATATTCATTCTGGTCCCGGTGGATTATGGCCCACCTCACCATCACCTAGATTACTTAGCAATTTACCAAAATTAATTATCATCATAAAGGAAATGATAATAAAAATAACTATTAAAAACCACTTATATCAAAAAAATCGAGTTAAGCTGAAATTAATAGACCACATAAGTTTGGTAAATTTGCGGTAATCATGAACTTGATTTCTAGTAGCATTAATCGGATTATCACAAGTTTCGCGGATTATCAATTCAACCTGACCGAATAACCGACCATAACCGAGAATGCATACCCGATTGCATCCCATTAAATTTTTTGCAAATTGTAGAGGCCCAACTTTTAACGGCCCATCCACGTTTTTATGAAAGTCCACAAACGAATTCATATCCCAATAAAACACATCTGACCCACCCAATTTTCTGGACCCGTGAATTTGTCTTGACCCGCGCAAAACCATGATTAAACCGAGCATTTTAACCAAACCGCGTTTTAAATCGATTTTAATTAAAATGAACCGAGCAAACCCTATTCCCGGTACAATCTCTAATTTTCCAATTTCTAATAACCGCCTAGACCATCCGGTTTGATTAAATTGAGAAATTGAACCTGGTAGAGGGTTGCCTCGCCGACGTTTGGCTTCTGGGATTAACGACTCGCCGGCGTTAATGTCTCCGATGGGCCGTGAACTTGTAGCACCCGTATTGCTAGGAGTACTGTGAGGGTGGGCATCAGAGCATCGGTCAGAGGGAAAATCCGGAGGAGATGAATCATTGTCTTCATCGTCCGACTCGATCGGTGGTGGCGGTGGAGGAACGCCGATTACACAATCAGCCGATTCAGGGGTGATGCGTCCACAATTAGTGCAGAAATTCTTCAACTTTGCATATCGAAAGCGAAGAATAACTTCATCCTCTCCAAATTTGAAGATTCGTTGGAAATGGAGAGGATTATCCACATCAAGAAGGATACGCACCCGGACGAATTCGACGCGATGAGCACCCTCGGCGTTAAAATCCGATTCCAAGATGGTACCCAAATTGCCTCCGATGCAAACAACCATATGATAGGTAAGGAATTGTAATGGGATTCCACGAATTTGCACCCAAAAAGGAATCGTTTTCATCTCGGAGGGGGAAAGATCCGGTGACCATTTGTGCAAAATGACCATCCAGTCATTAAAACTCCACGGACTCCGGCGAAGCACATTTATCAAACTTTTTTCAGTTTGAAAAAGAAACTGAACCTGATTATTGTCGATGATTCGGGAAATCACTGGTTCTCCAACACTCCAGAGGCGTGGTAGTGTCGTCATTAAGGCCCGAAGGTTTTGTTTCCGGGAGTTTACCGGTTTGCCGATTATGGAGTATCGCATCTCGTTTTTTGCCTGAACACATAATTCCGGGGGAATGGAGATTATGGGTTCAGAGATGCCAAGAGAGATGTCTTGCATCTGTCGTAAAATTATATCAGACATTTGTTTTTTGTGGAGTTTATTTCTTGTGTCGGAAACAGGGGAAATCGAAAAGAAGAAAGAGGGGAAAGAATGAATAAATAGGGAGAGGAATTCGGAAATCGTCTGTAATCGACGGATTACACTCTTCAGAAAGAAGAGGAAAACGCATCGACGGGGAGTTTCAAAGTGAAACCGTCGCCGATGATGTCGCCGGAAAGATCGCATGCGAAATCGCAGAAGGAGGTGAGAGAAAAAGCGGTTTTTTTGTATATAAGTGATTTTTTTTTGTTATGTATATATTTTATAATGGTTAATTCATTGAAATTATTTATTAAGAATCATGGTGATGATCTGGCAATACCGATTCGTGTTAACCGTTCTCAAACCACATCTCTATTTTTCGGAATTGTATCTTCATATACAAAAGTAAGAAAATTTGTTTTATTGTTTATACAAGCTTCAATATCATGTTAACCACGATGAACATAATTCTATGTACATGTAACCATGTAAATCATAAAGTTCGTGTAATTTTTAGTGTATTATGCAACATTAGATGCGTAGCCATGTGATGTAATATCGTGTAGCTAACAAACATCTTTTCTTGTTTAAATAATATTAAATTATTATTTCTTATATTTTAATTAAAACTTTCATATATAATATAATAGTATATGTGTGATTTAAAAATATCATGATAATTTATCATAACTACAAAATGTTTTACACCATATCTTGAAACAAAATTTAATATACATGTCACTCACTATTCCTATATTATATCTCTTACATAATTAATATTAATATATTAGATTTATATTCACGTCATTCTTGAGAAAAAATATTCATAAATTATATAATATTGTTTATTATTAAATATAAACTAAATATTTATATAATTTTAACTTTTATTTAAAATTATTTTTAATAATAATTTTTATATATAAATTAAGAAAAAATAAATGTTTTTTATGAATTTAATATTATTTTTGGTTAGTTTAATAAAATATATTGATTCTTTAACCAAATTAATAACAATGGTATATATCATAATTATTGTACTAATTTAAACTCACTTATATATTTATCTAAAATTCATTGGGGTGATGAAATGTCATCATGATATTTCTGTTAATAACACGTTAGGATAAAGTTAGTTTTTAAAAAATATTTTTCAAATAATATATTAAAGATATTAATTAAAAACCAGTATTAGTAAAAAACATTATACTAAAACATTTATTCATTTAACATATTTGATATTCGAATAAATACAATCACTTTTTCCATGTACAATAAAATTGACATAATATATACTACTAGCATTACTCAATAATTCATCAACTTATTTTCATTTAACTCTAAAAATGAAACAACATAATTTTTATTTATAAAACTATTATATAATCATGACCCAAATATTTCATAAAAATTATATATTATAAAATCAATTTTTGGCGCAAGAGAAGATTTAGTTATATTTAATTATATATCTCAATTAATATATACCAATTTTAATATATTTTAATTAACAAATAAGTTATAGAGGCTTTCTATAATTTAAAAACCATACACTCTATTTTTTTATTTTAAATATAATCTAGCATATATATAATTTAAAATTATTTCCAACACATCTGAACAGAAAACACTTTCACATTAAATATTTTTAAAATATATATAAGAGAAATAATTTATAAAAATTTTATTGGGCATGAAATGCTAGAAAATCAGCCAATTCTTTTCCAAAGAATATGCGGATGTGCAATTTATACACGAATTATATGAATATGCAAAATCATATTTTATTGTTTGATAAATTTAAATTTCATATATAAGCTTTAGTTTTTATGTTATTTCATACATATGCATTAACGACATGAACAGTGTGTTAATTATAGCTGATCTGGTTGTCATGTGTAAACATGTGTAAACAGACGTGGGATTAAATTATAAAACAATGAATTTATTTAAAACGACATTGTTTTATCAATATTAAAAAGGATGTTATTTTGTGTGAAATGTGAAAAAATGCAAAACGATGTATTTTTATCTAAAATGTCAAAGAAAAAAATATATAAAACAACTTCGTTTTAACTAAATATATGTATATAAATATACAACCATCTTCCTCCTTTTTTTCAAATCGAAAAATAGAAACGATTTAGGGTTTTACATGTGGAGTAGCTTCTGTGTGTTCTTCGATAATTTCTACTGACTGGATTTTGCAAATACTCGACAAAAACAATTTTTAACGTTCTTTTTCTTTCTTAACGCACAATGACTCCATTAATGAAGTTTTCTTACTAAATACAAATTTCCAATTTAAATGTTATTCACAAATTGCATCATGTATAAGCAATAAAACTCTTCTTTTTCCCTTTGAGTTTTTTCTTTCTTTATGTCATATTTATATTTTTTTCTCCTCTTTCTTACACGAACAACCTAATTCTTCGAGACACGAGAAACCGATTTTATAATTTATCTCTCTTATCTTAAACAAATTTCTCTTTTTTTTGTCTTTATTTAACGTCAGTTTATCTTTCTTCCTTTTCTTCTTCGGTCTGTGTCTAACCAAATGGAATTTTTGCAGAGATACGAAAGTGAATTTCTTTCTTCTTCCACTGAGTCATTCTTCTTCACATTTTTGAGTGGTGAGAATAAAGAAGAAAGTATGGAAAAAACAGTTTATTTTCAGTTTGAGAAACCAACAAAAGGTCATTTTAATTAAACTTGTCCTCTTTGCTCTCTTTCTATCTCACTCATGGATTATCTTTTTTAAAAATATATTGCAAAACGATATCAAACAAACGATCATTTTTTTTAAACAACCCTAAATTAATTATCTCTTCTCTATATTATTGAAAAGTTCATATATAATATAAAGTAATATTTTAAAATAACACATTTTATAATTTTTGTTCCAAATCTAATAATTTAAAATTAAAATTACAAAAATATCACAAATAATTATGTAAAAATACTTATTTATTTTAAATAAATTATACATAAACATAAAACATTATATTTGGATTCCTTTTTGCAGTTTATAGTTTAATTTTTTTATTAAAATGAAATTTAAATGTATTTTAAATTTAAATTTATGATATTACTAGAAACTTAAGCTAATGATACTATTTTTATAACAAAAAACTTAAAAAATATTATTTTAGAGAATTTTTAGTATCTTAATATCTTAATGTATGATTTATAAAATATCATGATAATTTATCATCAGTACAAAATATTTTACACCATATTTTGAAACAAAGTTTAATTTACTATACATGTCACTAACTATTCCTATATTATATCCTTACATAATAAATATATATATATATATTTAAAAAAAAATTTATCGCTGGGCCACAACAGACCGGTTCAATATCCCAGTATCTTCATACGAAAATTTGATTCCATCATACGAGAGATATTAGAGTCAAACTCCACACTTTTGGGATATACATACAAGTGGTACAACCACTACCCTAATTACTACTCCCCATATATATATATATATATACTAGGATAGTACCTATGCTATGCACAGGAAAAATTTAATATTTTACGGTTTATATTAAAATAAAATTTTCAATAAAATATAAAAAAGATTTATCATATTTTTCTTGTGTTATTAATAACTATAATTTTTTTTATAAAGATCTATTGACTCTATTGAAAATCTCAGTTTATTTTTAAAATCATTAGTAGATGATAAACAAATACTTCAAAAAAATTTTAAAAAAATAAACAACAATAAATAATTGTTAGAATCTCAGAAAAATTTCCTAAATGATGTAGATTAATATATAAATAACTTATTTGTTCATCCACAAAAATAAATTCAAATCTTTCAAAACAAATTTTAAACCATTCACATATTAGTAGGAAAAATTCGTTTAGAATAGCATAAAAAAGAGTATACTAAATCTACTATATACAAGAATAGTATAAGTTTTTTAAAAATGTGTATATATAAACTATTAATGGTTGTGAAATTGTTGATTACAATAGAGAGATTTAATAAAATTTGACATATTTGCTAGTTTTGTATAAATATATTACATTACATTAAGTAAAAAATTTTATAACATGTTTTAATTAAATTAATGAAATTAGTAGTCTTAACTAATTTTTTATATTATAGAATACTTTTATATATATAATAGTCATAATAAAATAATTATTAGTAATTCGAATTTATTTTTTAAACCAATTGATATAATATAAAATTTTATTTGAAAATATATTGATTTTATTTATAAACAAAAACAACACTAAATTTATTAATTTGAATTAATGAATATGAGTTGTTTGGTCATTAGGTGTAATTAATGATTTTTTTATTAATTTAATTAGAAAAAATGGTGAGAATGAATATGGTGATGACACATCATCAAATTAGAACTCAAGTGCTTCTCCTTTAATATATATAAGATAAGATATATTAATTAAAAACGAGTATTGACAACAACATTATATTAAAACATTTATTCGACAACAACATTATACTAAAATATTTATTCACTTAACAGATAATCGAATAAATACATTCAGTTTTTCCATGTACAATAAAATTGACATAATATATATTACAGTATTTGCATCGCATGAGCCAAACATTGTTCTGTCCATTGTACACATATTGATAATCGAATAAGTATAATCAGTTTTTTCATGTACAATAAAATTGACATAATATATATTAGAGTATTTGCATCCCATGAGCCAAACATTATTCTATTCATTGTACACATATTGTTAATCCGATACTATTCCTATTTACCTAAATGGGTAGCGGTGGTAGGTAAAATAAAATTTGCAGAGTTTTGCAGAGATGTGTGAGATTCATTTTGCTTGCTTTAATGATGAGAGAGGGAAAGCTACAGAATTTCGGGGAGTTGGGTTTCAAAGCTTTTCTTCAGTTTTTTTTTCTCCCATTCAGTTTCCGAAACAATTTCATTTTTATTTTTTTACCTGGCGATTTCTAATTTTTCACACCTATGGTTCCGTTACCAGCATGATTTTTTGGTAATCTCCATCGTTTTTGGCATCATGTACTGTTTACGTGAACAGTGCAAAACACAATTAATACGGTATGTATTCTGATTTCAACCTAACATTTGAAGTCACAATTCTTCCGTGAATATCGCACCTCTAAACTTTGTAACCATCGATTTTACTGGATAAAAACCCATTTTTCACAACGGTTACACTATTCAGTTGAATAGTGAAAAATCACAGTGAAGAATAAGTCATGGAGGATTCTCACTACAAGAAAACTGCTAAAATGCCACTGCATTTTGCGACCACATACGTAGTCGCAAAATTTGCGACCATATTTGCCACGATTTTGCGACCACTTTGCGACTACGGAGATGTAGTCGCAAAGTGGTCGCAAAATTGTGACTAAAACTTGTAATCGCATATTGGTCGCAATGCGCAACCATTAAGAGACTAAATTGTGACTATTTTGCGACTGATATTTGCAGTCGCAAATCAGTGGCAAATTTGCCACTGATTTGCGACCACAAGATCAAAATTTGAACTGCAGTCACAAATCAGTCGCTATTTTGCGACTGATTTGTGACCACATAGGGTAAATTCACATTTTTCCTAAGTATTTTTCACATTTACAATTTCTATTTGCATTTTTATTTGATTACTAACCATTATAAGTGACCACATATATACAAAATCATATTTGTATTCATTTAAATTTTAGAGAACATTTGAAATGTATATAAGAGATATAAGGTTAAAGAAATTTGTTAAGTGTTTTAGGTAAATGATTTGTAAATTTGGAAAATTTGGTAAATGTTGTTGTTTTCTTATTAATTGAAATTTGTACAACTTATAATCAAGTTATCAATCTTATATAATTTAATTTATTTACCAAAATCATAAAATTTAGGGTTTAGGGTATTATTTGTGACTGATTTGCCACTACTTTGCCACTGCATTGAGATTGTGGTGGCAAATCAGTCACAATTATTACTTGTAGTCGCAAATCAGTCGCAAATTTGCCACTGATTTGCGACCACAAGATCAAAATTTGAACTGCAGTCACAAATCAGTCGCTATTTTGCGACTGATTTGCGACCACATAGGGTAAATTCACATTTTCTCTATGTATTTTCCACATTTACAACTTCTATTTACATTTTTAGGAAAGTATTATCCATTATAAGTGACCACATATATAAAAAATCATATTTGTTTTCATTTAAATTTTATAGAATATTTGAAATGTATATAAGAGATATAAGGTTAAGTAAATGTGTTAAGTGTTTTAGATAAATGATTTATAAATTTGGTAAATTTGGTAAATGTTGTTGTTTTCTTAGTAATTCAAGTTTGTACAACTTATAATCAAGTTATCAATCTTATATAATTCAATTTATTTACCAAAATTAAAAAATTTAGGGTTTAGAGTATTATTTGTTACTGATTTGCCACCATTTTGCCACTGCATTGAGAATGTGGTGGCAAATTAGTCACAATTATTACTTGTGGTCGCAAATCAGTGGCAAATTTGCCACTGATTTGCAACCATATGATTTTATTTGAATAAAATAACCGTGGTCGCAAATTAGTGGTAAATTTGCCACTGATTTGAGACCACAATGTTTTTTTTTCGAATAAATTAACCGTGTTTTTTCGAGTAAACTTTGTTACTTTTTTTTGTTTTTTTTCAATTGAAATGGAAATTTATGGATGCAATTCATTCCTTTATTTTGCATGTTTAGGATTCACTTCCTCCACTTCCGGAGAGGTGTTTGCTGCTAGTGAAGAACCTTCCGGCGAGCATGTTAATTCTTACCACAAGACCAAGAGGATAAAGCTATTTTGAATGCTCTTGAAGAACATGAGGTTGTATTCTTTAGAAATTCGGCTTTTGGGAAAGTCATTGCAACAACTGAAAAACCATCATATTCTACAATTTTTGGTCACTTTATGATCACCCGACAGCTTAAAACTTCAAAACCACATGAGTTATGATTTTATTTGCAGGTATACCGGTGAGATTCTCGCTAAGAGAGTTTGCAATTATAACCGGTCTTCCATGTGGGAAATTTCCGAGTTGTAGCAAAGGCAAGAAGAAGCATCTGATAAAAGAAAAGCCTTATTGGCATACACTATTCGGTAATCTCCAAACATGCTCAATTGATCTCGCGATAAAGATGCTGAAAAAGAAAATTGTAGCCGATAAAGATAAAAATATCAAGTTTGCTTGTCTTGCTTTCACGATATTTGTTTTGGTTCCTACATCCCGTAACCCCAAGATTGATAAAAATCATGTGGAACTCATTCGAGATCTAGATGTATTTTTTGCTTACCATTGGAGAAGGGCTGCTTTTGAATTGGTGGTTTCTAGTGTTAAAAAAATGGATGTTCTTGGTTTATCCCAAACTTTGATTGGTGTTCAGGGTTTTGTACATTCAATCCAACTTTTCATGGTTGAAGCAATTCCATCATTATTGGATATCAAGCAAGTGAATGACTCTTATTCGTCGACCGATACTGATGATGATACCGAGGAACAAAGAGATAAAACACGTAACAATTCATCGTCTTCGAAGAAGAAGAAAATTGGACTTAGTACTGGACATGCGAGGGTATTCAAGGAGTAATGCCAGGTATTTTTTTGAGATCCTTTTTTTATGTTTTTCAGCAATTTAATTGTTTCTCTTCAAGTTCTTCTACTGATATATTCTTCTTGTAACTTAGGTTGTTAGCATCGCAAAAAGTGATAAAATTCTTGTTAAATAAATAATTATACGTTACAATTCTATATTGCAAGTTCTTACATACGTAGATGCTAATCTCTCTGATTTTTTTTTTCATTTTTAGTTGGTCTCATTAGTAGTGATATTCGTTTTCTGCAATTTCTGGTAATGATATCGAGTACAAAATAATTCGTTTGTTACGAGTGTAAACATTTTATTAGTTGCTGATACATTAATATTTATCCACTATAATTCCATATCACCGATTATTATGTATATTGATGGTAATCGAAATGAGTGAGTCTTCTTTTTTTTTATCAATGATAATTTATTTTTTCCATTTTATGATGAATGAATTTTTCTTCTCTTGTTTTTGAAATTATCTGGGTATATATTTTTACCACACGCTAATCCGATTGATTATCTATGTTGTTGTATCTAGGTCATTGTGTTGAGCATTATTCCGGAAGATGGTTTTATGACAATGAATGAGGAGAAATTGGTTTGGTCGGATGATGAAGATGATGAGACGGTGAACAAAATTTTGAAGTTGATATCGGAGGATTTTGAATTCGAGAAAACCATGTTTTCTAGAGGAACAACGGAGACTGAGTTGAATTTGACGAGGAGTGAAGAGATGGAGAAGAAAGAGATGGAAAAGAAAGTGAAGAAGGACAAGTGAAAAAGAAAGAGATTGTATCTAAACCTGGTAATCCGTCTACTAGTGGCAGGATACCGCCACGTAGTTCAAACGATTCGTGTTTTATTGCTGATTTGGTCACTTCGAAACCGAAGGAACAATTTAGTGTGATTGGCGTGAAGCTTAGTTTACCCATTTCGAGAAGATAGACGAGTCATTTACCAAACTATAGGAATCGATGGAGAAATTTATCGATGAAAAGGTTAACAAGATGCAGGATGGTGTTGTTAACTTTATTCGTGAGTTTATGGGCAAGTCTACATTGTTCAATGTCCCGGTAGACCATCATTCGATTCTTGCTAACCATGATGATATCGCTGGTACGAGCAATGTTCCCTGGACATCCGAAGGGTCGATTGCTAAGAACCCACATATTGATGTAACGGCAGGGGAATCGGATGCATCTGATACAATAAATATTGTTCTTGGTTCACTTAATCAAACTGTAGAGGATGAGGTATGTTGTTATTAACTTTATTTCATTTGTAAAAGTAGTTATGTTTATTGTTCTAGATATCTATTAGACTACTTTATATATTATACTAGGATGCTACGTACTTTGTTATCACACTATTATTACTGTGCTTGAACGTAATGCCGGATAACTAAATCTCGTTTCCGCAATATTTTGAACATTGGAAATAGGTTAATTTCCAGGTCTATAACGATCGTGATGATGATGTGGCTGACATGAATGTGGACAAACTTTCCAATGAACCAAACCTTGAAACATATATTGTAGTTAAAGATGAAATTGACATTGTTGGAGATGAAACTGGAATTGTATGTTCTACTAATTTCTCTTTTTTAATATTATTGATATGTAACTGATAGTTGTATTTGTAATCACTAATGTCAAACAGAGGTTTGAACCCATCAGGATCAATGATTCGGCTTTTCTCGCTTGGTATTTTGCAGGACAATGTGAATAAAGGTGAAGGTAGTGGTACCATAGAAGAACAACCTGAAACATCTACCGCTGATGATGTTGATGATAACGAAGAAGAAAATGAAGATGATACTGGAAATGATGAGGATCAGGAAATTCGAAAGAGCAAAAGGCAAAGGAAAACTCCGAATGTGCTCAAAGATTTTGAATGTGATAAACGGCTGATCGTAGTGCATCTAGATCCACAACCGATTCTCGATGGATTTGATCCTGATATTGATTATGCATCCAAATTTGTCAAACTATGCAATGATTTTATGCAATTTGTCAAGCTATGCAATCCTAATCCAAAATTTATGCAATCATTTTATATGATTTTTAACTGTGATATTTGGATATTGTAGTTAATATTCATTCTATTAGGAACTAAAAATTTTAAACCGTTTCTTTTGTTTATAGCATAATATATTTGCCTAAAGGGATCACCGTTAACAATAGAGACGTAACCAACATCACTAAGAGAATGAAACTGATGTCTCGAGAAATATGTATTATTACAATGTAGAAATGCAATTGGTCTGTTAGTTAGTGTTCATCTAACATATTTTTTGTAATTTTTTCAGATGTTTGATGCTATAATGCATTTGACCCAGCTAATGTACAATAGAGAGCAAAGTCCATGGCAAACTGTGTTATTCTTGGACACCACCTTTGTGTCACTTCTCATGAAACACCACTCTAAATTCACGAGGGTTGCAGCTAAAGACATGATCCGTTTCATGTTTGATGATGATATTTTCGTCTATTTCAGGTTGGAGAGTAATCCAAATGCTCCACCCCGGCTGTATTTTCCCTTCAACTTGGACAAACAACATTGGGTTGGTGTGTGTGTTGACTCATCTGTGAGCACTGTGTACGTACTTGACTGCAATATTTTTTTCTGTTTGGATAGTTCATTTAAAAAAGATTTTAGCCCAATAGCTCACATGATATCCTACCTATTGAAGAGGACTCTTTACAAAAACATGATGTCTCAAACTAAGGCATATTCTGTCGTGAAGCACAGAGACATACCACATAATGGTATATATGTTGATTCAGCAGTCACGTCTTTGCTTCTGATGCAAGCTCATTTAATAAGTGGATTTGATGGATGCAAA
Organism: Pugionium dolabratum; assembly: GCA_018901945.1. Taxonomy (NCBI): domain Eukaryota; kingdom Viridiplantae; phylum Streptophyta; class Magnoliopsida; order Brassicales; family Brassicaceae; genus Pugionium; species Pugionium dolabratum. The sequence continues at coordinate 184,087 of JAEVFF010000660.1, forward strand.
AACATCAAATCATTCCATACCATCCGAATCTCAAAAGACTGTTGTTATATTTTTCGAGGAGTTTGTGGATATCATTGACATTCCATGAACTGATCTCGTTTTGTCTTTTACTTTACTCATTTTTGGACTCCCTATCTTGTTTGTACCACTTTGTGTGTAAAACTAATTGAATATCATTCATATTTTGTATGTCTGCTACTTTTATAATTACTCAGGTATGTTATGAAATAGTTGTTAACATAAATGTTGTTTAATCTTTTTTCAAATTCTACTATTTGATTTATTTTAGGGCGGCAAATATTGTTAGCACATTATGGTTCAGTGGTTACCACGTTAATTATGTTTGACATTTCCAATTTTTTGTTGTTCCAAACAACAATTTTGGAGAACAAACTTATTTGTGCTAGGAAATTACCAGATTTATGCAAATCTCATTTAAAATTCGATATGGAAGAGCAATAATTATTTATTTGTCTAGGATATTACAAAAGACATTACGGCTAACATGTTGCGTTTTATGTTACTATAAAATAATTGCAAAATAACGCATTAACATCCGTACCAAAAAGATTTATAACATCTGATGCCCATCTGCTCTTCCAATCCCTTAAGAACTTCATATCGGCATTTTACAAGTGGCACGGTTATGACCGAATCCACCACACCTGCCACATACCGCTAGTCATATTCTAACTTCTCCCTACAATTTCTAATTTAAAATTTCATATGATAGTTATGATAGCTTCGCGATCATATCAATAGCTAATAAGTACAAACTTAGTTGTAAATAAAAACTGTAACGGGTAAAACTCACTCTAAATTCTCTATGCGAGAAGATCATTTGTTTGTGTGCTCGTCCAGGTAGTCGTCTTGTTGCAAATTGATCTCCATCAGTGGGTATTCACTCTAGGTGTATTAATCATCCCAGGTACGGGATATACTCTATTGTTATAACCCATCCTCCAAAAACAAGAAGTGAATTCGGTGCACGCAAATGTATTAACCTTTATCTTCGTATGCACAATAGTAGTAACTATGTTAGGGCAAGGAATCCTAAGAATCTGAAACTCACAGTAAGAACAAGCAAAAGATCCACGTGGTATGAACCCTCAAATTTGGTACGTATCTCAAACTCATTTTTATTGATACGACGTATTTCAAAACCCGTTGAAACCTCGAAATTTTTTCTAGTTATTTCTTCAACCTTTGGGGTAAGTGGACTGGTAATGGATGTTGACCTCTCTTGTCTCTTACTGAACCAACATGTAAGTGTTGACCTTATATACTCTATTAGAGGTATTATCAAAAAACCACGAGCTTCACTCAGAATTGCATTCAAGGATTCTGCCATGTTGCTTGTCATTATATTATATCGTAGATTCTTGAAATGAGACGTTGTCCAATGTTTCAACCCAATATCCATTAGGTAACCTATACATACAATATCAGTTTCCTTTATTTCATTGAAATACAAGAAAAATTCTGGCAAACTATACGCCCTTGCTGCCCTAAATACAAGGTATCCTAAGTGTTTCTTCTTAAATATTGTTTGTATGTTGCGCTGCAGATGCAAGACACAAGCGCAATACTCGGGTATATTATGAAATAGTTGTTACCATCATAAATGTTGTTTAATCTTTTTACAAATTCCACTATTTGATTTATTTTAGGTCTGCAAATATTGTTAGCACATTATGGTTCAGTGGTTATCACGTTAATTATGTTCTTGACATTTCCAATTTTCTATTGTTCCACACAATAATTTTGGAGAACAAACTTATTTGTGCTAGGAAATTACCAGATTTATGCAAATCTCATTCCAAATTTGATATGGAAGAGCAATAATTATTTATTTTTCCAGGGTATCACAAAAGACATTAACATGTTACGTTTTACGTTACTATAAAATAACTGCAAAATAACGTATTAACATCCGTACCAAAAAAATTTATAACATCTGATGCCCATCTTGTCTTCCAACCCCTTAAGCACTTCATATCGGCATTTTACAAGTGGCACGGTTATGAATGACCGAATCCACTACACCTGCCACATACGGCTAGTCGTATTCTAACTTCTCCCTACAAGTTCCAACTTAAAATTTCATATAATAGTTATGATAGCTATGCGATCATATCAATAGCTGATAAGTACAAACTTAGTTGTAAATAAAAATTGATCTCCATCGGTGGGTCATTCACTCTAGGTGTATTAATCACCCAAGGTATGGGATATAGAGTGTTGTTATAAGCCATCCTCCAAAAACAAGAAGTGAACTCAGTGCACGCAAGTGTATCAACGTTTATCTTCATATGTACAATAGCAGCAACTGTGTGAGGACAAGTAATCCTAATAATCTAAAACTCACAGCAATAACAAGCAAAAGATTCACGTGGTATGAACTTCCAAGTTTGGTACGTATCTCAAACTCGTTTTTATTGATACGACGTATTTCAAAACCTGTTGAAACCTCGAAATTTTTTCCAATTATTTTTTCAACCTTTGGGGTAAGTGGACTGGTAATAGATGTTGGCCTCTCTTGTCTCTTACTGAACCAACATGTAAGTGTTGACTTTATATACTCTATTAGAGGTATTATCGGAAAACCACGAGCTTCACTCAGAACTGCATTCAAGGATTCTGCCATGTTGTTTGTCATTATATTATATCGCAGACCCTTGAAATGAGATCTTGCCCAGTGCTCCAGTCCAATATCCATTAGGTAACCTACACATACAATATCGGTTTCCTTTATTTCATTGAAATACGAGTAAAATTCTGGCAAACGATACGTCCTTGCTGCCTTGGATACAAGATATCCTAAGTGTTTATTTTTAAATATTGTATGTATGTTGCGTTGAAGATGCAAGACACAAACGCAATACGCAATTTTTTATATATCTATACAATTATCAAGGAAAATCATTAGCCTATGCAGTATGGATATCATAGTAATCAATTCGAAATACCATAACACATATGTATTATCGTTATAGTACTATTAATATTGCACATGTTTCGTATACATAAATATATTAGGCAACATAATGTCGTATTAGTAAGCAAATTAAATTATCATCTAATCATGGCAATTACAGATATAAAATTATTTTATTAAAATTATTACCTTATGCAATACATAGTAGATTGAGTTGTGGCGATCTGACACAAAAACGGTGAGTAAACAACCAGCACACTTCCCATTTAGATGAATTCCATCAATTATTATTACTTTTCGTATGTACGCATAGCTTGCCATGCTGGCTCCGAAAGCGAAGAAAAGATAATTAAACCACTGGCCAACCCTCTCATTATATGATGTTTCTAGACCGACTATAGAACTTGGATTTGCATTCACCAACTCTTGAAGGTAAGATGGAAGTAAGCGATATGAGTTTATGTTGGATCTTTTAGAAAATTCAGATGCAACTTTCCTAGACCACAATGCTTTCAAGTATGATATTGGCACCTCATGTTTGTTACGCATCATCTCCTGAACCTCGTTTGGTCGTGGCCCTCCCCTTCGGCCATTAAACCTTGTTCTCATAATTCCATCAATTACCGATGATGTTGTTAATCGTTGGAATCTTCCTCGATCATCCACTGTACACAACTGATCAAGTTTTGCTTTTCTAACCTGGAATCAACCACAACCTGCTAATTTTACGATATAGACGTGCCATGGACATCCACGTCCGTTTTATTTCAGGTTATTTTCGCTGGCTTAGATCGTGTTGTACGGTAATGAAATTTCCGGTTTAGCGCATAAAAAGCCATATGCAGTTTGAAGACATCACTCCCACTATTCTAAAAAGAATCACCTAAACATGATATTGAAATCATTACTCGTCAATAAATCTGGTTGATAAAAAAAAAATAAACATTGCTGATATGTAAAATTATTACACCAATAATATTTATTAACTGCTAACGATAATTATACCGCTAAGTCATATTATATCCGTAACTCGTTTGAATATCAAATACGATTGTAAGAGATACATATATTTATAACACAATAAGTAGAATCTTTTCTGTTAATCATTTGATTCAACGACATTAGTAAATGGATGACAATATTATTTCATTGGTAATAACTCATTTTCTTGCAGATACCTTCCGAACCGGAATCATCCAATGGTTATGTGTCTTTAACCGGGAAATTTTTCTCCCCACTCGATTATCCTATTTCTAAATTGAAGTACTCACCAAACACCTTTCCTTTACCATTATCTATTGTAATTTTTGGAATTATTGCTTGGGTTTGTGTGTTTGAACACTTATCGATATCACTAACTTCTGTGACAATGCAAACATGTTTACAATTGAATCAAAAGTAGTTTATGTAGCCGATATTTTCATTTGATGTAAAAGTGAATATGTGGGAATTACCGACTGAATGCAAATTTGGTGTGATGTCCTCTTGATCTTCATGGCTTGCATCTCCTATTTCCATCCCATGTGATGTGATGTTGTCATCTTCATCCAAACGAATGATTTCATCATTATTACCTAGGACTATATCATCCATGGGGTAGAACTCACTGGATGAGATAGACGACGATTGTGTATCCATTATGGGATTTATGATATCGTTCGTATAGACTTTTCCACTTAACAGAATGTGGACTTTGTTTAAGATAGCCATTTCCTCGGGTGTATATATTTCTTCCAAAACTTTTTGGCTCGCATGTATAACACCACCTGCCATCGAATATAAATGCAAACCAAGCTATTGCAGAAATCATTAAAATATCTGATATTAAATACTTTAGTTACTAACAGAAATGTTACCCCGGTAATCTATTGTTTGATCGTTTAAAGACTTTTGCAATCGATGTATTGCGTTTGAATTCACGTCTGAATTCATGCCACCGGTGAAATTATCCCTTTTGTAAAACTTGTACATCTCAACATGATATAGTCCCACCGTATTGCATAAAGCCAGTTCTTCAGCCTGAACTCGCTCGGACATAAAGATTTTCACATCATCGTCGGTTGATATGTCAACTGTAGGACCCTGGACACCATTAGACACTAGCAACCACTCTAGAGATTTGTATGTTAAAGCTAATGGTGTATGGTTATCTAGTTCATAACAGCTTCTGACCAATACCACGAGGGATGAGTATGTTTTATTTTCTTAGAGCTTTAAGCCGTAGTTTATAGCTCCTATTTCACTCCTGAAAATCCAACTGCCACCTTCACCTCTCTCCCAAACACCGCGTACGAGATTCACAAGTCGCAGCATCACTAAATCTCATTTTCACATTCCAAAAAAAAATTTATTTTACCAATATAAAAAATTATTAACCGTTAAACACAATGGTGAACACCAACAAAAATAATATGCAAAGATCCCCACAAGATTTTTTTTTGAATATGCATATGAAGCTTGAAAATAAAAATTAAAAAATTACATGGCAAAAATATTGTTGACAACATCTTGCACGGATCATATGTGTCTCCATCTTAAATGTCAATATTTGTGTGAACCATAAAGAATCTTAATCAAATTTTAAAACTTCATAAATTTTACCTTCAAGATTTGATTTTTATTTCAACAAAACACTTACCGATTTCAAATGTAGTGTAGTGGTTGTTATCGTCGTTATTATCTAACCCAAAAAAAAATTACTCTGCTCCCACTTTAGATATCAATGACGATTATTTTTCTATTGCTAAAACAATATATACTCGGTTAACATCGGGTATAACATATACGTCCACATATAATACATATTTACCGAATCTATTTGAAATCTTTCATTTAATGTTTATGCATCTGCGATATCTTTTGAGATTTCACCTACGATGAACAATAGCCTAATTTGTCAGAGTTACACTGTTTCAGTCAGTTCTTGTCGAGGTGAGTTGACGGTAACCGAGTAGTGTTTCGGTAATTCGTCGATCCTGCGCTACAGTGATTTCAGTTTTTTTAATGTTTTGATCATTTCGCTAATTTTTCAAAAGTTTTGGTGTATATCACTTATTAACTCTATATATTATTAGCATTACTTAATATTTCGTCAACTTATTTTCATTTAACTATAAAAATGAAATAACATAATTTTAATTTATAAAATTATTATATAATCATGACCCAAATATTTCATATAAAATTATGCATTATAAAATTCAAATTTAAAAGTTTTTAATATAACAAAATATTTAATTAAATTTAATTATATATCTCAACAAATATATAATAATTTTAATATATTTTAATTAACAAACAAGTTAAAGACGTTTTCTATAATTTAAAAACCATATACTCTATTTTTTATTTTAAATATAATCTAGCATATATATAATTTAAAATTACGTCCAAAACATCCTGACAAAAAAATTACTTCCACATTACATAATTTTTAAAAACATATCTAACAAAAGTAGCTTATAGAATTCTCATCGCAAACGCATTTTACTGCCTAGTTACAGAAAAGAGTTGTCCCTGCCGTACAACTAATAGCATCCACTGAAATAAAATATCAAAACCGAAATTGAAAATCTTGCATAGCTGTGGAAGATAACCGATGGTCAATTTATTCCCTAATTCCAGATTGGGATGACTCTCTTTCGTGTCAAATCTGAGATTAAAAGGCTAATTATTGTTTGCTTGCTTTTGATTAATTAGTTTTGACCGGAGTCTGTAGTTTTTGGAGCTGTCAACAAGCAGATTTCGTCATCTTCACGACTCGACTCAGGCTCTGTGTCACCATCTTTTCTCGATACCCTTTTACACCCACCGACAATTCTTCTTCTTTCACATCATTCCTCTCCGAATCTGGACCAAATCTCCGATACATAATTGTTCGTCTTGCAATGCATACTCTCAAGGACAAGGTCTCGCAGAAGCTTTCTAATCTTTTCGCTGATTCCCCTAGCCAATCTTCCTCTCCTCGCCATTCCCTCTCCGATTCTCCAAAGGTATAATCTTTCTATCTCTCCCTCTCTCTTTCGCTCTTTTTGTGGAATCAGGAACCCAGATTCCACTTCTCTTTTTGATCATATGTCTCTTTTGTTATCACCCATTTTCCTGAGATGGGTCCTTGGATTTGAATCTCATTTTGTTCTCGATTCCAAAAGATACTGAGGCGTGTAGCATAAAACACGGATGGATTTCGTTTGATATGTGACATTAAGCTTTTGAATGTGTAGGCCAGACTAAATTCAAGTACAGGGAAATCATTGTCTTCATATTTCTCATTTTCTGTTCTTCAATCTGGAAATGGGAATGAGGATTCTGTATCATGTCCTCCTCTACCCATCATACGAGATAGCGACGAGTCTGTTGAGAATTGCAAACATGGAAATGAGCAGAATCAAGCTGGGGCCGTTATTGCGAATGTCCAAGACAAGGAATCAGATAAGGATGGTGAGTTAAATGCTTCTGTGAAAGTAGAAAGCGGTAACTATTACTATGAAGAGGTGAAGCAGATGACAGAATTATCAGACAGCTCGGCTTTCATTTCTGCTGATTTGTGTGAATTCTTGCACGCGTGCCTTCCAAACATCGTAAGAGGATGCAAATGGATCTTGCTATATAGGTAAAAATTGTTTTTTTTCATCTCTTATTAGGAGATTTTAGAGTTCTTGGTTTAGTATTAACTTTTATCGGATGAAGGGCAGTACGTTGAAACATGGCATATCACTGCGTACGCTTCTGCGTAGAAGTGCAGAGCTCCCTGGTCCTTGTTTACTGGTTTGTTTGGCTGACCTCTAGGCTGTTTGATACAATTTGAAATAGTCAAATGGGGCAGATCTTAGTTTGTGAATGTAGGTTGCTGGAGACAAACAAGGTGCAGTTTTTGGCGCTCTGCTGGAATGTCCATTGAGGCCGACTCCTAAGAGGAAATATCAGGCAGGCTAACTAATTGTAATAATCTTCTCTCTCATTATGGCCCCAATTGTTTCTTTGCGTTTACTTTCACAATTGCATTTCCATGCTATATAGTATTCTAACCATTATAACATGGAAACACAAACGCAAAGAAACAATCAGGGCATAACTAGTTTCAGTGTTGCTGATTCGATAACATGTTTTTCTTATGATAGGGTACAAGCGAGACATTCTTGTTCACAACTATTTATGGTCAACCACGCATATTTAGACCTACCGGTAACCATTTGGACTAACTCTTTTTTATTCTTGCCATTTTTTTGTTTGCCTTCTCAAGCCATCGTATAGTTAGAGGATTATGGGAGGAAGAATATAGAGACAATGGAAAACTGAAATTTTAAGAGAATGTTAACTCTCTTCAAAACAGATCTTAAGATGCTATTGGTTCCAACTGTTAACTTGATCCATACATGTTTTAGGTAGTAGAATAGTTGCAATTAACCATGTGTTGAAAGAAGGAAAATAGACTTCCTTGAGTAGATGATGGAAGGGGCAAGTAACTTGTTCTGGATAAGCTGCACAGAGTTCCACCTTTTCTGTTTTTTTTAAATGAGCTTTTATCTTTTGCCCTTACATTGTGAAACAGACCCTAGAACACATAAATCAAGCCTCTCAAGTATTTGTAGTCAGGGACCTCTCTTATGAATGTCTGTGCAGGTGCCAACCGATATTACTGGATGTGTATGAATGAGTTTTTGGCTTTCGGAGGTGGAGGAAACTTTGCTCTATGTTTAGACGAAGATTTGTAAGGCACAATCTGGCTCCTTCTCATTTCAAATATTTCCCCTTTTTATCGCTTTGTTGCTACTCAAACCGAACGTTTGTACTTGAACAAGGTTAAAGGCAACAAGTGGACCTTCTGAAACCTTTGGGAACGAATGCTTAGCTAGCAACACCGAGTTTGAGTTAAAGAACGTCGAGGTAACTTATCAAGTTTCCACGGTGACATATTATATACAATCTTGTATCTTGAAATGCAACTTTGTGTTGTTAAAATTTGCAGCTCTGGGGATTTGCGCATGCATCTCAGTACCTCTCTTCCTGATCTCGAAGTTCCTTTCTTGCTTTCGATACCTTAGAAAAGAAAGCTTACTGTCTTTTTCAATCCGTTAATCGTTTCAGGATTATGATTAGGCAAAAGATAGTTTTCAGGGTATAAACTGTTTCAAGAGTTGACAATAGACATGATTGTGTATCTGTGTTACTAAGAATACAAATTCAGCTGAGACCTTTGTTTGAGACTGTAACTATAATAGTGTTATTGGTTGTTATATATATCAGATTCATCTGGTTTGATACAAAACTTTCAGATGAGAATTGCAAATTCTGTTTTAAAGATTATAGGTTTTGGACAAAACACATCTAGACAAGACAAGAGGAGTGTATACAGACAAGATTAGAGGATTCAGAAAGATATGTTCTTTTGAAGACCTAAGCGAGGAAGCCAAGCCTCTCTCCATTCTTCTTAGCAAGCCTAATCAATCCTTGTCTCTGTTTCGCATCAGCTCCTATCGATTTACAGAACTCTGTAATCACCTGAAAACAAAAAAAAAAACAAAACAAAACCCATTTCCCAAAAGAAAAACTCATTGATTCTGCTTTCTTTGCACTAAGTTTGTTTTTTGTTTTTGTTAAGATGATGATTTTTCAGACAAAAACCTGAGAGTGTAAAGCAATGGCTTTGCCTCGAAGCTGATTAAACCTTTTCTTGCCAACTATGTTGCGAGTGACAACGACGAGAGGAGCGAATAAACCTTTGCCTTCATTGACATTCTTCATCATAGGTTGTGCTATGATGGGTTTTCGTGAGACTCGAGCTTGTTGCGGTGGCGCCGTCGTCTTAGCGATCATGTTGTGGTAATCCTCGCCGGAGATTGAACTTCCCCAACTTCCATAGAAAGAAGTTCCGAGCAAACCTTGATTTGTAGAAAGCGAAGCAGCAGCCATAGGAATCGGCTTCTCTCTCGCTGCTTAATTACTAGCTAATGGGTAGAGGGAGAAGGAGAAATCTGAGCCTGTTTGTGGTTTGATTTTGAGTTTTAACATTTTAATGTGGACGAGGTTTGAGTGATGTTGTGGTTTGGATGGAGAAAGGAGAGCCACAAATATGATTCTGGTGTTACGCGTTTGTTCCTTTTAAAAAGTCGGTTTATTATATATTTCGGGATTGTGCTCTTATGTGTCACGTATTTTTGGGTTTGTATTCCGAACCAAACATAATTGGCTGAACCAAACAAAATTGGCTGAACCAAACAAAATTGGCTGAACCAAACTGAATTGGCTGAACTAAACTGAATAGAAGTTTAGCCAATTTGATTTGCAAAACTCGATTGGATATGGAATACGGTATACGGATCGATTCGATGTAGTGATGAAGTTCTGATCGATTTAATTGGTTTTAGAGACAGCTAAATGTTCGAATCCTAAATATATACGATATTTTTCCTATGTAACTTTACTTTTTTTTGGTCCAAATACTTCAACGATGATCAAAAGACAAAATTTTCTATTTTCGATTTTCTCTTTGGTTGTATTTGGAGAGAAAGCTTGCTCTATATATATATATATTTTGTAAAATATAGGTTGGGTAGTTGATAGTAACGGTTTGGTAATTCGGTGTATTCGATTTTAATTTTTACTGAATTGGGCCAAGTAAATAATTCAGAACCGTTCGGTATGGTATTGACAATTTCGGTTAAGTATTATAGCAATATATTTGTGTCGATTTGAAACTGAATATTTTTTTTCAACAGTAAATTTTATTAATTAACAAAATCATTATTAACAATAGATCGTATAAACAGAAAACATAAATAAAATAATTTTTAGTCGACATAAGAATCTGAATGCCAAACTTATCCGCAACTTTGTTGCATATAGTGTGTGTAATTTGGTGTATTGGAAAAAAACAAAGAAAATAGAAAATTGAGTCAGAAAAATTGAAAAACATGAAGGGAAGATTTGCAAATATTTTGGATTACCTAAAACAATGAAGAAGAAAAATAGAGATCTTTGATGGGTGGCAAACGTCTCTCCGGAATACAACCAAAGACAAAATCGAGAATAAATAACTTTCTCTTTTGATCAATGTTGAAGTGTTTGGACAAAGAAGAGTAAAATTACTAGAGAAAAAACTCTGTATATATTTAGAGTTTGGACATTTGATTGTCTCCAAAACCAATTAAACCGATCAGAATTCATTACTACACTGAATCGACCCGTATACCATATCCAATCGAGTTTTGCAAATCAAATTGGATAAATTTCTATTGAATTTGGTTCAACCAATTCGGTTTGGTTTCTATACCTAGATCTAGTAGAATGTTAAAATTTTATATCATTTTAATTTTTTGATCGCAATTACAAAAAAATACAAAATATCAGTTAGAGAGATAAAAAACGTTAGTTCAGAACGATAATTAACTAAGAAACAACAATTACGTAAAGCATTACGTTTTTGCCGAAGTTCAGAAGAACTGTAATTCTCATCATCATTGCCACGAATAACTCCTCGAGACTAGCCCTCGAAACCTTACGGAGGAGTCGCCTAGCTTTTCCGAAAACTAACGTAATTTACTAAACTAAATATACGAAACACCTAACAACTAACGGCATAGGAATTTTTATAAGCAGCTTGTTAAACCACCTCCGGGCATCTATCCAGAAGTCACTAAGCTTCTTTAGACCATCTCTCACGGACGCTAAGTGGTCGCTCAACAGGACCGTCAAACGTCCTCTACAACAACATAAAACGTCTTTGAAACTTTTCAAACGAAACATATTGGTTTTAAGACTGTTAAATAAAACGCAAACATTAATAATATGATCTAGGAACTAAAATTTTAAACCGAGTTCCCGAATCCAAATACTCTTGAAAATTCACTAGAAACAATTAATCAACAATACAACAACATTTGTAAATGTAAAAACTTGACATAAACCATTACAAAAAAGATATCTTTTATTAACTACAATCTTAATAAGTTGATTACAACAAATCACACATAACTTTTGAAAATTACACAACTCTACCCTTGTAGATTATCGCCAAAATGATTCCTAGTCTACACAAATCCTAATCTCAATTGTTTTGTTCACGGTAAAGCAGACACACTATTGTTTGAGTGAACCAAAACGAACACTCTCTAATCCTTACACCATCTCTTCCCAGCTCCCAGAAAACCCTAAGCAATACACTCGTGTATTTTCAATTTCTGGATATTTTTCCTGAATGGTCCAATCCCTTTTTATACTTGGTGGTTATAGCATTCTTCAGGAAGCTTTGTTTTTTCCTGTTAAAGAATCTTTTTGATCTATCTTGATGTTGTTTCCATTTTGCATCCATTTCCACTTCTCCTTTCCTGTTTTGATGTTATTTCCATTTTTCTTGCACCTAGTTGGATCGTTGTCATCAATGCAGCCGAGTTTCCTTTTCTCCTTGATGTTGTTCCCTGTTTTCCATCCAACTGGATCGTTGTCATCAATGCAGCCGAGTTTTCTTTTTGCTCCAAGATTCTTTCGATGCTATTTCCATTTTTTCATGCATCTTCAATCTCCCCATTTTAATATTAGCGTGATAGTAAAGCAATCTTCTTCAACTGTGATATTCCTGAAAAGTATAAACAGAACGAACACACCACATACAAGCACCATTTCTACTTAACACCGAACTGCCAATTACATAGTTCACAACATTGATCCCCCACACTTAAAGCTCTACCTAAGTCTTTATGTTCACAGTCATCTCCCCCTACTTGAGTATTCAACTAAGATAAAAACACAAGTAGGAAAAAGTGCCAGAGTGTAATAGGCGCGAGATAACAACAACTGTAGTTTAGAGCACTTGGCGAACCTCAGCCGACAACCCAACATATAGGCTTGATGGGGATTGAGACGAAGCAGAGTGGGGGTACTAACATGCCAAATAACCCATAGAGAAACAACTTCATAGTGAACAATGAGAACATAATTGAACATGTACTGAATTATAATCGATCCTGATTCCTTTAAAGAGATACTATCAATACATCCAAAACCTTTATGAGAGAAATATGGTTAGATAGTAAACATCATTATTCAGACAGTGAGAGACCCTAAATCAATGACAGTAGGAACAAAAACTACTTAAATGAATACTAACTATTTATGTGGACTTATGTACACAAATCTTAATTCGTCAGGACTATTTATGTGCGATTTCTTTTTTCCATTTCCTTTTTCTCTCTTCTGCTTTCCCCTTTCCTCTCGTGTCGCCTTCTCGATGGTTCTTTTCCCGTGAATCTCCAGCGACTATGTCACCTCCTGCGTCATTCCCATCACCTCATTCCTCTTTTAGAAACCATCTCCGTCAGCTAAGTCCTTTGTCCATTGTCTATTGTTTCTTTTATGATTTAAAAAATCCAAAACCCTCATCTTCGCTCGATTCTTTGTCTTTTCTAGGTGCGCCGAAATCTGTGTTCTTAGTTTCTCCATGCTCCTCCTGCTTTCGATAACTCATGTATTCTGATCTCTTCTAGATCTGACCAGATCTAGTTTATGACTCTTCATTTCCTTTGAAGAGACGTTATCTTACATGTTTTCTATCTTTTTTAGATATGACGAAAGTATGATTTTCTACTAGCCCTTCCGACTGTCGTCTAGGGTTTTTATGGGCGTGAGTTTGTACAATGACTTTTTTCTTGAAAAACCTGCTCGCTATTCCTTTCGTGGTACGTAACCTTCCTCCTTTATTAATTTATAACATTGATTAAGTATGAGAATCTTAGTTTCGTACCTGTTTGGAACTTTGTCGATTCTGCTTTGTTGTTTGTTTAATATTGCTTGAAACCATTTTCATTGTCTGGTCTTTAGATAACCGATTTTGATTTCCTTGTTTGTTCTGGTTTTTAATCGATTCCTCTGTTGATACTAATCCCCTTTTTGTATCTACGAGGTACCAATCGACCCTGAAGACTCTTCCTCCAGCTCAATGCATTTTGAGCTTATCTAGACCTTTCCGAAATCATACACCAGGTAACGATTTTTTCATTAGGTCAGTTGGTTTATTTTGGTATTGATTTTAGTAATCTTCACACTGCCTTTATCCACTACGTTTGTGATAAAGTATAGTTTCACTTTGATGTGCTTAATTCTCTCATGGTAGACACCATTTTTTATAAGCACATTGCAGTTTGTTAATCACAATGAATTTGAGCAATACTTTAATCTGGAATTAAACCCAACTCAGTACATATACCTTTTAACCAAATTGCTTCTTTGGTTATTTCTGTCAATGCAATATACTATGATTCTGTAGTTGATAGTGCTACAACGTGTTGTAGACCTAACTTCCAACTTATGTAATTTCTTTCAATTTGATATAAGTAACATGTAATAAACCTTCGTCCCTCAAGGTCTATAGTAAAATCTGCATAAAAAATCTTTGAATGTCGAATTCTGAATTTTTTGTGAATGTTAGAGTCATGTCCTTAGTACCCTTTAGATACCTTAAAATCTATTTTACTACTTTCTAGCGTGTTCTTCCTTGATTTCCCATAAACCTGCTCACCAGTCCTACGAAGTATGTTAAATCTGGTCTAGAGCGACCGTAGGATATATCAGTGAGCCAACTGCACTAGCATAGGAAATTTGGTCCATTAGAGCAGCTTTTGTGGGAGTTAGGTACATTAAGACACTTAAGTCTAAATTGAGATCCTATAGGGGCTATCACTAGCTTTGAGTTTTTCATGTTGAACGTGTTGGGTACTTGCTTTAGGTATTTAGTTTGTGACAGTTTCAAAATTTCTTTTTTTTTGTCTCTTATGATTTCCATACCTAAGATTTTACTCATTGGACCTAAATCTTTCATCTCGAATTTCGACATCAAATTATCTTTTAGCGTTTGAATAGCTTTTTCATCTTTAGAAATCACCAACATGGCATTAACGTAGATGAGTAAGTATATCTTATTTTCTTGCTCTACTACTTTAACATGAACACACGGATCATGTTGGCTTCTATGGAATTTTTGATGTATCATGAATTCATCGAACATCTTTTCGACTGTCTTGGACTTTGTTTAAGTCTATATAAAGACTTCAACACTAAACAAATTTTATAGCTTTTTGGTTGTTCCATACAAATTTATTCTTCCAAAACAATGTTTTGGTATTTATTTAAGCTGTTTTCACATATAGCTGTTCTAGATCAAGGTCTTGGTTCACCACGGTTGATAGCATTATCCTTATTGATATATGTTTGACCACTGGTTCAAAAATCTTAATGTAGTTGATGCCCGGGAAACCTTTTGCAACCAACCTAACTTTGAATCTAGGTTTTTTTAACTTCGTAAATTCCTTTTTTTTTCTTTTTATAGATCCATCTACATCCCATAATCCTTTTGTTTTCTTGTCGTTCAACAATTTTCCAATTTTCTTTCTTTATCAAAGAGTTCATCTCTTCTTTCATGGCATCTTTCCAAAGATCTTTTTATGTGCTTCTACAAGCTTCTAGATATGAGTTTAGTTCCTCCGTATTTACGGTTGTAGCACCAGAAAGTACATATGCCACAAAATCATCATATAGAAATCTAGATAGTGTCCTAGCATTCCTTCTTGTTATGTCTCTTGGTAGCACATAACTCTACATGTTTTTATTGATTTTTTGATACTTGGTTTTGATTTTGCTCTTGCACTTGGTGATGACCAACTTGTATTTTTTTGCTGAATCATCATCTGAACTTTCTGAATTTGATGATTCAGAAGCTCCTCCTCTTTGAACATTATTGGTTTGTAAGGCTTCATTCTTATGGGTCCTTGGATTAAATTTGTTTTAAACGTGACCTTCTTAGTCTTCTTTTCTTCTGGTCTACAACTTCTGAGTTCTTTATTGCATTACAAGAAAACTGCCAATTTGCGACTATAATTTGTGACTACATACGTGGTCACAATTTTTGCGACTACATACGTGATCGCAATTTTTGCGACCACATTTGCCACGGTTTAGCGACTAATTTACGACTACGGCGAAGTAGTCGCAAATTGGTCGCAAAAATGTGACAAATAAGTGTGGTCGCAAATCAGTCGCAATATGCAACCAATTAGCGACTGAAATGCGACTGCCTTGAGACTGACCCAGGTAGTCGCTTATTGGTCGTTAAAAATGCGACCAATTTGCGACTACATGATGTAGTGGCTCTATAGTCACAAAGTGGTGGCAAAGTACCAACATAAAAAACATGTGCGTGTTAGGTATAACCACATTTAAGCGACTACATTGTTGTAGTCGCAAAGTAGTGGCAAAGTAGTGGCAAAGTAGTGGCAAATTAGTCGCACAATGTTGTATATATATGCACCATCCC
The DNA here is from genome assembly GCA_018901945.1 of Pugionium dolabratum. Taxonomy (NCBI): domain Eukaryota; kingdom Viridiplantae; phylum Streptophyta; class Magnoliopsida; order Brassicales; family Brassicaceae; genus Pugionium; species Pugionium dolabratum. Next base: position 200,328 of record JAEVFF010000660.1, read on the forward strand.
ATTCTCTCATTTGTGAAATCAAAGGTAAACATTTATGTAAAACATGTGGGGAAATTATAACAATTTGAGAGATTGGATGTACAGAAGAATTGATAATGAAACAAGAAATATATCGGCGGAATTTGCACAAGGCATGGAGCAGTCCATGAATTTTGCAAGTAGTCAACCTATAGCTCAAAGTAGCGGAGGTAAGTTTTTCTGTCCTTGTATTAATTGCAAAAATGATAAATTTATTCCGAGACGAAAAATATGGAGTCATCTATATAGTCGAGGGTTTATGCCACATGTTAGAAGCACATGTGGCCTAATGAAGAAGCAAAAAAATTTTACAACATGTTAGAAGAACGGCCTAATGAAGAAGCACAAAAATTTTACAACATGTTAGAAGCTGCGAAAAATCCATTGTATGATGGTTGTCATGAAGGGCACTCACAGTTATCTTTAGCTACTCGGTTTATGAACATCAAGTCTGATTTTAATTTACCAGAAAAATGTATGGATTCTTGGGCGGAGCTGTTTACAGAATATTTACCCGAGGAGAATCAGGCAACGGGTTCATATTATGAAACCGAAAAATTGATGCGAAATTTAGGCCTCCCGTTTTATACAATTGAAGTGTGTGTTCAAAATTGTATGATATTCTGAAAAGAAGATGAGAAATGGGAAAAATGCAAATTTTGCGATTCCCCCCGGTATAAGACAAGCGAGGGCAGGACGAGAATACCTTTCAGTCGTATGTGGTATTTACCTATAGGTGATAGACTTAAAAGAATGTATCAAAGCGAGAAAACCGCAGAGGCAATGAGGTGGCACGCAGAGCATGAAGCAGAAGACGGAGAAATGAGTCATCCATCTGATGTTGCAGAGTGGAAAAATTTTCAATATCTACATCCTAGATTTGCTACTGAATCTCGAAACGTTTATCTTGGCTTATGTACGGATGGGTTCAACCTATTTGGGATGTCTCGTAATCATTCATTATGGCCGATGATTATCACTCCATATGATTTGCCACCGGAGATGTGTATGAAGAAAGAGTATTTGTTTCTAACTATTTTGAATTTGGGGCCAAGTCATCCACGTGCTAGTCTGGACATATTCCTCCGACCTTTGATTGATGAGTTGAAAGAATTATGGTCTATGGGAGTTGATGCATACGATGTATCGCTGAACCAAAATTTCAATCTAAAAGTTGTGTTACTTTAGACGATAAGCGATTTTCCCGCTTATGGAATGTTGTCAGGATGGACAACGCATGGAAGGCTGGCTTGTCCAATTTGTATGGATGATACGAAGGCATTTCAATTACCAAATGGGAGAAAGTCGTGTTGGTTTGATTGTCATAGAAGATTTCTTCCTAATGGTCACCCGTTACGGAAAAATAAAATAAATTTTTTAAAAGGGAAGCACGCTTTGAATGACTGTCCTCCACAATCATTGACAGGAGAACAAGTTTTATACGAGCGAATAAAAACTGTCAATCCTTTAAGAACATCTGAGTGCGGCGGAAACGGTCATGAAAGTAAAGAAGAAGGTTACGGCAGCTGGCATAATTGGCACAAAAAGTATATTTTGGGAGTTGCCATACTGGACGGATCTTAACCTTCGACATAATCTTGATGTGATGCATATAGAGAAGAATTTCTTCGATAACATCATTAATACTGTTATGAATGTGAAACAGAAATCAAAAGATATAGTTAAGTCAAGGTTGGATATTGCGAAGTTTTGCTCTCGAAAAAAGTTGCATGTGGATGGTCGGGGTAATGCTCCATTCCCTCTATTTCGATTGATCCAAAAAGCGAAAGAACGGTTATTGAAATGTATAAAAAATGATGTCAAATTTCCGGACGGCTATGCGGCAGATTTAGCAAATTATGTGGATATGGATGGACTAAAGTTGTCGGGCATGAAAAGCCATGACTGCCATGTTTTTATGGAAAGACTTCTCCCTTTTATATTTGCAGAACTTTTACCACGGAACGTTTATCTAGCATTATCAGGTAAATATAGTAATAACTATATTTTTAATTGGAAATATGAAATTAATAATAATTGCCTGAACTAAGGATTTTTCCGTGATTTATGCTCCAGATCATTACAACAAAACCTTGTCCGAATTATGAAAGAAAACATAGTCATAATTTTGTGCAATTTGGAAAAGATCTTTCCGCCTTCATTTTTCGACGTCATGGAGCATCTTCCTGTACATCCACCATACGAAGCTGAACTTGGTGGACATGTGCTATATAGGTGGATGTATCCATTTGAAAGGTTTTTTAAAAAAACTTAAAAGCAAGCCGAAAAACAAACGATATGCTGCAGGGTCGATTGTTGAATCATATGTGAATGATGAGATATCTTACTTCTTGGAACATTACTTTGCTGCGCACATACGGACGAAAAACAGGTAACCTAAATTAATTGTTATGTTTATGAATTAATTATTTTATTATATATATATATATATGAATGTAAGTAATATAATATATATAAACAGGTCTACAAGATTCGATGAAGGTGACATGCCTGTATATCCAGATCCCCGGAGTACCGGATATATATACACACATAGGTCGTCCAAGTGGTAAATGTAAAGAAATATGGCTCTCCTAAAAAGAATATAAATATGCACATGCATATGTATTACGAAATTGTGAATATTTTTGGCCACTAGAGAGGTATATGAAAATAATTAATTGCATTTATTATATTTCAGTTCATTGTATTAAGAAATATATAATAATTTTTAATATTTACTGTTGTAGCATGTTTGAAGATCATATTCGATGTATGTATCCATATCTTTTCGGAAGATGACATTCATCGAAAAGAGAGGAAGAGTTCCACATATGGGTTAGGGATTATGTATGTTTAATTAATTATTTGACATATGGCATCGGAAAATGGCGTAATTAATTAATTACACCCTCGAAAGGTACTCGGAAGTCAGAAAATGGCGTCGTTGATGTCTTATCATCGGGGAAATACTACAAATACGAACCATTTATTCTCGGTACGTACGTATTCGTTAATAATTTACTATATATATGATTTTTTTCTTACAAATTTATAACTAATTTATATTTCAATACTTATGATGTATCAACATCTCAAGCAGATCAAGTTTGTTATATTCCCTATCCGCACACTAAATCATCATCAAAACAAACATGGCTCAATGTTTTGAAAGTTAATCCAAGATCTAACATTTTGGGGAAATACAAAAACAAAGACGAGATTGGCCTTTTGCAACAAGAAAATGATGAAGACGTAATGCTTGTTCAAGAGATAGAGGTAGATCGGTTGGTCGATAGAGTTAACCATACAAAAGAAATTGATTTCGATGTCGGAGATGCGGAACTAGAAGATGAATTTCAATGTAATATTTCATCTTCAGATGATGACGAGAACGAAGAAATGTAATAAATATAGTTATGCTATTATGTATTTTGTACATATGATTTTTATATAATTTAATGTATTAGCAATAACCATATAAATGTAATTTGTTTAAGTAATTGTGACTGATTTGCCACCACATTGCCACTGCATTGGCAATGTGGTGGCATTTCAGTCACAAAAATTAAACGTGGTCAACCAAATTCTCAAAATTTGATGTGAAGTCGCAAATCAGTCGCAAATTTGTGACTGATTTGCGACCACATATGGTAAATTCACATTTCTCGTAAGTATTTTCAACATTTAAAACATGTATTTCTATACTAATGAGACTACTAACCATTATAAGTGATAACATATATTGAAAACCATATTTCTAATGATTTCATATTTAGAAAACATTTGAAATGTATATAAGAAGTATAAGGTTAAGTAGATTTGTTAAATGTTTTAGGTAAGTTATTTGAAAATTTGGGAAATGTTATTGTTTTCATAGTAATTGAAATTTGTATAACTTATAATCAATTAATCAATCTTATATAATTATATGTATTCATCAAAATATCAAAATTTAGGGTTTAGGGTATTATTTCTGACTGATTTGCCACCACTTTGCCACTACATTGACAATGTGGTGGCATTTCAGTCACAAAAATTAATCGTAGTAGCAAAACAGTCGCAAATTTGCGACTGATTTGCGACCACGTGTAATAAATTCAATATATGTAAATATAGTCGTAAATTAGTCGCAATTTACGACTGATTTGTGACTACGTGTAATATATTAAATATATGTAACTATGGTCGCAAAATCAGTCGCAAATTTTGCGACTGATTTGCGACCACCAATTAATTGGGTGGGAGTTTGAAAGTTTTCGGAAATTTAACGCCCACCAAATTAATTGGTGGTCGCAAATCAGTCGCAAATTTGCAACTGATTTGTGACCACTTGTTCATTTATCGAAAACTATAAACGTGGTCGCAAATCAGTCGCAAATTTGTGACTGATTTGCGACCACCAATTAATTTTGTGGGAGTTTGAAAGTTTTCGTTTCCCACCAAATTAATTGGTAGTCGTAAATTAGTCGCAAATTTGCAACTGATTTACGACTACTTCAATTTTGCCACTGATTTGCGACCACATACGTGGTCACAAAAAAAAACTATAAACACACGAAAGTTTTCTTCATTTTTCACAAATCTCTCAAAACTTCATAATCAAAATCCTCTCTAAACACATTCTAAACACAAATCCTTTACAAAAAATGGCAAGTAGCAGTAGGTTGTTCTGTCCGAGGCCCAATCATTTTCTGTGTTGGCTCAACCAACACTCACATCTTTCCTCCTTTGACCCAAAACCAAAAACCCTAATCGCATTTTTCCATTTCCCTTTCCTCTCTCTTCCATTTTCTCCTTTCCTCTCATGTTGCCATCTCGAGGTTTTCTTTTCTCATGAATCTCCAGTGACTATGTCTCTCGTGAGAATTACCGCGGTTGATTGCACCACATTGGTCCACTAATGGATCTTCATTAAGGGATGTAGATTGTACTCATTCCAAAATACTTAAAAGAAAACCCGAAAAAAAAGGAAATCTTCGGTGAAACAAGGATAAAACACTTATCTATGTTTCTTTTACCCTCTCATAAAGCTGCAGTAGGGTAGTGGGGCCACCGGGGGCAAAAAGAGTGTTCCACAACCCCTCCATGAATCATAAGTCTTGGAGAACCATACCTCCTAAATCCCCTACCATAGAACCATCACCGATGGAGCAACAAGAACAAAGTACAACCGGGAGCCACTTCTCCAAGACTAGGCACCGGACCCAAAACTCCATACCCCATTTATCCACAATTGGACACATTCTTTGATTCCAAGATTGTCACCTTTGTGAGAGTATGATGTAAGATTGAGTATCAATCTCACAAGCGGTATGGTCGTGACTCGCAAGACCGAGAATCTTTCTTAGTTTAAGTGGGCAAGAAAACAAAAAGGAGGGGATTTTGATCGAATCACACAGTAAAAGATGAACCAAGTTGTTTGAATCTCTCAAACTAACATGGTTGTGGCTTCAATAGAAAGGAAGTGAATAACACACTTAGTTTTTAAAGAACAAGAACAAGATTCAAAGGCAAACCTTTGAAGAACATACTTTGTATTCAACTTTTTATTTCAATGGTGGTCTATGTTTATAATGAGATCGTGCTGAGCTTATATAGTGCTCATAGCAACAGTCCTGAAGTCTAAAAGAGAAAAATAAATTGTACATTTAAAGTATATGGTCGTTGGCCATTAATGTCTTGTTTGGCAAAAATGAAAAATGTATATGCTTGTACCTTGAAAGCTTAGGGAAAAATTTAAGGTGTCTAGGTACATCATGGATGCTTTGGAAAGCCTTAAATGCGTGCCAAAGTTGCAAGTAATAGAGATGTTGTAATCTGAACACATTAAGTACACTTTGGTCATATATGACAAGTTTTGGATAAGAGTGATCCACCTGATCCTATGGTAGCTGGTGCATGGTAGGTAGATTTTAGACTTTCTTAGGGCCTTAATAATCTCTCATGGATGCTATGTTTTGGTTTACAAGTGATTAAACTGGTTGGTCATCTCACTTGCCATAAACGGTTCTAATTGGTTCTTTTGAAGACATGGATGAACCCACTTGGTCCAAGACATTTTTGGGCTTCTAGAAGTTCTTAAGGGAGCTCCTATAAGTACCACAAAGTCTCCTAGTCTCCAAATAAATCTTTGGAGAATTTCATATAAGAAAAAATCCAAATATGGTAAGTTCCGGCAACACCCACTTGATGAATGGTGCATGACTTGGTCTGGTCTAGTTTGGGGTGTGCTCCATGTCGGCGTATGTCTTCTATGAGTCTGGATTATAGCCAGGTTCCTTCTTGGCGAGCCGCTTCTTGATTAGATTTGAATTAATGAAGATACACCCATGTATCTTTTTGCGCGTGTTTGGCCGTCTTTGTGTTCCATGGTTTGGCCGGGCTGGCCAGTTGTCTGGGGGTTGGGCCGGGCTGGCCAGTTATCCGGGGATTGGGCCGGGCTGACCAGTTTTCCAGGGGTTGGGCCGATGACCTCATAGGAGTGAGTCTCAGATTTGTAAAAATCTCTCTTAAAACAGTCTTGCCAAGGCTAAAACAAGAGAGCCACACTGGTGAGGAGGCCGTTAAACACACGCCACCACCCAAAAAGGTCGGTTGTTCTAGTCTTCAATTTTGGAATTGAGTGTAAATGTAATGTTAAGTTTGGTGTTTCAGTATTTTTGATCCTCAATTTCATGCCTTTTGAGGTTGAAATTGTGTACATTCGAAACTTTATTAATAGGTTAAAGTAATTTATTAAGGTTTTATAGATTAATGATATTTGTATTTAGAAGTACCATAATAGGTTAAACTGATTGTTATAAGTTTTACAATGTATTTGAATGAAAAATGTGCTGGCAAAGACAAAGAGATTCCTTAGTTCAAAATAAATAAGGCTCACGAGCTCTTTTTCACGAAAAATATCTATATCATCATATGTCGCCCAAAGTAAATTTTAGTTACGGATCTTCCTGATTTTAAATTTATACATTTATTTCTCCCTCAACTCATATTTTAAAATGTATTGATCCCCAAATGTAGGTTTTGACGGCTTGTCAACTAAACCCAAAACCAATCAGACTACACCGAATCTAAACTATACCACAAGCCCAAGAAAACTTAAATTTGACCCATATATCTATCCTAAACTACCTAATTCACCCAAAAGTCACCTAAAACCCCAACTTAAGTTTTCAAAAGTTGACAAAATATGAAACTGATTTTGCAAAATCGGTTGTTTTAGTCTTCAATTTTGGAATTGAGTGTAAATGTACTGTTAAGTTTGGTGTTTCAGTATTTTTGATCCTCAATTTCATGCTTTTTAAGGTTGAAATTGTGTTCATTGGAAATTTTATTAATAAGTGAAAGTAATTTATTAAGGTTTTATCGAGATTAATGATATTTGTATCTAGAAGTACCATAAGAGCATTGTAAAGTTGATTGTTATAAGTTTTGCGATGAATTTGAATGAAAAATGCAATGGCAAAGACAAAGAGATTCCTTAGTTCAAAATAAATAAGTCTAACGAGCTCTTTTTCCATTAAAAATATCTTATACCATCATATGTCGCCCAAAGTAAGTCTTAGTTGTGGATCTCTCTGATTCTAAATTTATACACCAATTTCTCTCTCAACTCATATTTTGAAACGTATTGATCTCCAAATGTAAGTTTTAACGGCTTGTCAACTAAACACAAGACCAAACCAGACTATCCCGAATCTAAACTATACCACAAATCCAAAACAACTTAAATTTGACCCGTATATCCATCCTAAACTACCTAATTCACCCAAAAATCACATGAAAACCCAACTTAATTTTTTAAAAGTCGATGAACCATGAAACTGATTTTGCAAAATTGGTTGTTCTAGTCTTCAATTTTGGAATTGAGTGTAAATGTACTGTTATGTTTGGTGTTTCAGTATTATCGATCTTCAATTTCATGCTTTTTGAAGTTGAAATTGTGTACATTTGAAACTTAGAATGGGTGGTGATATTATTTAATAGGTTTTGATTGATGATGTATGGAGCTTCGAATAATTTTTTTTGGAGATTCGAGTGGTTCAATAAGTGTTCGTCCACAAAATGGGGGAGTTTTGGGTGTTATTAAGAGGTTTTGGTGTTGGGAACATATCATTGCATTGCTATCAAAATCCAAACTAATCAATCTTTGCTGATGATACTTTTAGTGTGGTCATGTTGCATCAAAGTAGGTGATTTTAGTGTCATTATATTTGTTTTCGTTTCAATGCTTATTAATATCGTTGATTCAATCGAGTGTAGCTCGTGAATGATTCATATATTTAAGTGGGTTGATGAGCCACTACTGAATAAGATTGAGATATTACAATTAAAAAATGCAAGAACTGAGCATGAGTTAGAACAAATAACATGATTCTCAAGAAAACCGTGTTTGAGAATGTGCAAATGAAGCTTGAAAAAGACGTACTTGATAGGTTTGAAGATGTGTTGGGGGAAGTCAAATCTAAAATCAAGAAGATTATGATTCTAGTAGTCGTTGGATGTATGGTTATGTTTGAGATGGTAATGGTTACGTTATTTTGGATATATGGTATTGGTAATAGTAATGTTATTTTATGAACTAAGTTTATGTGTGTAATGGATTGAAGAAGCTTTTTTGAAGGGCTAGGTTGAAGATGTTTTTGTGTTCAACGAAATCTATGTGTATCATGGGTGTAGAGCAGTTTTGTATTTATTGAAGGCTACTTTGATAATGTTCAGTTGCATAATTAAGAAACGAAACACATTACTTAATTAAAAAAGTTGCAGATTAATAAAAATGTTTCAAAGTGGTCGATACTATTACAAAAATTGGTCTTTACCATTATTAAAAATATGTGTTTAGATAACATAACAACCCAAAATCTCATAAAAATAATCAAAAGGAGCCAATCCCAATAAAAAAACAAGATATGTTTAAATCATATCTGAAAAACCTAAAACATAAAATCTGAGAACCACCTAAATGATGGCTTGAGAAGATTTAATTTGAGTGAAGGTTGAGATGATTCATCTTGAAAATCCTTCAATAAAACTAAAGTAGATAAACATTAGTCAATCTAAATCTACTTAACCCATGTGTAAAAAACAGAGGAACCTCATGCTATTGGATAGATAGCATTATATGCATTTCTCCTTAATGCTACCAAAAATTGTTCTTTGATTTTGTGTTTTAAGAAGCTATACATGTTTCTTTCCAAGTTCTTCTGAAGGCATCATCAAAACAAATATAAAAACGTTTAAACTACTCTTAACCTTGTGTATTTGTTAAAGTCTCTATCTCCATATTTGAATCATTGCTTGAGTTAAGCAACTCAACTGCATAATCTTGGAGCTGGGAAAACTCAAGATCGATCCATTTTAGTGCTTTATTCCGACCAACTTGACATTGAGACCTAGATATATTAATTTTTCATCTCTGTTTAATCGTTTCTTCAACATTCATAGGTATCTTCAATATTCCAGTTATTCTCAAATCATATCAACAAAAAGCGTACCATTTATGGTATATTTAGCATCTCACACCCTTCATTAGACACACAACCATGTTTTTCTACAAATACCCCAACCTTCCACCTTCCACGTTGTGCATCATTTTTAGCAATGTTGATGCAAACAACATTCATCTTCACTATTACCAACATATTTAAAATTGCAACTAGATTTTACTTTGTAGGAAAATCGGTCAATTCATACTCCAAAAATATCCCGATAACCGATTTATTCATGAATTTTATGGGAGTTCAAAAACATATTTTATTGTTTGTTTAATTCAAATTCTATACATTAATTTTCCTTTTTGTATTAATACATACATCCGCGTAAACGACATCAAAATTCCATTAAATACGCTGATGTGACGGCCACGTGTAAGTTGACGTGGGATAAAGTTTTAAAATAACCAATTTTTACAAAATGACGTCGTTTTATTAACACTAAAAACGACGCTGTTTTATTAAAAAATAGAAAAATATATAATTCAAAATTGTATTATTTTTATTTTGATTTAAAGATTCTAGTTCTAAATTCCTCTTTATATTTTCACCATTTTTTCTATTTTTGGTGGTTCTTAAGAAGTCCACGATACAAAAGAGAATACATAAATACAAATTCCCTCAACATATTTATTTTCTGCTCAGATTTAACCCTACTTATTTTTCTCTTCACCCTTCAACTTTTACCTTTATTTTCATTTTGCCCTCACATCTTCTTCGTCGAAGCAACATAGAGATAACAGAGCTATTGTATGAAAATCTAATCCAATCCAAAATTAAAATTAATATATCGGAACCTATCGCCTTTAGTGGAAGGAGATCACGGAGATCGGTGAAACTCCGGTAATTGTACCCATCAGAATGATCTAGAAGTTGTGGATGGAAAATCGACGGTTTCATATCCAAAATTTATTCGGATATTCGATTTATACCCAATTGTTGGAGCAGTGCAAACTCTTACATGAAATTAAGTAAAATTCAAATTCCATATCCAAATAACTACTATTGTGCAAATTTATACATGAGCCATAACGAGTTTAGGTTTTTGTTAACGGATGCTGATGTGGCTACCACGTAATGCTGACGTGCGGGAGAAGTGTGACATCGCAAGTCAATCTAAGTATTAAAACGAGGAAAATCAGCCGTTTAATATCCGAAGTTTAATCGGATGTTATATTTATACCCAATTGTTGGAGGAGTGCAAAATCATACATGAAATTAAGTAAAATTCAAATTTTATACCCAAAGAACTACTATTGTGCAAATTTATACATGAGCCATAATAGAGTTAGGTTTTCGTTAACGGATGTTGATGTGGCTGCCACGTAATGCCGACGTGGCGGAAGAAGTGGGATATCGCAGGTCAATCTCAAAACAACGTCGTTTTGAAAAGTATTAAAACGACGTCGTTTTGAAAAGTATCAAAACGACGTTGTTTTGATACTAAATCAGTTTTTAAAAAAATAGAAAAGACGTCGTTTTGATACTTCTCAAAACGACGTCGTTTTGAAAACTCGTTTAACACTTACATTGTCCATCAACTTTTAATGTAAGAATACAATAAATTATATAAACTTTTTATGAACATTTTTGGCTTTTGTTTTGCGTTCTTTTTCGGTGCTCTCAAAGGTTTCAATTTTTCATCTTATTGCTCTCTCCTCTCTCTCTCTCTCTTTTCGATAAAGGAGAAGAAGTGAAAGTCGATAGAAAATAGAAAGGTTAAACAAGTTCTCAAAACGACGTTGTTTTGAGAAGTATCAAAATGACGTCGTTTTCTATTTTTTTTAAACCGATTTAATATCAAAACGACATCACTTTGATACTTCTCAAAATGACATCGTTTTAATACTTTTCAAAACGACGTCGTTTTAATACTTCTCAAAAAACATCGTTTTGAGATTGACATGCGATGTTCCACTTCCCCGCCACGTCGGCATTATGTGGTAGTCACATCAGCATCCGTTAACGGAAACCTAACTCCGTTCTGGCTCATGTATAAATTTGTACAATAGTAGTTCTTTGGGTATGAAATTTGTATTTTACTTAATTTCAGGTAAGATTTTGCATTGTTCCAACAATTGGATCTAAATCGAACATACGAATAAACTTCGGGTATAAAACGACCAGTTTTAATACTTCTCAAAATGATATCGCTTTGAGATTGACATGGATGTCCCACTTCCCCTGCCATCGGCATTACGTAGCAGACACATCAACATCCGTTAACAGAAACCTAACCCCATTATGGCTCATGTATAAATTTGCACAATAGTAGTTTTTTGGGTATGAAATTTGAATTTTACTTAATTTCAAGTATGAGTTTGTACTTCTACAACAATTGGATATAAATCGAACATCCGAATAAAATTCGTATATGAAACCGCCGATAAAGAAGTGGTTCTGTAATCTTCTCCGGCAACATTGTTTTCCCAAATTTTAATAAAAAGATGTTTTATCAAGTCACAAAACGAAGTCGTTTCATTAACTGATACGAGAAAGATCCATACCAACGTGGCAACAATAAAATCATCAAGAATTAAAAGATCAAACCCCAAGTTCCTTGATTAAAATCATTGTTTTATTAATTAATTTTTATTTATAAATAATGGCTAGTGATTCCTATTACGTAGGAACATAAAGTACATTTTTCCATTTCCTCCCTTTTAGGAGTTCAGTATTCCATATACAATCGTATTGATATTTAAGTGAATGAAAAAAAAACAAAAAGAGGTAGTCATTATTATCCAAATTGAATCACTTCTGTTTGAAAGGCATCTCCAACCTTGAAGAGAGGCCGAAATTAGCTATCGAGACTATCATTTTGGTATCAGAGCGTCCTTGTTATCCACTATCTTCAATATTTTTTTAATCAACATCATTCCCAAAAAAACTAAAATCTTCCAAAGAAGATTGGTTTTGACTCCACCGGATCGGAAGAGTCAATGGCTAAGAGCAACGAACGAATCGCAGATCTGAAAGCGAGCCTCGACATGGTTCAAGACGAGCTCCAGAAATTGAACATAGGAATTGGTGATAAATTCCAAAGTATGGAAGAATCTTTCACCAAATTAGTCGAGACGGTTACTAGCAATCGCGAAAGAGGCTATAGCATATCAAGAGGACATCGTCGGAGTGAGGATCATCATTCGTATGTGTCGGTTCACGGAGGAGACAATATCAATCTATTTGTCGCGCCACAAATGGGGCATAGAAGTATCAAACTCGAATTCCCAAGATTTCAAACAGGAGATCAAACTTCATGGATTAGTAAGGCTAAACACTACTTTGCTTATCACGACATGCCACGAAACCAACGTGTAAGTTTCGCATCTTACCATCTTGAAGAAGAAGCAAATGAGTGGTGGCAAGCGATATAAAAAGCTTTAACTGTAGACGAGATAATCATACTTGGGAAATATTTGAAGAAGAATTGTGGTCTCGTTTTGGATCCGCAGATGGTGAAAATTTTGATGAGGCCTTATCAAAAATTCAACAAACTGGGTCTTTTCGTGATTATCAGCGTGAGAGTGAGAGATTGCAAAAAAAGGTGTATGGATGGTCACATAAGGCTTTAGTGGGCACGTTATGGAAGGAATCAATGATACAATTTCGGATAGTGTATGCATGTTCAGACCACAAACCTTGAAGAAAGTGATAAATCTCGCTAAGATGTGTGATGATCAACTGTAAAAACACCGAAGGATAACACAACCGAGAAGCTATGGAACCGGCATCACCAATATCTCATCCACCCCAAAGATGAACAACAATAATTATCAAACAATTCGCACCACACCAACACGAACGGCAACTCCAAAACGACTAAGCTGGGAGGAACTACGAAAAAAGAGAAGTCTTGGGCTTTGTTTCAGTTGCGATGAACGCTATACACCGGGTCATAAATGTCGTAAGCCTCAATTGCTTATCATGGAAGGAGAAGAAAACGCAGAGGAAGAAGAAATTCCTACATAAGAGACACGAGCAGAGATTGATGAACCGGAGATTACACTCCATGCTCTAACCGGATGGGATACAAAAAAACACTTTCGGGTTCAAATCAAAATTAACCAAAGGCTAGTTGTAGCATTGATCGACAGCGGTTCGACTCATAATTTCATCAATGATAAGGCGGAAAATCGTGTAAACTTGAAGTTATCTCCTATTCGATCTTTCAATGTACGCGTGGCAGATGAACACCCACTCACATGTAAAGGATCTTACCGGAAAGTAAGAATGGAGCTGGGTGGCGTGTCTTTCTCTGTTGATTTTTTGCGTTACCATTAACCGGATGGGATGTTGTTTAAGGAATCCAATGGTTGGAGACATTGGGCCCAACAATTTGCGACTGGAAGGCATAATCAATTGCTTTTGCGTGAGAGGGCGACCAGAAGATGGTGCACGGACTTCACACAAAACAAATCAAAAGAGATCAAGTGGAGGAAGTTGCACATGAGGATGGATCCGGGCAAAATCTATTTGCTTTAAGAATAGCACTACAAAAAAAACATCCATTTTGCGACCACTTTGCGATCACCAAAAGTAGTCGCAAAAATCATAGTCGCAAAAATATGTAGTCGCAAATCAGTCGAAAATTTGCGACTGATTTGCGACCACGGTAATAGTGGTTCAATTTGCAACTGATTTGCGACCAATCGGTGGTGACTACTTTTGCGACTACTTTGCGACTGAATTTCCGTAACAAATTTTGCCACTATTTTGCGACTGCTTATGTGGTTGCAAAACCCGTAGTCACAAATCAGTCAAAAAATTTTGTGACTGATTTGCGACTACATGAACCATAACAGTCCCAAATCATTCACAAAATTTTGGTACTGATTTGCGACTGTAGAGTCATGTAATTTTGTGACTGATTTGCGAGTACAGTTAACACGCAGTCGCAAATCAGTGGCAAAAAATTGCGACTCATTTGTGACTGATTATAAAAGAATCAAAAAAAAATTTTGTAGTCGCAAATCGGTCCCAAAAAATTGAGATTGATTTGGGACTGATTTGCGATTACAACGGAATTAGATTAAAAAAAATAACAATTAATTAAAAATTAATTTGAAATAATTTTAATATTTTGAAATTAAAATTAAAAAATACTATTAAAAATTATAATTTTTTATTTATATTCTGAATATTTTAATAAATTAGTATTTTTTGAAACCATTAATTATTATTAATATTATTTAGTAATTAATAATAAATATTATAATATTAAATATAAAATATATTAAGTAATTATTGTATTAAATATAAAGAAATTAAAAATTAAAAATCTAATTTTTATTAATTTAAATTTAATTTACAAAAAAAATACAACTAATTCTCCGGCGGCAGAAATTGAAAATCCGAATGCGAGAATAGGGTCGGGGTCCTCTGGGCAATCGTTATCCCGCATATAGGAGGCGAATGCGGGATCCATCCGTTGAAAATACCCGAGGAGCATCTCCAAGTTGGAGATTTTCTTTTGGTTTTCTTATTCTGCTCTTGAATCTTGTGATTTGCTTTTAAAATATGCGCGTTTTGTTGTACAATAAGCGCGATTTATTCTTGAATCATTACGTAGTCGGCGACACTGTATTGCAATCCACTACGCCTATGCGACAAGTGGACGCGGTTCAGGATAACGAATCCATAAAGACGGCCTCGGTCATCCGCAACAGAAGACTACAAAATAATAAAAATGAAAATAAAATATTAAATTAAATAAATAAAATAAATATAAATAATTTAATAAAAAATTTAAAAAATATTTTTACGTGAATGAAGATCTCATTCTTCTCTTCTGGAGTCAGTTCAATTGGACGGGAAGTACCATCAAACGTTTCTGTTGGATCGACTTCCACGATCGCCATTTTCTATTGGATGTTACGTTCGTATGTTTCACAGATTTTTTTTGCTTTCAAATCTACATATGAACCATCCGATCTATTGTGAGTTTTTATAAAGATCTCACCTATTGAGACAAGTCGTACCAAATTATGTTGTTTCACATAAATTGAAATAAATTTTATTTAAATAATAATAAAAAATTTAATTAAATTTAAATAATTAAAATTACTTATCATTTCCTGCTGGACCAGCATGTAGGATTTTTGGCCCGAAAAATGTTTGTGCGGGCCAAAACCGTCCCGAGCGGAGTTGCGGTTATTAGAGGATTTGCTACTCCTCTAGTTAGACATTTCTGTTCCCCAATAGTATATCATAATTTTGAACAGATTTGGAGAAATCCATCGGAGACGTTTGCCGATTGTATGAACCGTGCTCACCATCCCTTTCATCCGTCTTACACAGACGGCCTCGAACTCTTTTCGTACCACCGGGGTGATCACAAGATCTCAGGTGTACGATTGCTTGAAATTAAATTATATAATATTAATATGTATTTAAATATTATAAAATAAATAAATTTTTAAACAAAAAAAATTAACTTATCGCAAACTCGATAAAATATTTTTCCTTCCTCTCAGCAGGTATGACCGTCCAACTGTAGTAGCGGCCGTCAAATTTATTTTTCAAATTTTTTGAAATTTGACGGGTAATAGCCCCGTTATCGTGGTCAAACCTAATATTTTTATTATAGAAAAAAATTTAAATTTCATATTAATATATTAATAAATTTTTAATAATTATTTATAAATAAAAAAAAATTACATTACCACGTTGAATTTGGTTCCGAAAGTGGAGACAACACTGTCAAATATTGATCGAGCGCCGGAGTTTGTAACAAACTATCAAGAGTGATAGTTTGTTCATCCATTTCCGTTTTGCACTTGAGAATTTCTTACTCCTCATGTTCTTCCGATTCTTAAAACCGTGGAGGAGTTTGGGTTTCAGGAACGGAATTAGGGGTAAACGTATATTGGGGAGGGAGGCGGCATGCCACCTTATTAGCGGAGGGTGAGGGGTTCGAGGAGGCCGAAGAGGTACCACGGCCGGAAGACGATGGGATAGATCGTCTTCCACGACCTCTCATCGAGCTATCGCTACTTGCCATTTTTTTATTGGATTTTTCTGATTTGAGAGGGTTTGGAATTTTTAGAGAGGTTATAGGAAAGTGAAGATTTGTTTGAAGTATGAAAAATGAGGGAAAACTATCGATTATTTATAGATTTTTTTGCGACCATGTATGTGGTCGCAAATCGGTGGCAAAATTTGAATTTAATGACATGGTTGCAAATCAGTCGCAAATTTGCGACTGATTTGCGACCACCAATTAATTTGGTAGGAACCAAAAACTTTGAACTTCCCATCGGTTAATTTTTCGAATAAACTTGTTTTTCAAAACGTGCTTCCCTTTTAAAAAATTTGTTTTATTTTTCCGTAACAGGTGACCATTAGGAAGAAACCTTCTATGACAATCAAACCAACACGTCTTTTTCCCATTTGTTAATTGAAATGCCTTCGTATCATCCATAAAAATTGGACAAGTCAGTCTTCCATACGTTGTCCATCCTGAAAACATTCCATAAGCGGGAAAATCGCTTATCGTCCATAGTAACATGACTTTTAGATTGAAATTTTGGTTCAACAATACATCGTATGCATCAACTCCCGTAGACCATAATTCTTTCAACTCATCAATCAAGGGTTGGAGGAATATATCCAGACTAGCACGTGGATGATTTGACCCCGAATTCAGAATTGTTAGAAACAAATAGTCTTTCTTCATACACATGTCCGGTGGCAAGTTATATGAAGTGATAATCAGCGGCCAAGATGAATGATTACGAGACATCCCAAATGGATTGAACCCATTAGTAAATAAGTCAAGATAAACGTTTCGAGATTCAGCAGCAAATCTAGGATGTAGATATTGAAAAATTTTCCACTCTGCAGCATCAGATGGATGAGTTATTTCTCAGTCTTCTGCTTCATGTTCTGCGTGCCACCTCATTGCCTCTGCGGTTTTCTCGCTTTGATACATTCTTTTAAGTCTATCACCTATAGATAAATACCACATACGACTGAAAGGTATTCTCGTCCTGCCCTCGCTTAGATTATATCAGGGGAAATCGCAAAATTTGCATTTTTCCTATTTCTCATCTTCTTTTCAGAAGATCATACAATTGTGAACACACACGTCAATTGTATAAAACGGGAGGCCTCAATTTCGCATCAATTTTTTGGTTTTATAATATGAACACGTTGCCTGATTCTCCTCGGGCAAATATTCTGTAAACAGCTATGCCCAAGAATCCATACATTTTTCTGGTAAATTAAAATCAGACTTGATGTTAATGAACAGAGCAGCTAAAGATAACTCTGAGTGTCCTTCATGACAACCATCATACAATGGATTTTTCGCAGCTTCTAACATGTTGTAAAATTTTTGTGCTTCTTCATTAGGCCGTTCTTCTTCATTATAATTATATTCTTCTTCGTTCTGATCATAGTACTGATGATCATCAGTCGTTGTCTCACGAAATGTATCCGTCACCATTTCAACATATCTATTACCGGATGTACCAACTGTTTCATCACTAATACTACCACGTGTACCTCCCTGATTTCTTTGGACATCACCCCGACTAGTACTCGTCCATAACTGAACATTCAGCTCTTCTCCATGTTTATACCAAATATAATAATTTGGCATAAATCCTCGATTATATAGATGACTCCATATTTTCCGTCCTGGAATAATTATATCATTTTTGCAATTAACACAAGGACAAAAAAACTTACCTCCGCTACTTTGAGCTATTGGTTGACTACTTGCAAAATTCATGAACTGCTCCATGCCTTTTGCAAATTCCGCTGATATATTTCTTGTTTCATTATCAATCCTTTTGTACATCCAATCTCTCGAACTATTATAATTTCCCCACATGTTTTAATTTTTTTTCCTTCGATTCTACAAATGAAAGAATGTGATAGGACATATATATACAACATTTTGCCACTACTTTGCCAGTACTTTTCACTGCTTTGCCACTACTTTGCGACTACAACAGTGTAGTCGCATAAATGTCGTTATACCTAACACGCACATGTTTTTTATGTTGGCACTTTGCCACTAATTTGTGACTGAAGAGCCACTACAAAATGTAGTCGCAAATTGGTCACATTTTTAGCGACCAATATGGGACTAACAAGTGGTTTTCCACATGTAGTCGCTAATCTGTCGCTATTTTGTGACTGATTAGCGACAACATAGATCAGTCGCAAAAAAAGTTGCATTTCAGTCTCTAAATGGTTGGGTATTTCGACCAATATGGGACTACAAGTTTTGGTCACATTTTTGTGATCACTTTGCGACTAGTTCTCTGTAGTCGCAAAATGGTCACAAAATCGTAGCAAATGTGGTCGCAAATTTTGCGACTACGTATGTGGTCACAAAATGCAGTTGCATTTTGGCAGTTTTCTTGTAGTGTAGAGGAGGAAAACGACAAGGAGATTTCAGTGCCACTCGATATGCAGGAGCTCTTACGCGAATTAACTAGAGTGTTTCGGACGCCAAACGATTTACCTCCACCACGCGACATCCAGCACCACATTGTTGTCAAGGAAGGATAAAACCCAGTGAATGTACGCCCATACCGCTACGCCCATTTTCACAAAGACGAAATAAAAAATCAAGTACAAGACATGTTTACCGCCGGCTTGATTCGACCAAGTTCGAGCCCTTTTTCATCTCATGTATTGTTGGTTAAAAAGAAGGATGGTTCATGGAGATTTTGCACCGATTGTATAGCATTGAACACCACAACAGTCAAGGATCTTTTTCCAATACCGACAATCAACGATATGCTAGATGAACTACACGGGGCGTCCATATTCACCAAATTGTATTTTACCGCCGGTTACCATCAAGTCCGCGTTCATACACTAGATATTCACAAAACGGCATTTTGTACACACAATGGTCATTACGAATATCTCGTGATGCCCTTTGGTCTATGAAATGCGCTTTCCAATCCTTGATTAACTCAGTATTCTGTGCCCATTTGCATAAATTCGTGATTGTTTTCTTTGGTGATATTTTGGTTTACAACCGGAGTTGGGAAGATCATCTACAACATGTTCGCTGCGTGTTACAAATCTTATAACATCAACAATTGTTCGTTAAACTAAAGAAGTGTGAGTTTGGTAAACAGGAGATTGACTACTTAGAACATAAAATCTCAGGCGAGGGCAAACAAAAAATACAAGCAATGGCAGCATGGCCAACACCAACCACAATCACGGATCTACGAGGTTTTCTTGGTCTTATCGGTTATTACCGCAAATTTGTTAAGGATTACGAAATTATGACCAAACCATTAACCAACCTATTGAAGAAAGGCCAATTTATGTGGAATGCAATCGCTGAAGTCGCTTTTAACCAATTAAAATCGAGAATGACATCCACCCCGACTCTCACACTACCGGACTTCAATTCACCTTTTATCATTCAAATCAATGCATCAGGTGACGGGATTGGGGCAGTCTTACCACAAAATGGTAAGCCTATCGCCTTCATGAGCCGATCGCTAGGAGTAGCAAAACAAAATTGGTCTACATATGCCCGAGAAATGCTTGCAATTGTCATAGCCATAAAGACATGGAGGCCGTACATCTTAGGGCGCCATATTATAATCCAAACTGATCAAAAGAGCCTTCGATTCATCCTTGAGCAGCACATACTTACACCGGAGCAACAGAAATGGATGGGTAAAAAACTTGTTGGTTATGATTATGAAATAACGTACAAACCGAGCTCCACGAATACAGCAACAGATGCACTCTCCCGGCGACCAAACAACCCAGTCTTTAATGTAATCTTCATCCAACAATCAGGTTTATGGGAAGAATTACGCGAAGCAGCAAAATCCGATAAATATTTGCTCAAAATTAGAGCTCACACCGACATGTCTCCCAATAAACCTTATTTATGACGCAATGGACTAATTTGCTACAACAACCGAGTTGTTATTCCACCGGGATCTCTGTTAATTGCTACCTTATTGCACGAGTATCATGATTCACCATTGGGAGGTCATTCCGGTACGTTACGCACATTCAAACGGCTGGCATACCAGTTCTATTGGCCATAAGGGAATATGTGACAGCTTGTGATGTTTGTCAAAAAGCCAAATTAGAGAACGTAGCTCCAGCCGGATTACTTCAACCTCTCCCGGTCCCACAACAAATATGGAAAGATGTTTCAATGGAGTTCATAGATGAACTTCCTCGATCCGATGGCCGTAGTTTGATCATGGTGGTGGTAGATCGACTAAGTAGGTCAACACATCTCGTTCCGCTTACTCACCCATATACCGCACGTTGTATCGCCACCAAGTTTGGGGACAATATCGTCAATCTCCACGGTCCTCCCCCAATCAATCCTTAGCGATCGCGATCCAATTTTCATAAGCACCTTTTGGCGTGAGTATTGGAAGATGTTGGGCATTCAATTACGTATGTCTTCCACGTACCACCCGCAAACCGATGGATAAACTCAAGTGGTGAACCGTTGCATTGAACAATTCCTCTAATGTTTTGTTCATAATCGACCAAAACAGTGGAGTCCATTATTACCATGGGCTGAATACTAGTATAATAACACCTTCCAAAATTCTACGGGTATGACTCCACTTCAGGCTCTTTACGGGAGATCTCCACCTCCGTTGCCTGCTTATGAAGTATGATCTTCTATCATTGACGAACTCGATGAACAACTTTAGAACCGGGACGAACTTCTATGTGAACTGAAAGCTCACTTGGAACAAGCAAACAACCGGATGAAACAAATAGCAAACAAGAAACGTTGTGATGTCTTGTTTTCCATTGGTGATTGGATCTGCCTTCGACTACAACCATATCACCAACGATCAGTGTTCAAACGATCTTCGCAGAAGCTTTCAAATTGTTACGATCGCGAAAGATATCGAACCAACGTGGCAACAAGAAAATCATCAAGAATTAAAAGACCAAACACCAAGTTCCTTGATTAAAATAATTATTTTATTAATTAATTTTCGTTTGTAAATAATGGCTAGTGATTCCTACTATGTAGGAACATGAAGTCCTCTTTTCCATTTCCTATCTTTTAGGAGTTCAATACTCCATATGTAATTGTATTGATATTTAAGTTATTGAAAAACCAAAAAGATGTAGTCATTACTAACCAAATTGAATCGTTTCTGTTTGAAAGACATCTCCAGCTTTGAGGAGAAACCGAAATTAGCTATCATTAACACACAAAACGATGTCATTTTATTAACACACAAAACGATGTCGTTTTATCAAAACACAAAACAATATCTTTTTTAACACACAAAACGACATCGTTTTATTAATACACAAAACAACGTCGTTTTATTAACACACAAAACGACAGTCGTTTTATTAACATAGAAAACGACATAGTTTTGTGTGGTATTTTTTTCTATTTTTTAATAAAACAATATCATTTTAAGTATTAAATAAAACAATATTGTTTTGTAAAAATCAGTTGTCTTAAAACTTTATCTTACGTCAGCTTACATGTGGCCATCATATCAATGGTATTTAACAGATTTTTGACATCATTTACAAAAATGTATGAATTAGCACGAAAAAAATTGATATATGAAATTTAAATTAAACAAACAATAAAATATATTTTTTGCATCCGTGTATAGTTCATGAATAAATTGTAACATTTTTTAGATATGAATGGGCCGATTTATGTTTACTTTGTACGTCCATACAATAGTTATATAAAGAAATATCTCGCTAGCCCAAATAAATACACTTCATACCAGCTTTGCACTCGCATGATTACATACAGGAAAAGGATCTCGAATCAAATCTTGACAAAACTTACCATTCGGAACTTTCCATATAAACAAACTTTTCAAATAAACAAAACTTTTCAAATAGGGCTCACGACCTATTTCTTCTTCGGAAATATCGTATATCAATACGTCTATCCCAAACTAAACAATAGACATAAATACACACGAATACAAAGTGGTAAGCGTAAATCCCCCTAAATCGAAAGTTCGAATCAATTTCCCCACAAATATTGGTTTCCTCGGTTCACGACATATACCAAGATTCCGAACCATTTAACCGAAAGAGTAAACCAAAACTAACCCATGACCCGCGTGTTGACCAAACTCATGACCCAGACCCGATTTTCCCCAATTTGTCAAAGAACTCTAAATCCCCAATCGAGTTCCTAAATCGATTTTAGGGATTTTGGAAAGCTCGAAATCGTGAGTTGAGATGAGTAATGATTCTGAAGTTTCAATTGGATCATCGAGTGGGCGTGGGAGAGGAAGATTTCTGGGTTTGCATCAAACAAGGTATTTCGATAGTTGTATTTATTGTTTTAAAACCTATTCGGTTTCAAATGCTCATGTTAATCGATTTGGAAGGTTGTATTTGAGTTGATGAATTTTTTTTTGTTGGGTGTATATGAAGTTGATGAATGATACCCATATTTTCAATTGAGTTGATGAAGCATTGATAAACGAGATTGAGACAGAAGAAAAATTCAACAGTTGAAAAAGAATTGAGAGTGCTGAGAAATGAGAGAATGGAGAGTGATAACATGGTGATTGAGAAGGTTAAAGCCAAAATTGAGGAAGAGATCTTGGAGAGAGTGGAAGCACAACTCGAGGAAGTAAAAACAACTACGAAGAAGATGATAGTTAATGTAGTTCTTGGATATATGCGCATCATTGGATGCTTTTTAGTGTCTTCATAGTTTTAGTGTCTTTGTTATGTGTATGTTGACGTTCAAATCTTCCATTATGTGTGTGTTTGTTGACGTTCAAATCTCAAGTTATTGTTATGTGTTTGTTTCAAATCTTCCATTTGTTATGTGTTTATTTCAAATCTCTTCTATTATAACATAAATTGAATAGGTTCATACATTAGCATCCGAAGATTGCTTAAAATCCACCCAAACCTACAACCAACATTGCCTAAAAACCACCCAAAAACCATCCGAAGATTATGCCTACATACTATCCAAAAACAACCATACCTATTGTCCAAAAACCACCCTACCTACTGTCCAAAAATCACCTTACCTATTGTCCAAAAACCACACAACATTGCCTAAATTATGGCTTGAAAAGGTCTCCATTGAGAAGGTTCCCCTTGAGAAGGTCCACCTTGAGAAGATTCCACTTGAGAAGATTCCACTTGAGAAAACTCTCCTTGAGTACCCTGCAACATTAACCAAATTAGAGATATATTACAAACAAATAACCTTCAAATAAACTGCAAATAACACCAAATTATAGACCAAACCTGTAAAGAATCCTTCTTATGATATCTGGAATTGTGATTAGCTGTACCACATATACCACAATGCATAATCTTTTTCAACTGCTTTGGTTGCATCTTCGTTGGTGACTCGTTTTGGCCTTTCTTCTTTTTTATCCTTCTTACTTACCTTTTTCCTTCTAGGTTGTGGCGGCTGAGGAGGTATATGCACGTATGGAGCATGTGTTGAAGGCCAAAATTTGTACCCTCTCATCGGAACAATACCCCTGAGTAGTTCCTCCTCCACGTAGAAGTCTAGAACCAATGACAGAAAAAATCTTCAGGTTGAAGCTTCTTAGATAAGATGACTCCATAGGCATGTTCACATGGAATTCCACATATGTCCCACTTCCTGCATGTATAAGTTCTCGTTTCCAAGTTTATACGAAAAGAACAACCACTCAAGTATGTCTCATACATACCATTTGTGCTTCTTGTTACTCTGCATTTTGAAGCATGCTTCAACTCCGCATCAAGAAAGTTTTGAACATATGGTGTAAATATCCCTAAAAAGAACAGTTATTAGTATAATTTTACAGTAAAATTAGGCTGAAATAACATAGACAGAAGCACAAACTTGTATGAGCATTCGCTATTAAATCTCTTTTGGCTATACGAGCCATTGCAAGTCTTCTCACTGTCTCTAGCATTGGCACAAAGGGCTTCTCCCTTGCCTTTACTATGGAGCCGTTAAATGATCTTGTGGAGTTGTTCTCCACATCCTCACAGTAATTTCCGAGTTTGTAAAATGCCCTGCACCATGTCCTTGGATTCGAATTCATCACATCATTGTACACACCTGTGTCGTAGTTGAAGAGTCTTTCCAAGTTATCCTAATAGTCAGCCTCGTTATAACTCCATGCCAAATTCCAAATCAGAGGCTTCATATGCTTTTTGCTTCTATGGTTTTTCTTCAAATTCCCATAAATGTCTCACACACATTTTATGATCCATCTTATGCAGCTCTAGCTCAACAGCTCTAATCAGTCCCTACAGCACAACCACATAATATGGATTAAAATCACATGTACAACAAACTGAAAAGTACAATACTTAATTACCTTTTGACGATTAGATATCATAATGTAACATTCACCATCGAGTAGGTTAAAATCAACTTTCACCTTCTTCACAAGTCATAGCCAGTTGTCTTTGTTTTCAACTTGTACAACCCCATGTTATTGGATAGATAGCATTATTTGCATCTCTTCCTAAAGGTACCAATAGTTGACCTTTCATTTTGCCTCTTAAGAAGCACCCATCAACTCCTATAAGTGGTATACAAGTCTCTTTCCATGTCCTTCCGATAACATCAAAACACACATAAAACCGGTTGAAAACGTCTTGACCTTCTTCATTTGTCGAAGTGTCAATCACAACAATCGAACCGCTGTTGGAATGCAGTATCTCAGTACCATAATCTCGGAAACGTGAGAATTGCATATCATACTCCTTCTCAATCCACTTTAGGGCCTTATTTTTGGCAGCTTGACATTGCGGCCTTGACACTTTAATCTTCCATCTTTGTTGAATCAGTTCTTCAAAGCTTCATCGGCAAAAAATAATCTGGCTCCTCTCTGGTTTTATCGATGAATAACCTAGCTATCACTGGAACTTCCACCATTTTGCACTCTCTATTCGGCACACAACTATGTTCATCATTTAACGTCCTAATATTCCATAATGCCGAATTCGAATGCACAGAACAGTATACTTGCCATTTACAACCCTCACTACCAACACACTTAAAGCCTATTTTCTCTTGGTCGTACATGTGTTGCTTTATGTTGCGGCCAGTTCGAAGTGCATAGTCGAGAACCGACTCCTTAAATGCAACTTCATTCACAAATGTTTGCTCCGGATATAATCTCCCATCGCCGCATCTAATGTGTGTTTGTTCACTCTGCGGAATGGTTTCTTCTTCTTCACTAACGCTTTCTGGATACTTGTCGTGCACGATTGGAGGTTGATCGCGAAAATCCTCCATGATTTGTTCAATTTGAAAATCGTCACGGTCCATCGCTTCTTCATCGATTTCGATCCCATCTGCTTCGTCTTCACGCACAACTAACGACATTGCTCTTCACGATTTCTCTCTTTCCCTCGATTTCTCTCTTTCCCTCGATTTCTCTCTTTCTCTCGATTTTTCTTTTTCGATTTCTAAGGTTTGATAGATACAAAATTGGGGATTTTTTTAGGGTTTTTGCGATTTAGGTTATGAAAACTCGGGTTAAATTCTGGTCGGGTCTGGATTTTGGGTTAACCTATTCTAATTCAGGTTATTAAAGGTTAAAATCTAGATTATTAACGAATTACTATTTACTTTTCAAAACAGTAAACCAACGTTAACCATAATTATGTGTACATATGTTTACAACTTTGTATTCGGGAATAAATTAGTTTACAATTTTTGCTTTAGGAGGAGTTTTGCTTACAACTTTATATTCATGTATATTTACGTATATTGTTTAGTTTGATATAGACATAGTGTTATACGATACTTCCGAAAGAGAAATAGATCGTCAACCTTTTCAAAAAAACAAAGCTTTTCAAATAAACAAAACTTTTCAAATCAACAAAACTTTTCAAATAAACAATTCCAATTGACGATCTACGAGTGAACCAAGTAGCTTATGCATTTGAACTATAATCTATGAGTATTGTCAAAAACTGGATTAAAGCGATTACTAATGCGATTAAACATAGCATTAAAGCAAAAGCAAGACGATGAAAACGAAGATTGAAATAGATTATTATGTTCATAACAAAAGCAAGCAAGTTATTATATAAACAAGTTTCAAAGCTTCGTCAAATTACATTAACTAGAGACAATAGACACAGAAAAGGAGAGAATGTACATAGCATTCAGATATGGCAGCTCCAACCACATTAGAAGATCCCAAATGTGTTCTCGCCACTGTAACTCATGTATAGAAACCCATCTTCGTCTTTGTGCTCTTCGTATATTGCAGACATTAGTGCCGCTGCGATAAAAGAGAACACTTACTTCTATTAGCTCCACAGTGACAAAGAAATGATAAGACTGTAATGCATTTGTATCTATCTAACCAGTTGGTGGCAGAATGTTCTTGACAAAAATGAAGATGGCTTTCTCAGGACTGAGCTTGATCCGCTTTCGCACAACATA
This sequence comes from Pugionium dolabratum, assembly GCA_018901945.1. Taxonomy (NCBI): domain Eukaryota; kingdom Viridiplantae; phylum Streptophyta; class Magnoliopsida; order Brassicales; family Brassicaceae; genus Pugionium; species Pugionium dolabratum. Next base: position 227,244 of record JAEVFF010000660.1, read on the forward strand.
AACAAACTGGCCAACTGTAAGATCCGCTGGGACCAAGTACCTGAAAGTTTGTCAAATAAATTCAGTCAATTTGTTAAGCAATTACCCAGAAAATTTCTCCAGGTTTTTCGATATAATTCTCAAGGAAAGCCAAGACTTACTTCTTCTTATCAATATCAGGAACATCACTCTTCTCTGCTCTTTCGACTATGACCTGCATAATTAAAGACAAGAGTAAGGAAATGTATGCAATTTCTTGGAAGATGATTTCGAATACTCGTACCGGTATTCTATCTGGATACTTCTCCCTGATACGAGAAGCTTCAGCTTGCCTCTTTTCTGTAACATACAACAACAACAAAAAAACAAGATCCATTACTTCCAACACAATCAATTTTCTTCCCTACTCGAATCCGCAGCAAAAAGCAAACCGACATGTTTCAATCAAGATTATGTACATATCCAATAATGTATGTGAATGGATCCTCAGCATATCGAAAACGGAAACGAAACAAAGTTCAATCAAGAATAGTACTGATATGGAGTATCTCTGTAAAAATAAGAAATACAAATGAACCTAATCAATCTTCAACATTCAATTTTACGGTTTTCAAAACTGGTACGCTATTAAAAAGGGGGAAATCGTTGGAAATCAGAATCATGCTTATTCAAATGTATAGGCAAATCAAATGAAGTTGACAAAACCTGAAACTCGAATTGACATGTTTCTAAAGGGAAACCAGATTGTGGAATTTAAAACCACTCGCTAAAACCCAGCGATGAGGTACAAAGATCAACAAGATTGATCGATTAGGGTCAAATCAAAAGATAAGAGACGTGCGAAAGGGGAAAAACGAAACTAACCAAGAGGATGTTCTTGCTTGAATGAGCTGATCGCCATAATTTCAAGAGTTTCGCTGCGGGAGAGAGAAGGGAAAGAACAAAATCGAGAAGCCCCTGAGACCGAACGCAATTATAATCAGGAAGGAATATTTTATCAAGCGTGTCCTTGCCAAAGAACAAAAATCTTCTATATATTAAAGATAACATTTTGCAGATAATAATAGATTTATTCTTTAATCTAACTATATATTCCCCTCTACTTACCTTGTTTCTCATTGATTGGTTTTCTTTCTATTTTCTTATATAGATTAGTTATTATTTTATCAAATAAATTATCATTTTAATCAAAATCTCATAAATCTAATTAAATTTGTAATTTTATTTAGCTATCTAAATTTAAATTTATGCGATTTGGATTAAACTGATAATTCGTGATGTGTTTTATAGACAATCACTAATTTAACTAAAAAATAAATGACAAAAATCCAAAGAAAACAAAATAAGAACATAAATAAAAGGTTAGTGTTATGTCAATCTCAATAAAATCAAAAACTATGGAAAATAAGTTTGTTTTCGATAAAACAATAAAATATTTTTTAATATATTCTTTAGAGAAAAGAAAAATATGAATTATCTAGAGATATTTTTAGATGAAAATGAATATAAACTCATAAAAATATGTACTTGAGAATTATAAACTAATATTTATTTTAATTAAAACACAAAAAGTGACAAACTGAACCCATAAAACAATTGATGAGTTATAGTATATATCATAAAATCCTTTGTTAGAAACAATTTTTCCTCTCAAACAATATAGTCAAACTAAATTTGATAAGTTCATAAAAATATGTTACTGTAAAGTTACCTTATAAATAATTTTAAATATAACAAAACAAATTTATTTAATAGAAATTAAATTTAGTTGATAGAAATATATAACTTAGTAACTTGTATTAATAACTTCTTTGTATATCTAATATATAACCAAATAATTTTTTTTTTACCTAAAGTAATCTCTATAATTAAAATACGATCCATTTTAGTAAACAACGAGTTATATTACTAAATTTATTATTGCAATTATTTAAGTTTTAATTATTTTATTAAGGCTAAAAGAGTCTAAATTTATATTTGTATTATTCTTCTAACCAAACACATATATTTATGTTTCTATTTCCAAACATATATTTATGTTTCTATTTCCAAACATATATTTATGTTTCTATTTCCAAACATATATTATTTATATTTCCAAACACATATTAATCTAATCAACATTTAGAAATAACATAAATTAGATTAACGTAATTCCATATTATATTAAATTAGATTAACAATAAATCGTTCAGGACCAACGATTTCTCATCTGTTTTTTGCTTGTTCTTTATCAAAGCTGATTCTACTAATGTTTTACACTTAAAAAATATTTTTGAAAAATAAGGTCGAGCTTCTGGGCAGATCATCAAATTCGAAAAATCTTCTATCATTTTTGGGAATAAGGTATTTCATCATACAAGAATATCAATTCAGCAAATGCTTGGCATATACAATATTGGTGGAGGTGGTAAATATTTGGGGTTGCCGGAACAGTTCCAACGTAATCGATGTTGGCTGTTTAAATATATTACTGATAAAGTAAAATCAAGAATATCAGGATGGGAAACAAATTTTTTATCTCCGGCACGAAAGGAAGTTCTGATTAAACCGGTTGGGTTTGCAATGCCAGACTATTCAATGAATGTTTTCAAACTACCTAAGGATATATCAGTCATTGGATAAAATTTTGTCACGCTTCTAGTGGGGATCATCTGAGACAAAACGTAAAACTTCATGGGTATCTTGGAAGAAAATCGCGAGACCAAAACTTCTTGGCGGGTTGGGTTTTCGTGATTTCCAAAATTTTAATCAAATTTTACTAGCAAATAAGTGTTGGAAATTTATACAAAGACCGAATTGTCTACTATCTAAGATCCTCAAGAGTCGGTATTACAACAACGGGGATTTAGTTTATGCTGGACTTGGTTCTCGTCCTTCCTTGGGCTGGCAATCAATTTTACATGGTCGACGTCTATTACACTCGGGATTACAAAGGATTATTGGTAATGGTTAATCTACTGAATTCGGGGATGCAAACTGGTTACATGTTTTGCCATCACGACCACCGAGTCTATTACCATATACAAATCCTAAACTCAAGGTGGAGGTTCTCTTAAACAAAGATACTAATCGATGGGAAGAGAAAACAATTAATGACTTGATTGTGAAAGAAGACCACCATCTCATTTACAAAAAATTTACTCCACCTATACCAACTACAGATAGTTGGGTCTACCGGTATACAAATAACGGTTCATATTCTATTAAGTCTAGGTATCGACAGTCAGTGGATTTCTTCCAACCGCCTGTTCATGCTCAACCACCTTTGACAGATCATCAGGATTTGGCAAAGTCTTTATGGTCACTTTAAATACTACCAAAATATAAACATTCTTGTGGCGTGTATTATTTAAGAGTCTTCCGCTTAAATCCCATTTATATCATCGGAAGATCTCTTCTGATAATATTTGCCATAGATGTTGTATTTCATAAGAAATGGAACTACATACGTTTTTTCTTTGTCCTTATGCTCAGATGGTTTGGAAGAAATCGGTTATACTCACCTCTACCATCTGTTGCAGCATATCAAATATTTATGACAATCTGAGATATTTAATGGCAAGCTATAGTAATTGCCAAATAATATCTTCACATAAATTCCTACCGTTATATCTATTTTAGAGGATCTGGAAGTCAAGGAATGATTTACTCTTTAATCAGAAGGATATATTGATAGACATGCTGTTACAACAAAGTTATGATTATGCTAACGAATGGGTCAAACAATAGACACATATCGACAATGAAAATATTATATTACGGTCGGATTGTCATATTAATCATTGGAAGCTACCACCAAAATATTGGGTAAAATGTAATTATGATGTCTCACATAGAAATGGGCATGAGAATTCTGATCTCGGTTGGATTATCCGTAATGATAATTGGTTTCTTCTATATGATGGAATAAGTAAATTTCAAGGTAGGATGACAGTTATTGAAGCCAAAATATCTACAATAATTTGGGCGATGCAATCAGTTTGATCTCTAGAGTTTCAATATGTTATTTTTGAAGGTGATAATCTTGTACTGAATAATCTTATCAACAATAAAGGATTTAGTATGCATCTCCAACATTACATTCACACCATAAAACTCTGGGAAGCAATGTTCAAAGGAATTTCTTTTATTCACCGTGGGCGAACATCAAATCAAGCAGTAGATATTTTAGCTTCTTTAAAACTCTTGTCTCCTATTGATTGGAATATTTATTATTGTTGTTCTTCATTTTTAATTCTTTTTATAAAAAATGATATCAGTAATTAATAATATTTTGATGGCAAAAAAAATGTATACAAAAAATATATCAAATCATATATAGTAAATATGTAAGTGCTTTCATAAATCATATACAAACTGTAAATTTTTCTAAAGAATAATTACATATTTTTTATGGAAAATTTTCAAAAATATCACATTTATTAAAACAACAGCAGTAGTTATATTTTCAAAAAAAACATCAATAGCTTTTTCAAAAGAGTAATATCCTAAAATATCACCATTTTAAGTTTATCTTCCAAATTTAGCACAGTAAAAATAAAATTTCAAAAATAACACAAATTATTATATGAAAATAATTATTTATTTTAAATAAATTATATATAAAATCAAAACATAATACTTGAATTTACTTTTTCCAATTTAAAGGTTTAAACTTTTTCATTAGGAAATTTTTTTTAATTATTTTAGTATTAAATTTATGTTATTTTCGGAAATTTAAATCTTTAGTGCTATATTCAGAACCAAAACTTGAAATGGTGCTATTTTAATCAATTGCCCTTTTCAAAAATACCATCAAATTTAAATTTAAATTTAAATCCTAAACTTTAAAAACTACATCATAAAATTAAACGAAAACCAAAATTATTTAATAATTATTATTAATATTTCAATATTTTTAGATAAAAAAACATTTAGTGGTATTTTAGGAAAAAAGTGTTAATGTGTATATTCGGTAGATTTTTGTGCTACTTTAGAGGATTACTCTTTTTTCTTTTTTTATTATTTTTAAGAAAACATATATTTTAAACATATTGAATTTTTTTGAGATATGTGAACTTAAATATAATTATTTCATTTACTTTTAATAAAAACAATTTGATATTAATATCATTAAAAAGCCTACATACAAATATTAAAGGACAATTGATAAAAATAGTATTATTTTAACTTTTTGTTCTACATATAGCATTATTTTGACTTTTTGTTCCAAATATAGCACTATTAGTTTAAATTTTCAAAGCATCAGAAATTTAATATTAAAATACACTAAAATTTATTTTTAATGAAAAAATTAAACTCTGAATTAGAAAAAAGAAACTCAAATATAATGGTTTTAGTTTATGTATAATTTATTTATAATAAATATATTTCAGAAAATAATTTATGCTATTTTTGAAATTTTAAATTAGAGTGCTAAATTTGGAACAAAAACTTAAAAAGATTCTATTTTATGGTATTAATCAAATGTCTTCATATCAAAAATAATATAAACTAATATCAAATGCGACAACTTAAATTAGCTATTTTTATATAAATATTTGATATATTAGTTCTAATTCATTATATTTATTATTTAGTTTTAGTTATTTATATATGTTAATGGTATTATATATATATATATATAAATATTTTTAAACATTTTTATTATTTATTATTTTGACATATTATATTAAATTAATATTAATTTATATTATTTTGCGTTAAATATGTTATTATTATAAACGAAAATATTTTAAATTAGATTTTTAAAAGGACAATTATTCAAAATGGCATTTTTACGTTTTTGTTCAAAACATTATCAGTTTAAATTTCTAATAATTTTACAAATTTAAGATTAAAATATATTAAAACTTTATTAATAGAAAAAAATAAATACTAAATCAGAAAAAAGAACCCAAATATAATATTTTAAGTTTATGTATAATTTACTGAAAGTAAATAAGTATTTTTTACAAAATTATTTATGCTATTTTTGAAGTTTTAATTTTAGAGTGTTAGATTTGAAAAAAAATTTAAAAACATGTTATTTTAGGTTATTACTCTTAAAAATGGGAAATTCTTTAAAATATCACTTTTTAAGTTTTTATTCCAATAACATCATTAGTTTAAATTTCCAATAATAACACAAATTTAAGAAAAATGCATTAAAACTGTATTTTTATACAAAAATTAAACTTTAAATTAGAAAAATAAACTCAAGTATAATGTTTTAAGTTTATGTATAATTTATTTATAGTAAATAAATATTTTTATATAATTATTTGTGGTATTTTTGAAATTTTAATTTTAGGATGGTAGATTATTTAATTATTTGATTGTTATGATTTTTATCATGATTTGAGTTATTTGATATATAAAAAATAATTATTTGTTTGTTATGAAGTTACCCATGATTTTATCATTTATAAATAAGCTATATATTGATTGTTAAGACATGACTCATAAAATAGTCGATATAGTGTTAAGACCGATTAAATGTGTTTGAATGTTTTATGTATTCATTGATGTAAAGGTTTATATATATACAAAATACTCATGAAAAAAATCTAAATCTATAAAATGAAAATTATAAGTAAAAAATTCTCAATATATTAATTGAAATTGTTTAATTTTATAAATAGATTTCTTTGTCAAGATCACCGTAAAAAACATTATGAACATCCATTGAATTGCATTGTTTAATATGAGACAAACCGTTGTTATTTTAGCGACATGTACAAATGTCTCTATGTAATTCAAACCTTCTACTGATGATTTCCAAGAGCAACTAGGTGAGCTTTATAACGCCCAATGGAACCATAAATTTTTAGTTTGATCTTGAAAATTCATTCGTTTCCAATTAATTTTTTGTTAGGAGGAAGTTCTTTAAGATCCCATGACTATCTTCCCAAGAAGTAATCTCATATCTCATTGCTAACTTCCATTCATTAAAAGTTATTTCCTTTTTAAAATATTTTGGCTTGTTCAAAGTTGTGAGAGAAAAAATTGATCACATGATAGATAATTTATGATACGATGAACCGTACTTGTGGAAAGCTGAGGAGAAGGTGAATGAGAGAGAGAGAGGATACGGAGACTGTACCAACAGTATAATCATGGAGTTAAGAGGAATGAGATTTAACACGCTCACTCCGACTCAAAATTTCTATACAATCATTCAAATGAGACATATAATAAAATATAAAATATCGATATAAGAATTTTGGAAAGACTGGATTTACAGAGGCGAGACACTCTTTCCTTAATTCTGAAAACGCCCCGTAGTGTGACGGTTGCATGGCGTTCCGAATCCCAAGATATAACTGCAACTATTATGTCTTGCACAACCCAAGAACAGAATCCAACGAACGATTTTCTATGTTGTACGCTCAGACTCAAATATGTGAGGGATTTTTATGTGTATTTTTTACACTTTTAGAATGAGAAAACCAAATATTTCTTTTCCTTTGTTTTTCATCCTCATTTTTCATCATTCTTTCCATGATTCATTATCCATTATCTTAATGATCAATAATGAGGTTATAAAGAAGTTACTCTATTTTTAATGAGAATTATTCTCCACTAAAAATCATTATAAATTTTATGTTACAAATATTACAAAACAATAAACCAAATTAATTTGGTTGTAATTTGTAGCTTAACTCAATAAAGGAGATGTTGAATTTGACTTAGTCAACAAAAAACAAATGAGGTTTAAACCAAACCACAATAAAAATTGTACCGAACATTGGTTCATTTGTTAAATTCCGAAAACTCGAAACTCAAATTCGGTTATCTCCTTCCACTAATACACCAAAGTGCATCCAGAATTTGAGTTTTGTAACAATTTCTCCGCTTGATATACAAGAGAGATTTCATCTCTAAATTATAACGTGGGAAAAATTACATTTGTTCATTTTATGCTTATCAAGTAACCCACTTTAAATACTCATTTCTCATTCAAACGAACTTCGGTTTTAACGTCTTCTTTAGAAAACTCACCAGAAAGTGATCGACAACCACTTCCGTAAAACCGAGTTCCAACAATCATCCACATGAATAGAAATGACTCTAAACACGTGACGACTTGATAGACTTAACAAAAATAACTATCTAGACAAAACTCGACAAGACTAGACAGAAAGACTTTCGAGAGTACAAACGAAAAATCCACTGTATATGAGTTGGCAGCATTTTTCAGCCTTGAACCAATCATTGTTAATAGCTATCGGATTTACTCGACCAGAAGGTGAACATGATGTCTTGAATCCTCCGGGCTTTTATGTAAACCGAGATAATAACTATAACACAGTTTCTTTTCTCATAGAACTAGGTTCTCTATTGTGTTCATTTTGGCCGTGAACATGCCTGGTTAATCATGAGTGAACTTGGAGAATATAACATTTCCTTCATTCTCCTAGAAACGGCCCCATTTCACACTCAGAAGGTGATTCACCATTAGCTTTGTTTTAAGGAGCATCGTATAATACTCCAAGTATATCTCAAAGCTATGGTCTCAAATCATTAAAAGCATCGCTTATCCTACACACATACAGGAAGCACTGTGCATCATCATAGGAACTGGGTAGAGATGTAAGTTTCACAGTGCTCTTTTAGATTCCGTTTGACTTAGTTTTCCCTTTGAACCTATATCTTGGGATCTCCAATCACGTAGGTAGGATTATCATCAAATTTCATCTTAAACCATAGGCTTTAAACTCATTCCTCTTAATGATTTTACAATTTAATCTCTATGACACCTTTAATATATGGATTCTAGGTTGCCATTCAATTGGATATAATCTATTAAGATTACACCATTTGAGATTAATTTTATAATGATTCTTTATTTTTTTTAAAATGACTAAACCACTATATACAATCTACTTTTTAGTTAGATTGTGACTATTTATAAGGTTGTACTACAGTTTTTGTAGACACCCCCAGACTTTTAGGTATTTGTACGAATGTACTTTACCTTCTAAAGTTCATATGCCATATTGTCAATAACTTTATGTGGTAAGCAACGCTTCCCCCCACATTTTCTGATACAACTCAGAGTAATGCAATTTTGCATTCATTATTTTTTTCCTGTGAGTTTGATATTTTTTTTTTATCCCATAACTCCATTTGATTCGAATGATCACAGAAATGTTTTTGATAAATAATGCTATTTATTCAAAATAATGCATTATTTTTCATCAAAAATATTTTCTTTTATCACATATAACTATTTTCATAGTTTTCTCAAGTTGGTTTTATTTTCCAACTTTTTTCCGCTTTAATTTTTTTTAAAGTCATATTCATGCGTCTCAACAAATCTATACATCTATTAAAATAGATATCAATTTTGCTAGACATGCATAAACTTTTTGACATATCACACTTTTGATATTTTCCACTAAACTTTTTTTAAGCATTTTGCTTGTGAAGTAAGTGATGATTTTTAGAGGTATCGTTTTACACATTATTGATATAGTCAAATATGGCAGACCACTACCAATACGAAATTGGTGCGTCGATTCACAAGACTCATGGTCAATATTACCTCTAAATCAACAGGATTTGGACATTAAGACAAAAATCAAAATTTCATCCGTATTACTAACAAAGTCATTAGTGGTAGACCGCTCGCAATTTGGAGTATCGACTCACTATACTTGTTTCCATAATAAAACGTTATTCTTAACGTTTTATTTTATTGATACTTTATCCGTTTTGCACAATTGCAAACCAAAAAAAAGTATATTGACAGTAAACGAAAAATTTATCGTACATCCAAATTCCTGTTCTTATAACATAAACACTTCACAAAATTATCAGTTTTTGTTAGTCTAATAAACATAACGAAATTTTCAGAATTAAGAATGATATAATGATTCTGAGACTAACGAAAATTTTCAGAATTAAGATTGATATTACAATCATTAAACTAATGAAAATTTCAGAATTAAGATGGTTAATTATTGTAATTATAATCTTAAGACTAACAAAATTTTTCAAAATTAAGATTGTTATTATTGTAATTATAATCTTAAGATTAACGAAGTTATTCAGAATTAAGAATGATATAATAATTCTGAGACTAACGAAAATTTTCAGAATTAAGATTGTTAGAACGCTATTTTCTATAATGTGGGCAACTGATAATTGTGAATAAAATTACATATAATAAAATATAAAATATCGATACAAAAATTTTGGAAAGACTGGATTTACAGGAGACACTCTTTCCTTAATTCTGAAAATGCCCCGTAGTGTAACGATTGCATGGCGTTCCGAATCCCAGGATACAACTGCAATTATTCTGTCTTGCACAACCCAAGAACAGAATCCAACGAACGTTTTTCTATGTTGTACTCTCAGACTCAATATGTGAGAGATTTTTATGTGTATTTTTTACACTTTTAGAATGAGAAAACCAAATGTTTCTTTTTCTTTATTTTTCATCCTCATTTTTCATCATTCTTTCCATGATTGATTATCCATTATCTTAATGATCAATAATGAGGTTATAAAGAAGTTACTCTATTTTTAATGAAAATTATTCTCCACTAAAAATCATTATAATTTTTATGTTGCAAATGTTACAAAACAATAAACCAAATTAATTTGGTTGTAATTTGTAACTTAACTCAATAAAGGAGATGTTGAATTTGACTTAGTCAACAAAAAACAAATGAGGTTTGAACCAAACCACAATAAAAATTGTACCGAACATTGGTTCATTTTTTAAATTCCGAAAACTCGAAATTCGAGTTATCTCCTTCCACTAGTACACCAAAGTGTATCCAGAATTTGAGTTTTGTAACCGTTTCTCCGCTTGATATACAAGAGATATTTCACCTCTAAATTATAATGTGGGAAAAATTACATTTGTTCATTTTATGTTTATCAAGTAACCCACTTTAAATACTCATTTCTCATTCAAACGAACTTCGGTTTTAACGTCTTCTTTAAAAAACTCATTGGAAAGTGATCGACAACCACTTCCGTAAAACCGAGTTCCAACAATCTCCCACATGAATAGAAATGACTCTAAACACGTGACGACTTGATAGACTTAACAAAAATAACTATCTAGACAAGACTCGACAAGACTAGATCGAAAGACTTTCGAGAGAACAAACGAAAAATCCACTGTACATGAGTTGGTAGCATTTTTCAGCCTTGAACCAATCATTCTTAGTAGCTATAGGATTTACTCGACCAGAAGGTGAACATGATGTCTTGAACCCTCCGGGCTTTTATGTAAACCGAGATAATAACTATAACACAGTTTCTTTTCTCATAGAACTAGGTTCTCTATTGTGTTCATTTTGGCCGTGAACATGCCTGGTTAATCATGAGTGAACTTGGAGAATATAGCATTTCCTTCATTCTCCTAGAAACGGCCCCGTTTCACACTCATAAGGTGATTCGCCATTAGCTTTGTTTTAAGGAGCATCCTATAATACTCCAATTATATCTCAAAGCTATGGTCTCAAATCATTAAAAGCATCGCTTATCCTACACACATACAGGAAGCACTGTGCATCATCGTAGAAACTGGGTAGAGACGTAAGTCTCACAGTGCTCTTTCAGCTTCCGTTTGACTTAGTTTTCCCTTTGAACCTACATCTTGGGATCTCCAATCACGTAGGTAGGGTTATCATCAAATTTCATCTTAAACCATAGGCTTTAAACCCATTCCTCTTAATGATTTTACAATTTAATCTCTATGACACCTTTAATATATGGATCCTAGGTTGCTATTCAATTGGATATAATCTATTAAGATTACACCATTTGAGATTAATTTTATAATGATTCTTTTTTTTTTTTTAAAATGACTAAACCACTATATACAATCTACTTTTTAGTTAGATATTGACTATTTATAAGGTTGTACTACCATTTTTGTAGACACCCCTACACTTTTAGGTATTTGTACGAATGTACTTTACCTTCCAAAGTTCATATGACATATTGTCAATAACTTTATGTTGTAAGCAACGCTTCCCCCCCACATTTTCTGATACAACTTAGAGTAATGCTATTTTGCATTCATTATTTTTTTTCCTGTGAGTTTGAGATTTTTTTTTATCCGATAACTCCATTTGATTCGAATGATCACATAAGTGTTTTTTTGATAAATAATGCTATTTATTCAAAATAACGTATTATTTTTCATCAAAAATATTTTCTTTTATCGCATATAACTATTTTCATAGTTTTCTCAAGTTGATTTTATTTTCTAAATTTTTTTCCGCTTTAATTTTTTTTTAAAGCCATATTCATGCATCTCAACAAATCTATACATCTATTAAAATAGATATCAATTTTGCTAGACATGCATAAACTTTTGACATATCACACTTTTGATATTTTCCACTGAACTTTTTTTAAGCATTTTGCTTGTGAAGTAAGTGGTGATTTTTAGAGGTATCGTTTTAAACATTATTGATATAATCAAATGTGGCAGACCACTACCAATACGAAATTGGTGCGTTGACTCACAAGACTCATGGTCAATATTACCTCTAAATCAATAGGATTTGGACATTAAGACAAAAATCAAAATTCCATCCGTATTACTAACAAAGTCATTAGTGGTAGACAGCTCGCAATTTGGAGTATCGACTCACTATACTTGTTGCCATAATAAACGTTATTGTTAATGTTTTATTTTATTGATATTTTTTTCCGTTTTGCATAATTGCAAACCAAAAAAAGAGTATATTGAAAGTGAACGAAAAATTTATCGTACATCCAAATTCCTGTTCTTATAACATAAACACTTCACAAAATTATCAGTTTTCGTTAGTCTAATAAACATAACGAAATTTTCAGAATTAAGAATGATATAATAATTCTGAGACTAACAAAAATTTTCAGAATTAAGATTGATATTACAATCATTAAACTAATGAAAATTTTCAGAATTAAGATTGTTAATTATTGTAATTATAATCTTAAGACTAACAAAATTTTTCAGAATAAAGATTGTTATTATTGTAATTATAATCTTAAGATTAACGAAGTTATTCAGAATTAAGAATGATATAATAATTATGAGACTAACAAAAATTTTCAGAATTAAGATTGTTAGAACGCAATTTTCTATAATGTGGGCAACTGATAATTGTGAATAAAATTACATATAATAAAATATAAAATATCAATACAAGAATTTTGGAAAGACTGGATTTACAGAGGCGAGACACTCTTTTCTTAATTCTGAAAACGTCCCGTAGTGTGACGGTTGCATGGCGTTCCGAATCCCAGGATACAACTACAACTATTCTGTCTTGCACAACCCAAGAACAGAATCCAACGAATGTTTTTCTATGTTGTACTCTCAGACTCAACATGTGAGGGATTTTTATGTGTATTTTTTACACTTTTAGAATGAGAAAACCAAATGTTTCTTTTCCTTTATTTTTCATCCTCATTTTCCATCATTCTTTCCATGATTCATTATCCATTATCTTAATGATCAATAATGAGGTTATAAAGAAGTTACTCTATTTTTAATTAGAATTATTCTCCACTAAAAATCATTATAATTTTTATGTTACAAATGTTACAAAACAATAAACCAAATTAATTTGGTTGTAATTTGTAACTTAACTCAGTAAAGGAGATGTTGAATTTGACTTAGTCAACAAAAAACAAATGAGGTTTGAACCAAACCACAATAAAAATTGTACCGAACATTGGTTCATTTGTTAAATTCCAAAAACTCAAAACTCGAGTTCGGTTATCTCCTTCCACTAATACACCAAAGTGTATCCAGAATTTGAGTTTTGTAACAGTTTCTCCGCTTGATATACAAGAGAGATTTCACCTCTAAATTATAATGTGGGACAAATTACATTTGTTCATTTTATGCTTATCAAGTAACCCACTTTAAATACTCATTTCTCATTCAAATGAACTTCGGTTTTAACGTCTTCTTTAGAAAACTCACCAAAAAGTGATCGACAACCACTTCCGTAAAACCGAGTTCCAACAATCTCCCACATGAATAGAAATGACTCTAAACACGTGACGACTTGATAGACTTAACAAAAATAACTATCTAGACAAGACTCGACAAGACTAGACAGAAAGACTTTCGAGAGTACAAACGAAAAATCCACTGTATATGAGTTGGCAGCATTTTTCAGCCTTGAACCAATCATTGTTAATAGCTATCGGATTTACTCGACCAGAAGGTGAACATGATGTCTTGAATCCTCCGGGCTTTTATGTAAACCGAGATAATAACTATAACAAAATTTCTTTTCTCATAGAACTAGGTTCTCTATTGTGTTCATTTTGGCCGTGAAAATGCCTGGTTAATCATGAGTGAACTTGGAGAATATAACATTTCCTTCATTCTCCTAGAAACGGCCCCATTTCACACTCATAAGGTGATTCACCATTAGCTTTGTTTTAAGGAGCATCCTGTAATACTCCAATTATATCTCAAAGCTATGGTCTCAAATCATTAAAAGCATCGCTTATCCTACACACATACAGGAAGCACTGTGCATCATCCTAGGAACTGGGTAGAGACGTAAGTCTCACAGTGCTCTTTCAGATTCCGTTTGACTTAGTTTTCCCTTTGAACCTACATCTTGGGATCTCCAATCACGTAGGTAGGATTATCATCAAATTTCATCTTATACCATAGGCTTTAAACTCATTCCTCTTAATGATTTTACAATTTTATCTCTATGACACCTTTAATATATGGATCCTAGGTTGCCATTCAATTGGATATAATCTATTAAGATTACACCATTTGAGATTAATTTTATAATGATTCTTTTTTTTATTTTTTTATTTTAAAATGACTAAACCACTATATACATTCTACTTTTTAGTTAGATTATGACTATTTATAAGGTTGTACTACCATTTTTGTAGACACCCCCAGACTTTTAGGTATTTCTACGAATGTACTTTACCTTCCAAAGTTCATATGACATATTGTCAATAACTTTATGTGGTAATCAACGCTTCTCCCCCCCCATATTTTCTGATACAACTTAGAGTAATGTAATTTTGCATTCATTATTTTTTTTCCTGTGAGTTTAAGATTTTTTTTATCCCATAACTCCATTTGATTCGAATGATCACAGAAATGTTTTTTTGATAAATAATGCTATTTATTCAAAATAACGCATTATTTTTCATCAAAAATATTTTCTTTTATCAAATATAACTATTTTCATAGTTTTCTCAAGTTGGTTTTATTTTTCAACTTTTTTTGTGCTATAATTTTTTTTTAAAAGCCATATTCATGCGTCTCAACAATCTATACATATATTAAGATAGATATCAATTTTGCTAGACATGCATAAACTTTTTGACATATAACAGTTTTGATATTTTCCACTAAACTTTTTTTAAGCATTTTGCTTGTGAAGTAAGTGATGATTTTTAGAGGTATCGTTTTAAACATTATTGATATAGTCAAATGTGGCAGACCACTACCAATACGAAATTGGTGCATCGACTCACAAGACTCATGGTCAATATTACCTCTAAATCAACAGGATTTGGACATTAAGACAAAAATCAAAATTCCATCCGTATTACTAACAAAGTCATTAGTGGTAGACCGCTCGCAATTTGGGGTATCGACTCACTATACTTGTTGCCATAATAAAACGTTATTGTTAACATTTTATTTTATTGATACTTTTTTCCGTTTTGCACAATTGCAAACCAAAAAAAGTATATTGAGAGTGAACGAAAAATTTATCGTACATCCAAATTCCTGTTCTTATAACATAAACACTTCACAAAATTATCAGTTTTCGTTAGTCTAATAAACATAACGAAATTTTCAAAATTAAGAATGATATAATAATTCTGAGACTAACGAAAATTTTCAGAATTAAGATTGATATTACAATCATTAAACTAATGAAAATTTTCAGAATTAAGATTGTTAATTATTGTAATTATAATCTTAAGACTAACAAAATTTTTCAGAATTAAGATTATTATTATTGTAATTATAATCTTAAGATTCACGAAGTTATTCAGAATTAAGAATGATATAATAATTCTGAGACTAATGAAAATTTTCAGAATTAAGATTGTTAGAACGCGATTTTCTATAATGTGGGCAACTGATAATTGTGAATAAAATTACATATAATAAAATATAAAATATCGATATAAGAATTTTGGAAAGACTTGATTTACAGGAGACACTCTTTCCTTAATTCTGAAAACGCCCGGTAGTGTGACGATTGTATGGCGTTCCGAATCCCAGGATACAACTGGAACTATTCTGTCTTGCACAACCCAAGAACAGAATCCAACGAATGCTTTTCTATGTTGTACTCTCAGACTCAACATGTGAGAGATTTTTATATGTATTTTTTACACTTTTAGAATGAGAAAACCAAATGTTTCTTTTCTTTTATTTTTCATCCTCATTTTCCATCATTCTTTCCATGATTCATTATCCATTATCTTAATGATCAATAATGAGGTTATAAAGAGGTTAATCCATTTTTAATAAGAATTATTTGTAACATAAAAATCATTATGATTTTTATGTTACAAATATTACAAAACAATAAACCAAATTAATTTGGTTGTAATTTGTAACTTAACTCAATAAAGAAGATGTTGAATTTGACTTAGTCAACAAAAAACAAATGAGGTTTGAACCAAACCACAATAAAAATTGTATGAAACATTGGTTCATTTGTTAAATTCCGAAAACTCGAAACTCGAGTTCGGTTATCTCCTTCCACTAATACACAAAAGTGTATCCAGAATTTGAGTTTTGTAACAGTTTCTCCGCTTGATATACAAGAGAAATTTCACCTCTAAATTATAATGTGGGACAAATTACATTTGTTCATTTTATGCTTATCAAGTAACCCACTTTAAATACTCATTTCTCATTCAAACAAACTTCGGTTTTAACGTTTTCTTTAGAAAACTCACCGGAAAGTGATCGACAACCACTTCCTGAAAACCGAGTTCCAACAATCCCCCACATGAATAGAAATGACTCTAAACACGTGACGACTCGATAGACTTAACAAAAATAACTATCTAGACAAGACTCGACAAGACTAGACAGAAAGACTTTCGAGAGTACAAACGAAAAATCCACTGTATATGAGTTGGTAGCATTTTTCAGCCTTGAACCAATCATTGTTAATAGCTATCGGATTTACTCAACCAGAAGGTGAACATGGTGTCTTGAACCCTCCGGGCTTTTATGTAAACCGAGATAATAACTATAACACAGTTTCTTTTCTCATAGAACTAGGTTCTCTATTGTATTCATTTTGGCCGTGAACATGCCTGGTTAATCATGAGTGAACTTAGAGAATATAGCATTTCCTTCATTCTCCTAGAAACGGCCCCATTTCACACTCATAAGGTGATTCGTCATTAACTTTGTTTTAAGGAGCATCCTATAATACTCCAATTATATCTCAAAGCTATGGTCTCAAATCATTAAAAGCATCGCTTATCCTACACATATACAGGAAGCACTGTGCATCATCCTAGAAACTGGGTAGAGATGTAAGTCTCACAGTGCTCTTTCAGATTCCGTTTGACTTAGTTTTCCCTTTGAACCTACATCTTGGGATCTCCAATCACGTAGGTAGGGTTATCATCAAATTTCATCTTAAACCATAGGCTTTAAACCCATTCCTCTTAATGATTTTATAATTTAATCTCTATGACACCTTTAATATATGGATCCTAGGTTGCCATTCAATTGGATATAATCTATTAAGATTACACCATTTGAGATTAATTTTATAATGATTCTTTTTTTTTATTTTTTTTAAAATGACTAAACCACTATATACAATCTACTTTTTAGTTAGATTGTGACTATTTATAAGGTTGTACTACCATTTTTGTAGACACCTCAGACTTTTAGGTATTTGTACGAATGTACTTTACCTTCCAAAGTTCATATGACATATTGTCAATAACTTTATGTGGTAAGCAACGCTTCCCCCCACATTTTCTGATACAACTTAGAGTAATGTAATTTTGCATTCATTATTTTTTTTCCTGTGAGTTTGAGATTTTTTTTTAATCCCATAACTCCATTTGATTCGAATGATCACAGAAATGTTTTTTGATAAATAATGCTATTTATTCAAAATAACGCATTATTTTTCATCAAAAATATTTTATTTTATCACATATAACTATTTTCATAGTTTTCTCAAGTTGGTTTTATTTTCTAACCTTTTTTCCGCTTTAATTTTTTTTTAAAGTCATATTCATGCGTCTCAACAAATCTATACATCTATTAAAATAGATATCAATTTTGCTAGACATGCATAAACTTTTTGACATATCACACTTTTGATATTTTCCACTAAACTTTTTTTAAGCATTTTACTTGTGAAGTAAGTGGTGATTTTTAGAGGTATCGTTTTAAACATTATTGATATAATCAAATGTGTTAGACCACTACCAATACGAAATTGGTGCGTTGACTCACAAGACTCATGGTCAATATTACCTCTAAATCAACAGGATTTGTACATTAAGACAAAAATCAAAATTCCATCCGTATTACTAACAAAGTCATTAGTGGTAGATCGCTCGCAATTTGGGGTATCGACTCACTATACTTGTTGCCATAATAAAACGTTATTGTTAACGTTTTATTTTATTGATACTTTTTTCTGTTTTGCACAATTACAAACCAAAAAAAAGTATATTGAGAGTGAACGAAAAATTTATCGTACATCCAAATTCATGTTCTTATAACATAAACACTTCATAAAATTATCAGTTTTCGTTAGTCTAATAAACATAACGAAATTTTCAGAATTAAGAATGATATAATAATTCTGAGACTAACAAAAATTTTCAGAATTAAGATTGATATTACAATCATTAAACGAATGAAAATTTTCAGAATTAAGATTGTTAATTATTGTAATTATAATCTTAAGACTAATAAAAATTTTCAGAATTAAGATTGTTATTATTGTAATTATAATCTTAAGACTAACGAAGTTATTCAGAATTAAGAATGATATAATAATTCTGAGACTAACAAAAATTTTCAGAATTAAGATTGTTAGAACGCGATTTTCTATAATATGGGCAACTGATAATTGTGAATAAAATTATATATAATAAAATATATAATACCGATACAAGAATTTTGGAAAGAATGAATTTGCAGAGGCGAGACACTCTTTCCTTAATTCTGAAAATGCCCCATAGTGTGACGGTTGCATGGCGTTCCGAATACCAGGATACAACTGCAACTATTCTATCTTGCACAACCCAAGAACAGAATCCAACGAACGTTTTTCTATGTTGTACTCTCAGACTCAACATGTGAGAGATTTTTATGTGTATTTTTTACACTTTTAGAATGAGAAAACCAAATGTTTCTTTTCCTTTATTTTTCATCCTCATTTTCCATCATTCTTTCCATGATTCATTATCCATTATCTTAATGATCAATAATGAGGTTATAAAGAGGTTACTCCATTTTTAATAAGAATTCTTCTCCACTAAAAATCATTATGATTTTTATGTTACAAATGTTACAAAACAATAAACCAAATTAATTTGATTGTAATTTGTAACTTAACTCAATAAAGGAGATGTTGAATTTGACCTAGTCAACAAAAAACAAATGAGGTTTGAACCAAAACAACAATAAAAATTGTACCAAACATTGGTTCATTTGTTAAATTCCGAAAACTCAAAACTCGAGTTCGATTATCTCCTTCTACTAATACACCAAAGTGTATCCAGAATTTGAGTTTTGTAACAGTTTCTCCACTTGATATACAAGAGAGATTTCACCTCTAAATTATAATGTGGGACAAATTACATTTGTTCATTTTATGCTTATCAAGTAACCCTCTTTAAATGCTCATTTCTCATTCAAACGAACTTCGGTTTTAACGTCTTCTTTAGAAAACTCAACGGAAAGTGATCGACAACCACTTTCTGAAAACCGAGTTCCAACAAATTTATGATACGATGAACCGTACTTGTGGAAAGCTGAGGAGAAGGTGAATCAGAGAGAGAGGATACGGAGACTGTACCAACAGTATAATCATGGAGTTAAGAGGAATGAGATTTAACACGCTCACTCCGACTCAAAATTTCTATACAATCATTCAAATGAGACATATAATAAAATATAAAATATCGATACAAGAATTTTGGAAAGACTGAATTTGCACAGGCGAGACACTCTTTCCTTAATTCTGAAAACGCCCCATAGTGTGACGGTTGCATGGCGTTCCGAATCCCAGGATACAACTGCAACTATTCTGTCTTGCACAACCCAAGAACAGAATCCAACAAACGTTTTTCTATGTTGTACTCTCAGACTCAACATGTGAGGGATTTTTATGTGTATTTTTTACACTTTTAGAATGAGAAAACTAAATGTTTCTTTTCCTTTATTTTTCATCCTCATTTTCCATCATTCTTTCCATGATTCATTATCCATTATCTTAATGATCAATAATGAGGTTATAAAGAGGTTACTCCATTTTTAATAAGAATTATTCTCCACTAAAAATCATTATGATTTTTATGTTACAAATGTTACAAAACAATAAACCAAATTAATTTGGTTGTAATTTGTAACTTAACTCAATAAAAGAGATGTTGAATTTGACTTAGTCAACAAAAAACAAATGAGGTTTGAACCAAACCACAATAAAAATTGTACCGAACATTGGTTCATTTGTTAAATTCCGAAAACTCGAAACTCAAGTTCGGTTATCTCCTTCCACTAATATACCAAAGTGTATCCAGAATTTGAGTTTTGTAACAGTTTCTCTGCTTGATATACAAGAGAGATTTCACCTCTAAATTATAATGTGGGACAAATTACATTTGTTCATTTTATGCTTATCAAGTAACCCACTTTAAATGCTCATTTCTCATTCAAACGAACTTCGGTTTTAACGTCTTCATTAGAAAACTCATCGGAAAGTGATCGACAACCACTTTCTGAAAACCGGGTTCCAACAAATTTATGATACGATGAACCGTACTTGTGGAAAGCTGAGGAGAAGGTGAATCAGAGAGAGAGGATACGGAGACTGTACCAACAGTATAATCATGGAGTTAAGAGGAATGAGATTTAACACACTCACTCTGACTCAAAATTTCTGTACAATCATTCAAATGAGACATTTTGAAATCAGACAAAGAAACAATATAGGCGAACTGTTTGATTATTGTATCACGGTTTTTGGTCCGCCAGGGTAGGTGCAAGCTCAATCTCCTCATTAGAATCAAATTCGGTATGCATTGAAAACAATAATGGATGTGGAGGAGAATCAAAAGCCATAGAGGATGAAGAATTAAGAATGACTTTGTAAAAAGAAGAGTAGTGTAACATCCCGGGCCTAAATTTAAACCATGAAGTCCACATAAATAGAAGTGAGGGTATAATGGACAATTCTACTGAAACTCTAATTAACCCTAATGGCTATATAAGACGTTGTCAAAGGGGGTTAGAGGCAGCCGCATTAGAAACAAAAGCAAGAAGAAAGAGAGAGATTTTGACAAAACCGAGGGGTAGAAAGTTCAGTGTTGGAGAGCCAAGGTGTTCGTGTGTACTATCATCGGAGGAAGAGAAACCTACGCACAACCGACGATTCCAACATTCTATTAACCCAGGTTTCGCAGTGAGGTGAGACATGATCTATGATTTTCATTATACAATTATGTATATGTATTTTGATGAGTACTTCGTTTAGGGGGAAAATTAGAGGTTGAAATCATGTGTGATGTTAGGATTTTAATAATTGTTGTAAGAATTAATGGTGTTTTTATCAGGAAAAAAGAGTTAAACCTATTAGGGATTTATTAGATAATAAATAATAAATAAATATTAAAAAGATGAATAGGAATGTGGTGATCTATGTGTGTGGTGTGGTGGGAGAAAAGAGTAGAAATATTATGAATTTATTATTTGAAGGAAAATTATTATGTTGATTTAATTATTAAAAAAGATAAATTATTATGTGTTGGTTTATTGGTTAAAGATACTAAATTATTTATGGTGGATTATGGTATAATAAAATGAACTATAATCAATTAATTAACTGAAATAAACTAATATAATTATTAGATAAATATTAGACATTAGTCTAAGCAAGTATAATGGTTGATTCATTGATGCGGGAATAAATTTCTGGGGAATGTGATATTCACGTAATACGGGTATGGTGGAATCGAGTAACGTTAGTTGGTTTAGCTGTGTTGATGGGTGTTGGGCTACGACAACAGCGGTGTTGAGTCGTAGTTCATTAACGGTTGGCAGGCCGGAAACAACCGTCGACGTGATGGGAGCTCGATGTGAGCGAATAGGCCGACGTGGCCGTGGTGTTAAGCCGATGTGGCTTTAGGGGTTCCGAATCCTTAAACCGACGTGGTTAGGGATGAGGAGGGAGGAGTGGTTTTGACTTAGACAAGCATGGTTTAAATACATATATCTTGGTAGTATTTGTGTCGACTTTTGTGAAATCAATCGTGCTAGTTTTCATTCCTAAATAAAGTAATTATCAAGATTATATATATACTTGTATAATGGAAATATGTGGGTAGGCGTGATTGTTTCACTGAGTAATTATGTTACTCATGCCTCCTTTTGGATGCAGGTGAGTTCGAGTAGTAGTGATGTAGTGACTCGGAGTGGTGCTACGTTTTGGGAATTTTTAAACATTATTTATATATTTTTATTTTGAATCTTGAGTATCGTTAGATTTTTTAAAGTTATTTTCTTATGTTTTTTTAATAATTTTATACTTGGGTTTGACGAAAATTCTTTTAATAAAAAGAATTATCACTTATATTTTATATGAGATTTCAAATAAATTATAAATTAAGTACGAGGTGATGATACGTGTCATGTATTTTAGAGACGGGTGTTACAATTTTGGTATCAGAGCGAGGTTGCTACTCCGGTTCTGATCCGGAGAGCTCTGTTTTAAAGTTTTAGTAGTTAAAAAAAAGGTATTTTCAATGGGGGAGCACCACTCAGAGTAACTTGCGTGAGATCATTTAAATTTCGTTGATTTATAATACTATTGTAGTGTAATGTGTGAATCGAGTGTTTATGTGGAAAATATGCCACCGAGGAGTGTTAATCGTAGGACTTATTTGCGTATTGGAGATCGTCAGTAAGAGCATAATGATTGGCCGCTTGAGCAGGAAGGTGTTGCTCCAACTCAACAATCAGTCGTTGTTGCTCTAGTGGTGGATTATGTAGTGCTAGATGCAGCAGCAAGTTCCTGTAGCAAACCGAATACCAAGAGTTGTAGTGCCCGAGCATGCAGCTCTTGAGTTCGCTGCACTCGAGCCTCTTGTTCAAGAGTTTAGGGCACCTCAATACCCACCACCATCTACTCTAGTGCCAAAGATGCTAGTACGGGATCAATGCCCACATATTGGAATGCTTTGAAGATGTTAAGGAATTTAAATAATTTAGTGGAGGGATGGATTCGATTACGACACACAACTGGGTGAATATGTTAGATAAGAACTACGAGACCATCATGTGTTCGATTGAGTTTTGGAAGCAATTGACGATTTAATATTTAAGGGACGAAACACAAGTCGGTGGATAGTGTTGTCATTAGTACTCATGCAAACCACATGCTTAGTTGGCACGACTTTAAGGAGGAATTTGCACGGGTGCATTTTCCACAAGAGGCTGTAAACCAAATGGTTATGTTGATTGTCGATCTTTGACAGGGGTCTAAATCAGTACGCGAGTATGATCTAGAATTTTTGTCTATTTATGAGCTTCAGAGGGAGAGGAACAAACGAATATGACATGGTACTCAAATTTCAAAGATGTTTGAGACTAGAGGTGAAAAAAAATTGTTGCATAGTGCAAAAATACAATAACATAGTCAATTTAGTGGGAACAACATTCTTAGTGGAACAAAGCATTGAGGCGGAAACCAAACAGGAAAAAGTGGCCCAAGCAAGGATGAAAATTAGTTGAGCTGTAGAAACATACCATGGATACTTTGAATATGGGCTTGTAGAGATTAGATGGGTGCTCACTTGATTTTAGTGTGGTTAGAATGGACAAATCCGGTTGCATTGTTCATATGGAGCACTTAAGGGTAGTACTAGAAAAGTTACGAGAATACAAGTTATATGCTAAGTTGAGCAAATGTAGTTTCTGGCAAAGGAAGATTGGCTTTCTAGGTCACGTTGTGTCTGAAACTCGAGTATCAGTGGATTCAGAAAAAAAAATTGCAACGATTATTGGATGGCCGACACCCAGAAACGCAACAGAGGTTCGTAGTTTTTTGGGCCTAGCGGTTTACTATCGAAAATTCGTTGAAGGATTTGCGAGTATAGCCAAGCCTATGACTCAACTTATGGGAAAGGATGTAAAATTTAATTGGACCAAAGAGTGTGAGGAGAGCTTTCGAAGGTTGAAAGGACATTTGACTAAGACTTCAATATTGGTTTATGAAGGACCGGGGTACCATATTTGGTATACACTGACGCATCAGAGTCAGGATTGGGTTGTGTGCTGATGCAGCAAGAACGAGTAATTGCCTATACGTTTAGACAGTTGAGGAAACATGAGATAAATTATCCCATCCATGATTTCGAATTGGCAGCAGTTGTTTTTGCTTTAAAAATTTGGCTTGCGTATTTATATGGAAAAAAGTCCAAGTTTTTACTAATCACAAAAGTTTAAAATATATATTTACGCAACCAGATCTTAATCTAAGACATAGGAGATGGATGGAGCTACTAGTAGATTATGACTTGGAAATCGCATACCACCGTGGAAAGGCTAACATGGTAGCAGATGCATTAAGTAAAAGGAGAAATGACATATCAAAAGAACGAGAAGCAGAGGAGTTAGTGGCTTCCTTGGGAAAATTAAGTTTGTGTGCTACTACGGTTACCAAAGATGCCATAGGATTGGAAGCCATTAACCGGACATACTTACTTTGGAAAATATGTGAGGCTCAAATGCTAGACGATGCACTCAGAAAAGCTGTGGATAATAATGTGGAACAACGGAACCTACGTGTACAGAAATGGGGTATGTGTTCCCAATGTTAAGGAATTAAAGGATGAGATCTTATCGCAGGCACACCACTCACGTTTTGCAATCCATCCGGGGGCGACAAAGTTATATTGAGATCTAAAACGTTATTACCATTGGAACGGTATAAAACAGGATAGCGCAGAATGGGTAGCAAAGTGCCTTACGTGCCAACTAGTAAAGGCAGAACATAGAGTACTTGGTGGGTTATTGCAAAGTCTACCGTTGCCTGAATGGAAATAGGATATGATCACTATGGATTTTGTGACAGGGCTCCCAAGGACAATTAGTGAACTGAATACTGTTTGGGTAATTGGTAATCGACTTACGAAGTCAGCTCATTTCTTGCGATTAAGAAGACAGACTGTGTGGACCACTTAGCAAGAGTATATGTGGAGATGATTGTTAGGTTGCATGGGGTTCCAGTGAGCATTGTTTTGGACCGAGACCCGAAATTTACTTCAATATTTTGGCAGGCATTCCAAAAGACACTTGGGACAAAAGTGCATCTGAGTACCACATATCACCGACAGACAGATGGACAGTCGGAAAGAACAATTCAAACCCTTGGAGATATGTTGCGAGCGTGTATGTTGGATTAGGGAGGTCGTTGGGAGAAATATTTATCGTTAGCTGAGTTTGTGTACAATAATAGCTATAATAGGAGCATAAAGGTGTCACCATATGAGACTTTGTATGGGCGACCTTGATGATGTGTTTCATGTATCAGTCCTCCGAAAAGTTGTCAAAGAACCCCAACTATTATGCAGCAACCCCCAGAGGAATTGGAAGAAAATTTGACAATTTTTAGTAAACGGGTAAAAATCACTGGACAACGAAAAATTGATATGGAAGGGAAGAATGTTAAATCAGTACGTGTTCGTTGGAAAAGAGACAGAATTGAAGAAGAGACGTTGGAGTCTGAACATCATATGAGAATTGATTACCCTGGTCTTTTTAAGGACCACGACGAGAGGGAAGTGGAACCATCGAATTCGGGGACGAATTCTTCTGTGGTGGGAAGAATTGTAACATCCCGGGCCTAAATTTAAACCATGAAGTCTACATAAATAGAAGTGAGGGTATAACGGAAAATTCTACTGAAACCCTAATTAACCCTAATGGCTATATAAGACGTTGTCAAAGGGGGTTAGAGGCAGCCGCATTAGAAACAAAAGCAAGAAGAAAGAGAGAGATTTTGACAAAACCGAGGGGTAGAAAGTTCAGTGTTGGAGAGCCAAGATGTTTGTGTGTACCATCGTCGGAGGAAGAGAAACCTACGCACAACCGACGATTCCAACATTCTATTGACCCAGGTTTCGCAGTGAGGTGAGACATGATCTATGATTTTCATTATACAATTATGTATATGTATTTTGATGAGTGCTTCGTTTAGGGAGAAAATTAGAGGTTGAAATCATGTGTGATGTTAGGATTTTAATAATTGTTGTAAGAATTAATGGTGTTTTTATCAGGAAAAAGAGTTAAACCTATTAGAGATTTATTAGATAATAAATAATAAATAAATATTAAAAAGATGAATAGGAATATGGTGATCTATGTGTGTGGTGTGGTGGGAGAAAAGAGTAGAAATATTATGAATTTATTATTTGAAGGGAAATTATTATGTTGACTTAATTATTAAAAAAGATAAATTATTATGTGTTGGTTTATTGGTTAAAGATACTAAATTATTTATGGTGGATTATGGTATAGTAAAATGAACCATAATCAATTAATTAACTGAAATAAACTAATATAATTATTAGATAAATATTAGACATTAGTCTAAGCAAGTATAATGGTTTATTCATTGATGCGGGAATAAATTTCTGGTGAATGTGATATTCACGTAACACGGGTATGGTGGAATCGAGTAACGTTAGTTGGTTTAGCTGTGTTGATGGGTGTTGGGCTACGACAACAGCGGTGTTGAGTCGTAGTTCATTAACGGCTGGCAGGCCGGAAAAAATTGTCGACGTGACGGGAGCTCGACGTGAGCGAATAGGCCGACATGGCCGTGGTGTTAAGCCGATGTGGCTTTAGGGGTTCTAAATCCTTAAACCGACGTGGTTAGGGATGAGGAGGGAGGAGTGGTTGTGACTTAGACAAGCATGGTTTAAATACATATATCTTGGTAGTATTTGTGTCGACTTTTGTGAAATCAATCGTGCTAGTTTTCATTCCTAAATAAAGTAATTATCAAGATTATATATATATACTTGTATAATGGAAATATGTGGGTAGGCGTGATTGTTTCACTGAGTAATTATGTTACTCATGCCTCCTTTTGGATGCAGGTGAGTTCGAGCAGTAGTGATGTAGTGACTCGGGGTGGTGCTACGTTTTGGGAATTTTTAAACATTATTTATATATTTTTATTTTGAATCTTGAGTATCGTTAGATTTTTTTAAAGTTATTTTCTTATGTTTTTTTAATAATTTTATACTTGGGTTTGACGAAAATTTTTTTAATAAAAAAGAATTATCACTTATATTTTATATGAAATTTCAAATAAATTATAAATTAAGTACGAGGCGATGATACGTGTCATGTATTTTAGAGACGGGTGTTACAAGTAGTCTCGTTAAAAAAACGTTTGAGAAAAAACAAAATTTGGCGAACCATATAATAAAATCTCCTTCCTTTTTTGCTGTAAGAACATTTAACAAATACACAATGTTGGCTTCATGATTCAATTTTATCACTGTGACGAGCAAGATTATGAACATATGCTAAATGACCAAAACACGTAAGTTTTTGTAGGAAAGAGCATGAGCATAGAGAATTTCAAATAGATTTTTACCATGAAAAACTTGAGATGGCGTACAATTCATAAAATATGCAGCATTAAGAACACATTCTCCTCAGAATTTGATAGCAAAGTCTCCTTGAAAGAATAATGCTTGAACAACTACTAATATATGTCGATGCTTGTGTTCAACACATCCATTATGTTGTGGTGTGTGCACGTAAGATGTTTCATGAATGATTTTTCTTTTTGGAAAAATCGCGATAGGCAGAGAAAATCGGTTCCATTATTGCTTCATATAACGTTGACCTTTTTAGAGAATTGTTTATCAATCATAAATAAGTAGTTCTAAAGATAATGAGTAACATGAACCTTGTATCCAAACAGTTCGAGAAAAATCATCAACACTGGACAAGAAATAACGAGATCTAAAAATGTTGGAATACGATAAGGATCCCATAAATCGCAATTGATTAGATCAAAAGTTCCATTTGCATTATTCAAAGAATTTGGAAAACAATGTCAAGTTTTTTACTCGTAAACAAATATCACAATTGTTGTGTAAAAACTCACTAGTAGTATGCGAAAAATCCTTAACACCCAGAATTTTGGTGAGAGCACAAGAAGACGGATGGCCGTATGTCATAAAGAAAAATCTTGATGAACACTTTCATGATTATAAGCCACTTCATCAAGTTTGCGAAACCGGTACAATCTCTCTCTTTCTTGATCGTCCGCTCCAATCAGCATGCTCGAAGTGTGGTCCTGTAAAATTAACAATCTATAAGTGATTTGTCTAACAAGAAAATTTTTGGTAACAAACTTGCAAAAAGATATCGAATTCATATGAAATCCAGGCAGAAAATAGACGTTTTTCAAATACAAAATTGGTGTAAGAAAAACAGTGCACTGTTGTGATGATAAAACATTGTCTCCGGCAAAACATTTCACTGAAACAAGGGAGATACTTCGAATGTTTACAGAAAATCTTTGCTTCTGGCTATATAATGTGTGGCACCCATGTCCAAAATCCATATAATCTCATAATTCTAATTACCACTTAGACGATCACTAATGTTGTTAGATCCAAAAACATGTTGAAAGTATGCCATTGTGCATAAAAAAACCACTCAAACCTTGTTGGTCAACATCCATAACAGGAGAATTAGAAAATATAGTTATCGAATTTGCAGCAATTTGAGTGTTGTTTGCTCTTGGTTGGAAGCTACGACCACATCTAGTGGAAACAACATGAGAATTGGTTTTGTGTCATGTTAATTTATTTTCATTGATTTTGATCATGAAATCTTATCCCAAAAACATTTAAATTTGATTTAATTCAACCTAATACTTTTCTTGGAGAAGAAGAAATTACTAACATTGATCCATGAAGAATTAGACAAATTGATTTTCTTCTTCCTTTGATCTCTTCCTTAATGATTTTTTTGATGAAACAAGAATCAATGATAACTTTTATTTTTTTCTTTAATGGAGTATATTTTCTCTCTCTAAAAAACAATCAAATAAACGATGCAACTACTCTTTTTTAAGAGTTGTGATGGTTTATTACCATTAGAAATAACTACCCTTTTAATAACCACCATATATATATATACATATATAAAATATTATCTATATGTAGTTATAATTATTCTTTTATTAACTACTAATGCTTTATATATCAATATTTAAACATAAAAAAGTTACTTATTAAATATGACAAGATAAGGGATAAGGGTTATCAATACACCCAAATTCTAATATCGTTAACCGAAACTGATTCATCACGGTGTCGTCTTTTATATATTAGAATTATGAACATTAATATGAACTTGATCATTATAATTAAATCCAAAAAACACATAGGTCACATATAATAATATAAATATTCTTACATTCTCCCACTTGACCTTATGTCGACTTGATGATTCAACAACTTTATTGTGTAATTTACATAAAGTTCATTTCATTTTCAACTATCATAATAAAATTAGAATTGATCGGATCATGGCGGTCACACATCATTAGACGACATGATCCCTTCCATATATCACAAAACAATTCCAACTTCATATATAGTTTCTTTATATTGAAAATAACCTTAATTCTCAATCAAATCATATGTTATCTAAGAACCATAAGTGTATACACATACTTTAATGATAACATATTTATTAAAACCAGAAACATAACTTAAAGTGAATTCATAGTGTCATACACATAATGAACATATTACAATAATAATAGCAAGACTTTGTCTATAATACCCATGCGTTCTACATGACCAATAAACATTTTGGGTGGTAGTCCCTTAGTTAACGGATCCGCTACCATCATATTAGTTCTTATATGTTCAAATGACACTCTATGTTTCTGTACTTCTTCTTTGACAGATAAGTACTTTAACTCCATGTGCTTAGCACCTTTAGAGTACTTGTCATTCTTTGAAAAGAAGACAGCTGCGGAATTATCACAATAGATTCTCAGTGGCCTCGCTATATTGTCAACAATTTGAAGTCCCGAGATGAAGTTCCGCAGCCAAAATGCATGAATTGTGGCCTCAAAGCATGCCACAAATTCGGCCTCCATAGTGAAAGTAGCAATGATGGACTGTTTTCCACTTTTCCATGATATTGCTCCTCCAGCTAATAGGAACAAATAACCAAACGTTTATTTTCTACTGTCAACGTATTCGGCATAATCTGAATCTGAATATCCAATGACCTAAAGGTGATCAGATTTTTTATATGTAAGCATGTGCTCTTTGGTGCCTTGCAAGTACCTGAGAACCTTCTTTGCAACTCTCCAATGGTCCATTCCGGGATTACTTTGATATCGACCCAACATACCAACCGCAAAGCTGATATCTGGCCGAGTACATGTTTGAACATAGTTCAAACTCTCAACCACTAATGCATATGGAATTCTTTCCATTTCTTTACTCTCTAACTCATTTTTAGGACATTGCATTTTACTGAACTTGTCCCCTTTCTGAATTGGAGCTATCCCTGCGGAGCATTTATCCATTTTATATCTCTTTAAAATCTTATTGATATATCCTTTCTTAGACAATCTTAACAATTCTTGTGCTCTATCTAAAAATATTTCTATTCTGATCACATATGATGCCTCACTCATATCTTTCATTTCAAAGTTCTTAGAAAGATACTTCTTTATATCATGTAACATGCCCATGTCGTTTGCAACAAGCAAAATGTCATCAACATATAAGACTAAAATCATAAACTTACTCCCAGTAACTTTAATGTAGATACATCGATCAACAATGACCTCTACAAAACCGTATGACAAGATGATATCATTAAACTGTAAATACCATTGTCTAGAAGCTTGTTTTAGTCCATATATCGACTTTCTCAACTTACATACCATATGTTCTTTTCTTGTGACCACGAAACCTTCAGGTTGGTCCATATATACTTCTTCTTCAATCTCTCTATTTAGAAAGGAGGTTTTCACATCCATCTGGTTAACCTCTAGATCATAATGAGCCACCAAAGCCAAAAAAATCCTTAGAGAATCCTTCTTTGAAACGGGAGAGAAGGTCTCTTTATAGTCAATACCATCTTTTTGGGTGAAACTTTTAGCAACATGATGAGGCTTGTATCTTTCAATGTTACCTTTCGAGTCGTGTTTAGTTTTAAAAACCCATTTAGAACCAATGGTTTTGAAACCGTTAGGCAACTCTACTAAGTCTCATACTTTGTTATCACCCACAAATTTTATTTCTTCTTTCGAGACAATTAACCATTTTCAGAATTGTCATTTTTCATGGCTTTTTGGAATGAGCTTGGATCTTCATCAATGGTTAAGTCACATTCAATTTCAATAGCATAACCCACATAGTCATCTGAAATAACAGATCTTCTTTCTCTTCCAGATCGCCTTAATGGTTCTTGTGGTACATTATTCTCTTCTTGAATTGTAACCGGTTCATTAATTGTATTTTCTACTAGAGGGATTGTTACATCATTATGTTGTTCTATTGCGTCGTTTAACTATGATGCAAAAATAGGAACAACAACCTCATGTGCAACAATAGGTGAAGGAACATCAACATGGACTTCCTGAATTTTTCATTGTTCACTACTCCCGCTAACCATTTTCAATGAACCTAGCATTACTGGTCTCCACTATTCTCGTACTATGGTTAGGACAATAAAATATATACCCCTTTGATTTTTCAGGATAACCAATGAAAAATCCACTAATAGTTCTAAAATTAAGTTTCTTTTCATGTGGGTTATACAACTTTACTTCTGTTGGACAACCCCAAACACATAGATGTCTTAACTAGGTTTCCTTCCCGTCCATAGTTTATACGGGGTCTTAGGAACAACCTTGCTAGGAACCCGGTTTAAGAAATATGTTGCAGTTTTTAATGCATATACCCACAACGAAAAGGGTAAATTAAGAGTAATTACTTAACATGCTCCTAACCATATCTATTAAAGTACGATTCCGTCTCTCATCTACACCATTCTGCTAAGGAGTACCAGGCATAGTATATTGTGCACAAATACCTTTACTTTCAAGTAACTTTGCAAATGGACCTGGACTTTGTCCCTTTTCATTGAATTTTCCATAAACTCACCACCTCTATCAAATCTCACAACTTTTACCTCTTCATCTAACTGCCTTTCCACCTCGTCAATGAACACCTATAGACATTCACAAATTTGGACTTTTCATGCAGCAGATATATATATCCATAACATGAATAATCATCGATGAAGGTGATAAAATATTTTTCACCACTCCAAGAAAGAGCATCTAAAGGGCCACAAATATCGATATGTATTAACTCAAGAAGCTGAGTGCTTCTTGTGGCTGTTTTCTTTGTTATATGTTTAATGTGCTTTTCTTTAATGTGGGTTACACATACATTTAGATCACCAAAATCCAATGGAGGAAGAATTTCATTCTTTACCAACCTCATAATTCTTTCTTTGGAAATATGACCTAATCTTTGATGCCACAATAAAACATAATTTTCATTTGATGCACTACATTTAATGCCTCGACTTTCAATATTAAATAGGGATTCGGAAAATTTTGCATCAAGATTGAACTTATAAAATGAATCAAACAAAGTACCACTACCATAAAAGTAATCATTTCGGTACAAAGAGAAAACACCATGTACAACCTTAAAAAAATCCTAAATTATCCAGTCTACGTACGGAAACAAGATTTCTAGCACATTCAGGTACATAGAGACATCATTCAAGATCTACATGACACCTAGTGTCTGAAATCAATTTATAAGTCCCAATGCCTTCAATTCGTGCCTTCATCCTGTTTCCCATGAACAAGTATTGTTCAGTTCCTATTATGGGCTGGATCGAACTGAATCCATGTTTAATATGAGACACATGAGTAGTAGCACCAGAATCTAACCACCAAGTATTATTAGGCACTTCTATAAGGTTCAATTCAGAGCAAACAAAACTATGATGTTTACCTTTTTTGTCGAACTAGGCGTTTGTTTTCAAACAATCTTTCTTGAAATGTTCCGTTTTCTTGCAAAAGAAACATTTCATCTCTTTATGGATTTTGCTTTCAGGTCCTTTCACAAAAGCTTTATCTTTCCTTTTGTCATTTTACTCGGTTTTGTCTTATAGCTGCTAGAACTTCCAAAACCTACGAGATTCGCAACTTGGTCCTTCATTTTCTTTAATCTCCCTTCCTCTTGAACCAACATAGCATTTAGTTCTTTAAAATTCTATTTATATTTAATGGTGTTGTAGTTCACCTGGAACTGGCTAAATTCAAAAGGTAGGGAGTTCATAATGAATTGGACTAAAAACTGCTCATGAACTTCCATTCCCATGGATGTTAACTTTGCTGCCAAGTTAGACATGTGTGTGACATGATCATAGATTAGTTGAGACCAGTTAAACTTTTTCGTAGTTAGCTCGCTCATTAGGCTTCCTACAATCGACTTATCAGCCAAATCCGATTGTGAACACTTCTTAATTTTCTGTATGAATTCCCTTGCTTTCTCTGTGTTAGCCATAGATGGCTTAATACTTTCTATCATCGTCATCCTCATAAAGTTCAAACTCAACCTGTTAGATTGCTCCCAAGACTCATACCGAGTCTTTTCAGTTTGGGAGCTATCATCTGTAATGGCTGAGGGTTCCTCATCCGTTAGGATTGCAAGGTCGAGTGCCATAATACCCAGTGTGAACCGGATATGTTATGATCATTCTCCATAATTGAGCCCATTAAACTTTATGACAGAGTTAGCAGATGCATACAAATTTGATGAAACTGCAAAACATTTATACGTACTTATTCATTATTACTTTGAAACTTTATTATAGATTCAAAGACATAATCATAAACTTTTAAAACATGTATTCAAGTAACCTTTGGGTAATATTTTAAATACAAGCACTTTTAACGACGTTAAATTTATTTTTTAACAATTAATCATATCATATAAAATCAAATAATTATGCTACATTTGGATATACATAATATCGACTATAGTGAAATGATTAATTCTTTTCATATTACTAATTATATCATATGATCTACATTTCGATAATCTCCTATAATATAGCTAGTAAAACAATTGATCAATCACACTCTTATGTCATTTATAACATCTTTTTAATCATGATCAATCGATAAAATTTTACCATTTTAATAGTTATACTTAATATAATAAGATCACTTTGGTGACTAATATATTATAAAAAAATATAAACATTAAAATTTAATGGGTAATGTTAACATTTCATAACATAATTACCCAAATTTAATTAACAAACTAGCGAAAGCATTATTGAACCCCTTATAACACTCATATTTTATTTTATAATAAATATTCATTTGCGGCACTTTATGCGAATCAATTATATATAGAATAATGACTTCTAAATCATTTCTTTACAAAATCATTATCATTATGTACTTTTTCATGTGAATCTTCATAACGCATATTAATTCACAATGATATATAACCATAATGATTATTATTTTTTTTAAAAGATGCTTTTAAATAGAGTTCTTAATGTTATTACCAATCTAACATAGAATTTTCATAACACTAACAAACGACACCTAATACCAAAAAATTCACATGATTTTCATCATGAACATCAATCACTAATTTTATGGTGAATTAAACAAATCTAGTTTTCTCTGATACCAATTGTTAATTTATTTTTATTGATTTCGATCATGAAATCTTATCCCAAAAACATCTAAATTTGATTTAATTCAACATAATATTTTTTCATGGAGAAGAATAAATTACTAACTTTGATCCATGAAGAATTAGACAAATGGATTTTTTTCTCTCTTTGATCTCTTTCTTAATGATTCTTTTGATGCAACAAGAATCAATGATAACTTTTATTTTTTTCTTTAATGTAATATATTTTCTCTCTCTAAGAAAACCATCAAATAAACGATGCAACTACTCTTTTTTAAAAGTTGTGATGGTTTTATTACCATTAGAAAATAACCATCCTTTTAATAACCACCATATATAAAACATTATCTATATGTAGTTATAATTATTATTTTATTAACTACTAATGTTTTATATATAAATATATTTAAACATAGAAAAAGTTATTTATTAAATATAATAAAATAAAAGAGTAGGGTTATTAATACAGCCAAATTATAATATCGTTAACCGAAACCATCACGTTATCGTTTTTGATATATTAGAATTATGAACAGTAATATAAACTTGATCATTATAATTAAATTCAAAAGACACATAAATCACATATAAGAATATAAATATTCTTACAATTTTCCCCTAATCTAGAAAGTCCACAACTTTAAATATGACGAGGTTTCATCACCAATATGACCACAGTACACTCACGAGATGGTTTACGATTCACAAGTCCAATTCAAGCTGTTTTATGGAAGCTAGTGTTACAATGTGTATCCACCAATACGAGAATCATTCTGAGCCATTGGCAAGGCTGATTGATGAAGAAATGACATTTTGGATGCAAAACTCATGACTTTATTTTCCTCTATTATGCGAAAACGAATTGTTTTATTCTGAACTACCGTTTGATACACACTATCAAAGTCATGTAACGGTGTGAGGGCACAAATAGAGTAAACAAATATTTTTTGCATAATTATTTGTGTTATTTTTGAGATTTTAATTTTAGCATGTTAAATTTGGAAAAAAAAACTTTAAAATGTACTATTTTAGAGTATTACTATTATATAAAATACTTATTTACTCTAAATAAATTATACATAAACTTAAAACATTATTTTTGGGTTCATTTTTCTAATTTAAAGTTTAATTTTTTTTCTATTAAAATATAATTTTAATATATTTTAATGTTAAATTTATGATATTATTAGAAATTTAAACTAATAATGATATTTTTGGAACAAAAACTTAAAAAATACTATTTTACAGAATTGCCTTTAATATATCAAATAAAATTTATTTATTTTAGAATTGTCCGAAGGCTCTCAAGTGTAATAGATTCAACAGTCATTTAGACCATCATTACACTATCTTTACTTATTTTATTTGTTTGATTTTCTTTTGAAAAACTTCATGCGTTCTGTTCTTATCATAATCATAATCATTTCGTAAATATCATAATCATAATCATTTTAATCATTTCATAATCATAATCATAATCATAATCATAATCATAATCATAATCACAATCATAATCAAAATACAGTCATTTAGACCATCAATTTTTTTTATCATAATCATAATAAAGAACATCAGAACTTGATCCTATCATAATCATAATCATTTTGTAAATATCGTACGAGAACCTTAATCCTTTTTGACATACAAATTTTAACGTTTCCTATTTTTCTAGGTGTTCTATACCTTTAAGTTTTCAAATTTTTTTACTTTTGGATGATTTCTATTTTGTTTGGATTTTTCTCTATACATATAAAGGTTAGGTTATTTGTAAGACATCATTTGTTTATGTTATTAATCAAAGTTGAGAACTTTTCTTTATTGTGGTGGATTTTTAGAGTTTTTTCTTCGAATTCGCTAGCTTGTGAACTTGAATTCATTATAGGTTTAGTGGTTGCTATTTCTAGGGTTTTATGACTGTAAAAGTTATGCCTGGCTATGAGTGTTCCACTTTCCATCAAACGTCGGCAATTATATAGAGAATTGTTGATTCAACAATGGTGTTGTCATTTTATTTATACATATCTGCTCGATAGTCCCAAAGAGTTGATCACTACGGTTTAGCTCAATGAAAAAATTACAACGAATGGGCCTCCGAGATGCTCAACATTCTTCAAAGCGCAAGAAATGTTTCATCATAGTACACTTAATAAACCTTTAAAATGATAGTCTCAATTTGGAAAATTGGCTTACAACGAAATTTATGATCATGGGATGAATCTACGCATCCGTAGAACCAAAAGTTAGATATATTCAACTATGGTTAGAATTGAAAGAAAGATTCTCGGTTGGTAATAAAACATCTTTTGGTTAACTACATGTTTTTGTTTGTGCTTATTACACTATCGTACAATAAAGGACAAAGACAAAGTCAGTGAAAAGAAGTCTTCTTTACAGTTTTGTAGGTTACCTCTTTGATAAATACGCTAGAAATTGTATGATATTGAACATAGAAATCTTGTGGCTTCTCGTGATGTGGTTATTAAGGAGACTGTATTTTCTTACTTTGTCACGTCTCCTTCACTTATATAGTCTACACTTTTGGTTATTTGGGATAATGATTGGATCATTCATCCTTAACCAGTAAAACGGAATTCTACCACTGGCAATCACTATCCTAATGACATGATTCCAGAGGTATACGTAAAACCATAGATGTATGATTTTTCTTTTGCTCTCCCAGCTCCGGTTGTTGGTAGTCCAAGCCAAGAAGGACCTTCAGTTATGCCCCTTGGTTGTGGCCACCGCAAACATATTCTCTCAACAAAATTACGTGATTATGTTACCTATAATGCAACTTTTACTTGATTAAAAAACTGGAATATGAAAAATCGTTGAACACATATTGAACACATAAGATTACTTATGCAAACTCATACAATTTTTACTAGAAATCTCTTAAATAAGGTTTTTACAATTTATTTAATCACCTTTACACAACGTCACCATTGACTCGCCCCTAAACGATTCCTAATCTACCCGAACTCACTTGTGCAACACCTGTCGTACACACTCTTTGTACACTCGCCAAGTTTTTCTTAACCTACGAGCTACACCCTTTTTGACACTTAGAAAATCTAAACCTAGGATTTATCATCATATAACTATTTATATGAATCCCTAGGAAACCCTAAACCAATATTTATTGAATCTCCAATATTCACTAAATATTATCCTTCCTTATTGTGCAGATTCTTGTCTTGCACAATATTCTCCAGAGTTCATCCACTTGTAACGCACCATGTCACACTTCATGAGCTCCAATCAGATTGCACCACATGTGCACCGTCCACCTGAACGATCCTTCTCTATTGCACAACCTATGCAACGTTCACCTTATTGTGCAGAGTCTTGTCTTGCACAATATTCTCCAGAGTTGTGATGCACCACGTTACACTTTATGAGCTCCAATCAGATTGCACCACCTGTGCACCGTACACCTAGACGACCCTTCTCTGTTGCATAACCTGTACAACGTTCACCCTATTGTGCAGAGTCTTATCTTGCACAATAGTCTTCACTGCTCATCCATCTACGGCATGCGCCGCCACACTTCATGACCTTCAGTCATACTGCACCACATGTGCACCGTCTGCCTGGACGATTCTTCGATGTTGCACCACCCGTGCAACAACCACCTCATTGTGCAGAGTCTTGTATTGCACAACAATATTCATTGCTCATCCATCTGTGGCATGCCTCGCCACACTTCATGAGCTTCATCTTCACTGCTCATCCATATGTGGCATGTCTCACCACACTTCATTAGCTTTAAAATTGCACCACCAGTGCAACGTCAACTTCTGGATAATTCTTCACAGTTGCACAACCTGTGCAACGATCATCGATTCACCTCTGTGCTAACAATCTCCCCCTTTTGTTCTAAGTGTGACACCTCAATTTACCTACATCAACCAAATGACCAAGCACACACATACACACAACCAAACTTGGATAACATTCACAACAACCTGTTATGAACACACAACCGATCTAACACACAACCATTGATTTGAATTAAATTCTAGTATCGTAAGATGCATCAGTTCCGAATCACAACACCCGGCATAGTTCCATATATGCCTCAACACCTAACCAACATAACAACATTTTATCCCAACACACCACAACATTTCAACCTAACGAGTACTCCCCCTATCGTTTGGAATTTGTTTCCCATCAGGTACTCGTCATCGCTCTCATCTTCTGCAATCCTGTTGTTGCGAATGTGTGTGACCACCACTCCAGATGTATTCTCCTCCTACTTGAGTGCACACTTAGAGTAAAATTAATCACAAAGGTCAAATAAGCCAAAGGTAGAGAGAGACATATACCTTCCTTTGTCCGATGCTACACCAATAACTAAACTTGATCACAAATTGTCTTACCAAATTCCTTTGTCCGAATTCCTTTTTTTGAAGCTTCATGAACGGAAATTGAGCTCTCCTCTCAATCATGGACAACTTTTTCAATCTTCGAAGCCAATTCTGTTCTAATGCATCCGTTTGCCTCCTGTCAAGGTGCTAAATCTCCCTTCGCACATATATCATGTTGATGCACAAATGATACTTAAGATCACACAAATTTGCATAAAATTCTCAAAAGGAATGGGTTGGTTCTTATATGCGCAGGAAACCAAAACACTAGATAAACACACCTACTCCACAAATCATCACCACTAAAAGAAAACTGTCAGTAAAGCACGAAATGTTGCACACTTGTGCAACACCTGTTCAATTACCCTGGATTTTAACTCTTTACACACTTGTGCAACATTTGCTCAATTCTCCTATATTCGCAACTGTAAGACACATGCATGAACATATCACATGCAGTTTGAATAGGTCAATCAGTGAAGTTTCATTGAATTCATCATCCTATCACATCCGAGAAACTTAAAACACATTGAAATCAGATCGTTCCATTTTATTAAAACATCATCTATTATAGTGCAATCTACCCTATCGAAGAGCTGCTAGTACGGCAAGACTAACCAAAATGTACTCAATGGAACAACATGCAATTATCACTCTTTTCAACACGATGTGGTGCATTTAAGAAAACTTATGATCAACATGCCAACCACCACTAGTGCTATAGAATTTAGGCAATGCAACCTATCATTTTATACTTATCATCAAAGGTTCTAAAGGTCTGATTTATGATCTATCTCAACTGAGATTGTGGTACTAACTTGAGCCGAGAACACATTTTCCATTCCCAAAGAATTTCCTCTGCCCAATCCGGACAGTGATCATGCTTAGAACAGAATGTTGTATTATCATGTGCCTAACCGAGTATCCATCATGTTAGGCCTTATATTTTCCACACATTTTCTTTTCTTACCCTTTTTTTTAATGTATATAACATATCTACAACCATCGTCACCACTGCATAGATCCATTGCACACAATTCCTATCTCACTAACAGTGGCTGACATGAGGTTTTGAGGGGGTGATATATACAATGGGAGTAAAACACATCGTGAATCAAGTTTATGATAACCCTCATGACATCCTCACTAATGCACACTCGATCAGATCTCACACATAACAAGAGCTTTTTGTAGAAAGACAAGCTGGTTAAGTCCAATGAGTTTCTAAAAACATCAGCAACTTGTTTCTTGAATGCAACATGAACAAGTTTAAAAATGTTATTCTCCACTAATTTCCTAACAAAGTGATGCCTAATGTCATTCTGCTTAGTGCATGAGTGTCGAACATGATTCCAAATTATGTTTATCACACTCAAATTATCACAATGCACAAAAGGGATTAGAGATTTCATACCATAGTCAGCATGTGTGTGTTGCATCCAGAGGATATGTGTGCAACCTTTGCCGCATCCCATCTGCTCAGCTGCTACTGTTGAAGGTGTGACACACTCACTGTCTC
The DNA here is from genome assembly GCA_018901945.1 of Pugionium dolabratum. Classification (NCBI taxonomy): domain Eukaryota; kingdom Viridiplantae; phylum Streptophyta; class Magnoliopsida; order Brassicales; family Brassicaceae; genus Pugionium; species Pugionium dolabratum. The sequence goes on from JAEVFF010000660.1 coordinate 268,095, forward strand.
TCCAGCTATCCAACTTATGAGCCTTTTAAGTTACTCGTGCCTGAACAATCTTATGAGGGCTAAACATATTCAAGAGTCCAAGTTATATGTGGTACAAGCCTGATTGAGACTCGGCTGTCGCAAGAGATGACTCTGAGATAGTCCACATGTAGTAGTTGTTAGTTGACCTAACTTCAATTAGCTTTGAGTGCCCCTGCTCATTTATAGCCGACAGTCTCTCTTGGTGAATTCTACTGTCCAACACTTGTCGCACAGTTTAACACTGATTAGATTTGCTTTTAGACCTTGTACGTAGTGCACATTTTTCAAACTTGGATGTGAATCTGAGTCAATTTCACCAACACACACCATTTCCTTTATCTCCATCTCCAAATGTCACATTGCATGTTTCTCTTTTGACCCATGTTTTCAATATGGTTGCATCTCCTGTCATGTGTCGAGAACATCCATTGTCAAAATACCACATAGAATCTTCACGATTTTATCCAAAGATATGAGTTTCCTTGCTATTTCCATCGAGTTTCTCTTTCCCTTGTGTATTATGTTGTTGCACACATAAATTGCACACGAATTCCCTGTTCGACGCCTTGGGTACTTTCTCATACAATGTTGTTTTTTCAATCCACACCATACGATATCTTTTATATTCTGGATAGCACTGACCTCCAGCCCAAGTCTTTTTGATGCATGCCTAAAAACCTCTACACTTCCTTCGGATATGTCCCTTCTCTCCACAATGGTAGCATCCCTTGTGTCTGAGTGCTGTGTAACCACTTACTGCAGTATTTCTTATGGTCTAAACTGAGCTTTTGGCAGCAGGATGATTCTCCCATCCACTGTCATGTCTTTGAACATCAACACCTTTAACAAATTTTATCAAACTAGTGCCATCACTCTTGGAAATTGAGCCAAAATCTGAACCTTTAACAAAGTTTATCAAACTAGTGCCAAAATCTGATCCAACGACTCAGATTCTTTGTTCAACATCTGAACCTTCTTGTAGTTCTCTGTTAGATCGTGTTCCAGTGCTTTGCTCTTGTCCTTTTCCTGATGTACCATCTCACTCATCTCGTTCACCCTTTTCTCCAACATATGGATCCTCTCCATCTCAAGATGTTCCTGTTTCACACATGTTGGACCTTGCACAGAACACATTTTTGCCGTGTTTGTGTTGTTGCTAATCTCTAGCTCCAGAATGTTGACTTTAGCTTCCACCATCGCTTTTTCCTTGACCAATTGTAAATTGATATTGATCAATAACACCCAATTGTCAAACAATACTCGATATTCGGCCTTTGCATCAACTTCAGCATCATCATCCGAATCTGAATCGATTTCATCATTTTAATCCACTTCCTCTCCAACAAATGCGACAAAGTTCATCAGATTACTCTCATCATCACTTTCATCTGATTATGTGTCACTAAAGCTTATAAGAGATTTTTCACTCCCTTTCTTAAGGTTTAGACATTCTGCTTTTGTGTGTCTAATTCCTTTGCACTCGAAGCATTTGAGTTCTTTTCTCTTGGAAAGTAGACATTTTGATTTGAAATGGCCATAACCCTCACATTCATGGCATTGAGCATCACGTCTTCGGCTTGACAAGGTGTTTTCATTTCTTCCCACTCTATTCAAGGTATGGTCAGCGTCGTATATGTATCTCTGTGCAACCCGCTTGGATTGTCCTCTTTCCATTCTCTTAGAACCTTTTTAAAGCTTCTTGCCATCAAACTCACACTCTCCTCAATCTTTTGGTTCATGTTCTCCTCAAGCCTCTTGATCTGGTCCTTTCCTCTATTTGCAGTAAAGGCAATCCCCTTCTCTAGTTTCGGTGGCACAACTTCAGCTTCCATCTCTTCAGCCTTTAGCATACCTAATAGATTAATTACACTAGATGGCCCAAATAACCATGTAATTTGCAATCTAGCCAAAGTACTATTTGTGCACTGTACAAATAATGTTAAACCGATATTACCCCTATTAACCTAAACCCCTAACCTTGATTCGCAAAATAAAAATGTCACACATATGCAGATTTGTGTCAGAATGATATTTCATGCTTTAATGATGAGAGAAGATGAACGAAAGCTTTTCGTCAAAATGTTTCAAAAATCGAATTTCTTTATTTTTTTCACTTCTTCTATCTACGCAGAAAACCTTATCTTTTATTCTTTCAAACGGCGATTTCTGGCTACTCGATTGTACTGTTCTATTATCGACCATTTTTTCCGGTAAATCTTAGATTCCTTTGCAACTATTACTGTTCACGTGAACAATAAGACTCACAGATAACTCAGTAAATTCGCCGATTTCACAACCTTTTCTTAACCGTTGTGACGATTCCTTAAATCTCGCATTTTCCTAATTTTGTAACCGTATTTCTACAGGATAAAAACCCTCTTTGTTCATCTTTTACACTATTCATTTGAGCAGTGTTTACTCACACTCTTCAAACTATGAATGATGTCGAAATGGTAGCAGTTACATTTGATTTTTAAATCTTTCTGTTACAAATGACTAAGATTTTTTTGATACATGAATCTATTTGTTCTTGCATGTTCGTGATTCAATCCCTCCGCAGCCGAAGAGGATGTTTGCTGCCGGAGAAAAACCATCCGGCGACCGTGTGAACTTATATCACAAGACGAAAAGAATTTCTTCTATTTTGAATGCTTTAGAAAAGGGTGAAGTCGAATTTTTCTTGAATTCCGTGTTCGGAAAAGTTATTGCTTCCAACAAGAAACCATCATATTCTGGAAGTTTTGGCCAATTCATGATCACTCGGTAACTTAAAACTGTAAAACCAAATGAGCTATGGTTTCTGTTTGCGGGTAAGCCGATTAGATTCTCGATAGAGGAGTTTGGGATCGTAACCGGCCTTCCTTGTGGTAAATTTCCAAGTACTTCCAAGGGTAAGAAGAAGCATCCCATTAAAGAGAAGTCGTACTGGCCCACACTCTTCGGCAACATGCAATCATGCTTCGTTGATATTGCGATAAAAATACTGAAAAAGAGAACCGTTGCCAATAAAGAAGAAATGATCAAATTTGTTTGTCTTGCTTTCATAGCATCGGTGTTGGTCCCTACTTTTCACATCCCCAAAATTGACAAAAACCATATGTAATTGATTCGGGATTTAAATTCCTTTTTTACTTATCCGTGGGGAAGGGCTGCATTTCATTTGGTTGTTTCTAGTGTGAAGAAAAGGGATGTTCTTGCTTTATCCCAAGCATCAATTGATGTTCAAGGTTTTGTCCAATCTATTCAATTGCTTATGGTTGAAGCAGCTCCATCAACTCTCGATATAGATCAAGTCAATGAATCTTCGTCATCGTCTGATACCCAAGGTGATAACGAGGAACAATGTGACAGAACGCTTGAGGATTCATCATCCTCCAAAAAGAAGAAAATTGGTTTTAGCCATGGACATGCGAGGTTGCTGGATGAGGAATGCCAGGTAATTTTTCGACATCCTCTCTTATTTTTTATATACCATAATTCTCGGATCACAAATTTGTATACCCACGTAATTCATCTGGGAATTACGTCTTCAGTATTGGTTATTAAACAAAATTCCGGTTAACAAATTGGTTAACACGGTGTTTTTCATATCACAGGTTCTGAGACATGTAGTTGTTATACTTTCAAATATGCGATGTTCATGCTAACTCGTATACTAACCATCTAATCATTCGTATCTTAACTGATATACTTTTTCTTAACAACTACAATATGTTTTCTGTTGTTAACCGATAATATTGAATCTTCATAATATTTTCCGATATTTCTTAAAATTCTCTATTATTTTTGTTGTTTTATCTTACAAAGTTTTTTGGTATTTTTTGGGTATAGATGTTATTATATGCTAATCAGATTCTTATGATATTTTGTGGTTTATAGGTTGAAGTGTTTAGTTAGGGCTGGGTTTTCGGTGAAAACCGAAAAACCCGAACCGACCGAACCAAAATTTTTGGTTTCGGTTTTCATTTAATTTTAACCGCTAAACCGATCGGCTAAATAATTAATTTTATTCGGTTTACATTTCGGTTCAGTTCGGGAATACCAAACCGACCAGTTTTCTTAAACCAAAAATCGACTGACTTATATAAATGGCATAACCCTAATTTTTCAGAGAAAGAAGTTTCTTCCTCCTTCTCTCCAGCGGCCGATCTACAATTTTTTTCACAGAAACTTCATCCTCTTCTTCTTCTTCTTCTTCTTCTTCTTCTTCTTCTTCTTCTTCTTCTTCTTCTTCTTCTTCTTCTTCTTCTTCTTCTTCTTCTTCTTCTCCTCCTCTTCTTTCTCATCCTTCTCCTTATCGGCTGCGACTTTCTCTTTGGTGAGTTCTCCTCCTCCTCCTTTTTTAGATTCGCCTAGGTGTATTCTAGATTGTTGTTGTTGTTGTTGTTTTAGATTCGCTTTTCCATCTCTTTATGAGGGCTTTGTTTTTGATCCGAGCATTGAGCATAGTAAACTAATAATAACATATGTTATACATAGTAAAAACCTTTAAACGAATGAAGACTAATAGAATTGCTGATTAGTCTTTGTTTCATGTTGGAAATTATTTCAAGTAATTTAAACATGTAGTTTTGGAATTTTTGCCAATTAAATGGACACATATTAAGTCTGTCCCAAAGGAAAATATATTATATGAATAAAAGTTCCTAAAATTTACACCATACGCTGATGGTACTGGTCGATGGCTCACCTGTTCCTACACTTTTTTTTATCCAGTTTATGTCTGGGTTGATTTGGTTTATTTTCACTTTTTTGAATGGAATTGTCATATTTTGTGTGGATATTTCAGTTATGTGATGTATCAAGCGTTATATGTAAGGTTACGAATATGTAGATGGTGCGATATAGCAACTTAATGTGGTATAGATGCTTTCATAAACGATATCGCTGATATTTTTTAACTCTAATTCTATTAGTCTTCATTGTTACAGATTAACAAACCTTTAAACCTTTAAAAAGTTGGTAGAACATATTAATTATAAACTAATAATAACATATGTTATACATAGTAAATTTTAAAATCATAAGTGTCATATTCAAATTAAATACATTTAATAGTTTTATAAAATTTTGCAATATCTAATAAAATAAAAACGAATAAAAATTATAAAAAAGGACAGAGGCTTTGGTAAATGTTTTACGTCATGTCTTGCAAATGCTGAAAATATATAATTAGTTTGCACTTTAATATGAATCTTTGCTTTGCCCTTTTTTATTGATGATGTGTTTGTTATCAGGTTATATTAACTTAATAGGGAGTTTGATAGAGATGAAATTCCTGAACCCATTGCCACTGGAAACAAACGGACTGAAACGCAACGATCAAGTGCTTCCGATCTCCCACCGAATCCGAAGAAAAAATTTCAAAAAAGGGCAGAGGTATGGCAACATTTTATTCAAACGGAAGACAACCATGACAAATGCAATTGTCGTTATTGTGGGGTAGAGATTAGTTGCAATTCTAAAACTGTAGGAACTAGTCCAATGAGAGGTCACATAGGAAGATGAAAGTTATATAAGACTTTCATAGAAAGTGATAAACAGAAGATGATGAGTGGAGATAGCAGTGGTAATATGAAAGTTGTGAAATGTGATCCTTTAATTTTTAGGAGATCAGTAAATGACATGGTCATTATTAATGAACTACCATTCTCATTTGTTGAGTCTGAGGGGTGGAAACGATTTTGTAGCAATGTATTACCAATGTACAAGACTTTTTCAAGAAGAACTTGTACTAAGGACATTGCTACAATTTATATGGAAGAAAAAGCTACTCTTAAGACTTTGTTTAGTGTTAATAGGCAAAGAGTGTCTCTCACTACTGATATTTGGGTATCTCCGACAACCTCTTACAATTATATGGTGGTGACTGCTCATTGGATTGATGAAAATTGGGAGTTACAAAAAAGGATCATTAGCTTTAAGGTTATAACTGATCATAAAGGTGACACCATTGCTGAACATTTACTTAGCTGTTTAGACGAATGGGGAATTGAGAAGTTTTCACTATTACGGTGGATAATGCAAAGGAAAATGATAGAGCTATAAGATTGTTCAGGGACGCTATGAAAATGAAGGGAATGGACGCTTTAGTTCTAGAAGGAACTTTTGTACATATGCGTTGTTGTGCGCACATTTTGAACTTGGTTGTGAGAGATGGTTTAGCAAAGGCTAATACTAGTATTGTTAGTATTAGGAACGTAATCAAGTATGTAAGATCATCTTTCACGAGGTTAAAATCTTTTGAATTGAGGTGTGAGACAGGGAAGATCTCTAAAGGTACCTTGGCTTTAGATTGCATTACAAGATGGAATTCAACATATCTAATGTTGACTTCTGCCCTTAAGCTAAGGATGGCTTTTGAAAAAATGTCGGCTGAGGATAAATTGTATTGCGATTACTTTATGGAAGAGGATGAGAAAGATAAAAAAAACGAGTTGGACCACCAACTTCGAAAGATTGGGATGAGGCGCAAAGGTTGGTAAAGTTCCTAAAAATATTTTTCAATTGCACTCTTGCATTTTCAGCTTCAAAATCAGTCACTTCCACGATTTGTTACAATGAGATTGTTACCATAGAAAGGAATCTAATAACGAAATGTAACAATAGTGATGAGGAAATCAGAAAACAAGCTCATGTTATGCGAGATAAATTTGAAAAGTATTGGTATGGATTGATGAATATGAATGAGCTTGTGATTGTAGCAAGTGTTTTTGATCCACGGAACAAGATGCAATTTGCTTCTCTCTGCTTTGAAAAGCTTTATGGGAAAGATACCATAGAAAGTAGACAACTTTATGCATCAATTACAAGTGTTATGAAACGTTTGTATGAAGAATATAGTTTCAGACTTACTAAAATTGATCAGAATGACACAGCTGGAAACAAGAGTGATCATAGTGATTCTGAACAATCTAGATTTGTCTTTGATTTATCCGATGATGAGGATGGTTATGAGCAGATGGATTCACTTTACAGTCAGATGGTTAATGACAGAAGAAGTGAAGATGGTTGTAGTGAGTTAGAAGTCTATTTGTCAGAAAAAACAGAAGTAAGAGTTGAGAATCATTTGGGTTTACAGTACGATGTTCTTTCTTGGTGGAAGCGAAACAGTGCTAAGTTTCCAATATTATCTGAAATTGCTAAAGACGTTCTCGCAATCCAAGTATCTTCGGTTGCTTCGGAATCCGCTTTTAGCACAAGTGGGAGAATCCTTGATCCGTATAGGAGTTCTTTAACTCCTTATATGATTGAGGTATTAGTGTGTACTCAGCAATGGTTGCGGTGTTCTTCTCATTCACCAATCCAAGTTGCTAACTTAGCTCAAATGTTGGAAGAAGTTGACTTTTATGAATCACTTGGTAAGTTTTAGTATCATATTTATTTGATTTTGTTAATTTTAGTTGCATATACTAATCTTGTTTTTTTGTTTGCTGTAGATTCTCGGACACCACAAGAATGATGTGGTTACTAATGTTGTTTTCATTTCTTGTTAATGCAGATTATCTGTTTGTGTTATTGTAGACAATATGTTTTCGGTTTATTTTTGTTGTTTCGGTTATGTTTTTGTTGGTTCGTTTGTGTTGTTTTGATTATGTTGTTGTTTTGGTTATGTTGTTGTTTTGGTTATTTTGTTGTTTTGGTTTTATGGAGGAATTGGAGCATTGAATACTGAACCGAAGTGAACCGAAGTGAACCGGATAAACCGAAGTGAACCGGATAAACTGAAATTAACCAGATAAACCGAAATTAACCGAAGTTAACCGAAATAAACCGAAATAAAAAGTGAAAAACCGAAATAAACCGTAATAAACCGAAATAACCCGATAAAAATCTAAATTTAAATTTGTTAAACCAAAAATAAATTAAATTTCGGTTTAATTCGGAACTGTTTTATTTACTTAAAACCGAACCGATAAAAAACCGAACCGAATCGATTGTTAAAAAAATTTCTTTCGGACGTTTTTTCTCATACCGAAAAACCCGAAAACCGGATAAACCGATCCGGATAAACCAAAAAAACCAAAAACCTAGGCCTATGTTTAGTATTATACCTGATGATGAGAGTATGACAATAACAGAGGATGATCTGGTGTGGTCCAACGATGAGGACGATGAGAAGGTCAACAAAATGGTGAAGTTGATATCGAATAATTTTCAATTTGAGAAAGCTATGTTCTCAGGAGGGACAACAGAGGATGAGTTGAATAAGTTGCGGAGTGAAGAAATGGAGAATAAGGAGATGGAAAAGAAAGACAAGAAGGATAAGCTGAAGGAGAGAGTTAATGTATCTGAATATGCTCATCTGCATTCTTCTTCTAAGGCGCCATCTCGTACTCCGAATGATCCGCGTATTGTTGCTGATTTCGTGACTTCAAAATTGCGTGACCATTTTACTGCCCTTGATACGAAACTCAACAAATATGTGTCTAATTTCAAGAAGTTAGACGCTTCAATTAGGAAACTTCAAGAATCTGTTGAGATGTTTATTGATCAAAAGATTACTGAGATACAGGACGTGGTTCTTAATTTTATTCGTCAGGTTATTGGCAAATCTTCATCAGCCAATACTCATACAACCCAGCAAACATTCACTGCTAATGTCACTGATATCCTGGGAACATCAAATGTTCCCTGTCCGGGAGACGGAACGTCTGCTAAGGACCCCTTTATTGATATAACGGGGGTGGAGTCTGATGCATCGGATGCAATTAATGCAGTCCTCGGTTCCCTTAATCAAGATGGATTGAATGAGGTTAGTCTTATATTTTTTTAACGCTTTATTCATGGATACAGTTCCGTTATTCTATTAGCTACACTATTTATGCATAATTGTGATGCACTACCTCATTTACTATGTGTGCTTGATTACTTACATTTCTAATAGTTACGGATATTTTAATTATTACCAATATATATTTTTAACAATGTTTATTTTTCGACTTATAGGTTAATGGCGACAATGGTGAAGAACTGAACAATGTTGATGATGTCCATGTGGCGAATGCACGCAAATCTGTAACTGATAATTTACCTACAGAGAAAATACCTGGAATTCCAGATCGAAATGTGTTGGTATGTTCTACAAGTGTTGTTATTATTTTTTATTATTAAGAGGTTAATTATTGTTTTTGTTGTAACTAATAATATGTAACAGTCTTCTGAGCCTACTCATATCGATGATGCGGCTTTTCGATCTACCATGCCATCGTTCTCTTTTGGAATTTCCCAGGAAAAGGTAAACAAAGTCGACGATATTGATACCTTAGTGGATAATCCACATGCATCTGATGCTGATGATGCTCGGGATGACGAAGAAGAGAAAGAGGATGACAAAGAAGAAGATACCACAATTGATGAGGACCAGGAGCTTTGCAAGAGCAAAAGGCAGAGGATAGCCCCGAATGTCCTCAAGGACTTTGAATGCGACAAACATCTGATTGCAGTGCCATAAGATCCTCAGCCAATCCTTCATGGATATGATCCTGATCTCGACTATGCAACAAAAATTGTCAAGCTTCATACTTTACTCAAGAAGAAACTATAAGTTTATCTGAAATTTTATAGAATAACTAACAATCTATTCAATTGCGGATACCATTTTAATACCTGATTTATGAATGTTACTGTTAAACTAATGTACTGGGCGGAATTTGAAATGATAACTGGTTGCATTTTTTTGTAGTTCCATTCATCTGCCTAAAGGCATCACAGTTACCAACAGAGATGTTGCTGACATAGCTGAGAGAATGAAACTAATGTCTCGTAAAGTAAGTATTATCACAATGTGTGATTGAAAAAGCTTGTTAGCCTGTTTCATCTAACCTTTTTTGCATTTGCTACACATGTTTGATGCTTTAATGCATTTATCACAGCTTATGTACAATAGAGAACCATGTCAGAGTGTGTTATTCTTTGTCACCAACTTTGTCTCGTTGCTCATGAAACACCATTCCAAGTTTGCCCATGTTGCTGCCAAAGATAGGGCACGTTTTAGGTTTGATAATGACATTTTCGTATATTTCAGGTTGGAGAGCAATCCAAATGCTCCCCAAGGCTGTATTTTCCATTCAACCTTGATAAACAACATTGGGTCGGTGTTTGTGTTGACTCGTCTGTCAACACGGTGTACGTTCTTGAGTGCAATATCTCTTTCTGTTCCGATAGTTCGGTTAAGAAAGATATTAGCTCGATAGCTCAGATGATTCCTTACCTATTGAAGAAGACTGCTTTCAAAAATATGTTGTCACGGACTAAGGCATATGCTATTGTCAGACCTAAAAGCATTCCTCAGAACGGTATATATGTGGACTCAGCAGTCACGTCTTTTCTTTTGATGCAGGCTCATTCCATTAGTGGATTTGAAGCATGTAAAAACATCAAACCTGATTCCATATCATCTGAATCCCAAAAAGTTACTGTTATGTTCTTCGAGGAGTTTGTCGACAGCATTGAAATTCCTTAACTTTAACTTGTTGTATCTCTATTTTCACATTTCTGGACTCTTTTTACGGTCTTCTCCACATTGTGTGTAAAACTATTTGGATCTCAGTTTCGTTTTGTATGTTTGCTACTTATGTATGTACCCGGATATGGTATGTTGTAGTCGTTACAAATAGTATTATTCTGTATAAGTTCTCATTTTCTAAGTAGTATGGTACAAGAGTTGTTACATGTACCACTAGTTTCATGTAGTTGATGTTGCAATGAAATTTGTGTTAATCGAAGATGTTTAGAGTTTATATTTTAGTAATGGAAGCGCATTCATTATTTATTTGTCAAGGGCATTACAAAAGATAATACGGCTACAAGTTGCGTTTTACGTTAATATACAACAAGGGGAAAATAACGCATTAACAGCCGATCCCAAAATACTTATAACTTATGCTCATTTGCTCTTCCATTCCCTTAGTCACTTTAGATAGGCATTTTACATGTAGCTCGGTTATGACCGAAGCCACCGCACCTTCCACATATCATTAGTCATCTTCTAACTCCTCTCTGAAGTTACAAAGTAAATATCGTATAAACATTGTGATATATAGGTGATTCCATCTGTTCATGTTATACGGTTTGATATCTGATAAGATTAAATGTAGCATATAATACTTACTCGAAATTCCCCTCTTGAGAATATCCTTTGTTTGTGTGGTCGTCCAGGGGGCGCTTTGTTAATGGTGGAAGCAAGTTGATATCCATCAGAGGGTCATTCACGCCAGGTGTGTTTATCAGTCCAAGCACTAGATACACACTACTATTATATGCCATTTTCCAAAAATCTGAGGTTAACTTGATAAACAGAAGTGTATCAATCTTTATCTTCGCATGCACATCAACAGCAACTTCATGAGGCCAAGGAATCTTCAGAATCTGTAACTCACAGCAAGAACATGTTTTTCCAAAAGATCCATGTGATACGAACCACCGAGTTCCGTACGTATCTCAAATTCATTTTTATTGATTCGATATACCTCGAATCCCGTTGATACCTCAAAATGTTTTCCAATTATTTCTTCAGTTTTTGGAGTAACTAGGTTGGTAATAGATGATGACCTTTCTTGCCTCTTACTGAACTAGCATGTAAGTGTTGACCTTATATACTCAATTAGAGGTATTATCGGGAAACCACGTGCTTCACTCAGAACTGCCTTCAAGGATTTTGCGATATTGCTTGTCATTATGTTGTATCGCAGGCCAATAAAGTGAGATCTTACCCAGTGCTCTAGTCGAATATCCATTAGGTATCAAGCACATGTAATGTCGGTTTTCTTAATCTCATTGAAATGAGAGTAAAACTTCGGCAAACTGTAAGTTCGTGCTGCCCTGGATAGAATGTATGCTAGGTGTTTGTTCTTAAATATTGTATGTATGTTGCGTTGTAGATGCAAGACACAAGCGCAATGCTTTGTTTTATGATATACCTGTAAAATTGTCAACAATTCAGCAAGACATTTCAAACTAGAAATTCCCGCAATAATTTAAAAAATTGTTGCACAGATATATATATATATGTCAGCTACATTATTCACAAATGTTCATATATTTCCGATATTCGACTGTATTACGTGTTACCTGAGTATATACCGGATAATTGACATATGCGCGTGATATCAAAGTTAATTACACATACAAATGTGCTTACCTTATTTAATCCAGAGTAGATTGAGTTATGGCGATCTGACACAAATACGGTTTCCTCTTCATCTAGCACCACTAACAATAGTTTCTGGAAAAACCACTCCCACGACTTGTCATCTCTCCATCAACAACTCCGAAAGCTAACGGAAATATTTGGTAGTTTGCATCTTGTGCACTTGTAGTGAGTAAACAACCAGCATACTTACCCTTTAGATGTGTTCCGTCAATTATTATTATGTTTCGCATATATTCATATCCAGCCATGCTTGCTCCAAAAGCGAAGAAAAGTTACTTAAACCGTTGTCCGGACCCCTCGTCATAAGATGTTTCCAATCCGACAATGGATTCTGGATTGGAGTTCACCACCGCCTGTAGATAAGAAGGTAGTAAAAGGTATGAGTTTTGGTTCAATCCTCTAGAAAGCTCGGGGGCAAGTTCCCTAGACCTCCATGCTTTCCAGTATGATATTGGCACCTCATATTTGCTACGCATTATCTACTGAACCTCGTGTGATCGTGGTACTGCACTACGGCCATTAAACCTTGATCTCAGCATCCCCCCAATCACTAATGTTGTTGCTAAACGTTGGTATCCACCTCTTTCATCCACTGTACACATGTGATCAAGTTTAGCTTTTATAACCTGGAACCAACCACAACTAGCTACCTTTGCTGCATAGACACGCCATGGACATCCTTGGCCATTGCATTGGAGTGATATCCTCTGTGGGTTAGATCGTGTGATACGATAATGAAATTTCTGGTTTATCGCATATAAAGCCATATGCATTTTGAATGCATATTGATCGTGGAATATCATTCCAACATAGACATCACCCGCAGGGTTCTGAAAACAATCACATGTACACATAACAAAATCAGTACCCGTTACCAGAGGTTGTTACAGTTAACAATTCACTATGTAAGGACCTGTTTATTTCCTAAAACAATTATTTCCCGTTAACGTTTAATACAAACGACTAACTTACCTTTTACAGAAAACTGTGTGCAGTACCAGGATAACCACAATATTATCCGTTATAGATGATATTACGTAATATTATGTAATTGTTGTCAACATTATTTAACTTAAAATAAAAATTATTTTATGATACACACCTTCAGAAGCGGAATCATCCACTGGGTCGATGTCTTCTACCGGGAAATTGTTCTGACCACTTGATTGTCCTATTTCCAAATTGAAATACTCTTGAAAAACTTTCCCTTTCCCTTTATCGATTGTAGTTGTTGGAATTATTGCTTGGGGTTCTACGGTCGAACTGATTCCGACACCACTAACTTCAGCTACAATAAAAACATGCATTCAAATCAATGAAATGCAAATTATCAAGCTTAACATTTCATATCATTATGTACAAGATAATATAATGAGTTATCAAGGGGATGCAAATTTTGAGAGATTTGACCTTCATCGTCATTGTTTGGAACTACGATATCCATACCTTCTCATGTATTACTATTATCTTCATCCAAACAAATGATTCCATCATTACCATCTAATGGGATATCATTCATCTTGCAGAATTCACTAGATGAGCTAGAGGATGATTGGTTATCTGCTACAGGATGTATGATATCATTTTCGGTTACTTTTCCGCTTAAAAGGTTATGGATTTTGGTTATCACAACCATTTGCTCCGGTGTGTATAATTCTTCCGAAACCTTTTGGCTTGCATGTATTACTCCTCCTGCCATTAAATCTAAACACAGAACATTCGTACGTTAAATCGCATGGGGTAACCGGTAATATATTGTATATACAATAAATATTTTCGTACCGCGGTAATCGATTGTTTGCTCGTCCAAAGATTTTTTTCAACCGATGTAAAGCGGCTGTATTCACGTTTGATTTCGTACCACCAAAAAAATTACTTCTTTTGAAAAACTTGTACCTCTCTACTTGATACATTCCCACAGTCACACAAAAAGTCACTTCTTCTGCATGGAATCTTTCCGACATAAAACTTTTCACATCCTCATCATTTGATATATCAACTGTAGGACCCTGGATATCACTACACACCAACAACCATTCTGAAGTTTTATATGTTAAAACTACTAGTGTATGGTTGTCTACTTCATAATGTTATCTGACCGTAACCACCAGAGACGAGTAAGTTTCATTTTCTTGGAGCTTTAAACCGTATTTTATGGCTCCTGAATCACTCTTAAAAGACCAAGCACCATCCTCACCTCTCTCACAAACACCGCGTGCGATATTTACAAGGCGAACCATTCTTGTATCTTACATTATCATACAAAAACAAAAAATTTCTCCGTTACAGGATATTAGTAACGGTTACAACTTTGACAAGATCAGCATCATCACTACTGTGCAAATATGCAGAAAAAGAATCACTTTTAATATACAAAACAATCTTCAAAACAAAAAGAAACTGCCAATAAAGGTCAAAAATTCAGAGCAGAGAATATTCAACTCGACATAAATGCTTTTAATGAGAATATTTATGAAAACTAAAAATGCTTTTAATGATAATATTTATGAAAACTAAAAATGCTTTTAATGAAAACATTTAGATTTCTCTCCAATATGTGTTTAATATTTCATCAAACAACGTACCAATATGCAATTTATCGTAGATCTTGATATTATTCTTGCTGCATATTCCAGATTTTCTTAATCGCTCTTACCTGTGTTAACAATGGTGTCTATTTTTCTGTAGATAAAGGTTTATATACTTCGATAAGTTCGCTTATAACATATACATATACCTGCAATACATATTTCCGAATCTAATTAAAATCCTCCATTAAATGCTTCTGTCAGCGATATCTTCTCAGATATCGCCTATGATGAACAGTAAGTTACTCTGTCATATTTAGCACTGTAGACGTCAGCTGGTGTCGGCTTGAAGTGGCATCTACGAGGGTGTTTTTGGTAATTAACATCGCGCGGGCTATAATACAAATAGTTTTTTGAAAGTTTTGACTATTTCCCTAATTTCTCATAAATTTTTGTCTATATAACTTATTAACTCTACCTAATAATTACGAAAATTTCATATCATCGGTATTTATGGCCATCTTGAGTACAGCCTTGTGTGGTCCAAACTTTGCCGGTCGACATCTCAGCAATTTCTTGACAAGTTTTTTTGTCTTTGTAAACTTTTCCCAAAACCCCGGCCTCATTAGTAATAGAACTCAACTTAGAACGAAAGCTACAGATTGATTCATCATCATCCATGCGAAGGTTCTCAAACTGTGAGGCTAAATGATTTAACCTTGTCTTTTTCACTGTAGATGTACCTTCAAAAGAGTTTACTAGGATATCCCAGGCGTCTTTGGCTGCTGTACATCCTTGCACCAGTTTGAACTGTTCAAGATCGATTGCACAGAAGATTTCAATAAGTGTCTTGGAGTTGAACTTCGATGAACTCTTGTCTGACTCAATCCATCTTTCCTTCGGTTTTGGCACCTTTTCTCCTTCCTGAGTCAGTATGGTTAGTTCTTCCCAACCCTTCTCTACATCAGTCCATGCATCTTCATTGATTCTCTGAATACGTTGTCTCATCCACACTTTCTAAACAGCAATAAGCTCCTTAGGTGTCTCCATATTCCTCCACAGGATCTCAACCTGTTAATAGATGCAAATCTATTGGCGGTGACCCACTTTGATACCAATTGAAAGAACTAGAATATGAAGAACTGTTGAGCACGGGTTGAACACAGAGGTTTGCGTGTGTGAGCTCACACAACTTTTATTAGAAATCTCTTAAATAAGTTCCTTACAACTTATTTAATCAGCTTTACATGACAAACCCTTGACTCGCTCCTGAATGATTCCTAATCTACCCGAGCTCACCTGTGCGACATCTGTCGCACACACTCTTTGTACGCTCGCCAAGTTTTTCTTAACCTACGAGCTACACCCTTTTCTGACACTCAGAAAATCTAAACCTAAGGCTTTTCATCATATAACTATTTATATGAATCCCTAGGAAACCCTAGACCAATATTTAGTGAATCCCCAATATTCACTAAATATTATCCTTCCTTATTATGCAGATTCTTGTCTTGCATAATATTCTCCAGAGTTCATCCACTTGTGACGCGCCATGTCACACTTCATGAGCTCTAATCACATTGCACCACTTGTGCACCATCCACCTGGACGACCCTTCTCTGTTGCACAACCTGTGCAATGTTCACCCTATTGTGCATAGTCTTATCTTGCACAATATTCTCTAGAGCTCATCCACTTGTGACGTGCCACGTCACATTTCATGAGCTCCAATCAGATTGCACCACATGTGCACCGTCCACCTGGACGACCCTTCTCTATTGCACAACCTGTGCAACGTTCACCATATTGTAAAGAGTCTTGTATTGCACAATAGTATTCAATGCTCATCCATCTGCGGCATGCCCCGCTACACTTCATGAGCTTCAGTTATACTGCACCATCTATGCACCGTCCGTCTGGATGATTTTTCGTTGTTACACCACCCGTGCAACAACCATCTCATTATGAAGAGTCTTGTCTTGGACAATAATTTTCACTGCTCATCCATCTGTGACATAGTTCGCCACGCTTCATGAGCTTCGTCTTCACTGATCATTTATCTGTGGCATGTCTCGCCACACTTCATGAGCTTTAAGATTGCACCACCTGTGCAACGTACATTTTTGGACAATTCTTCACAGTTGCACAACTTGTACAACAATAATCGATACACCTCTGTGCTAACACTTTATACCCCCATCATGATCTTCCAAACTCAATATCACAATCTTCGTCGGTCCAAGATACTTTTCTCCATTAACACACTACATCTTTGAGGATAAATTCTCACCAAGGCACTGAATATTCTTGATTGGTATTACCACTACGATTGAACCCAAACACTTCAAGCTATTCAGCTCAAAGTTTGGAATGATGCCATGAGTAAGGAGGTTGATGCACTTGAAATAATTCGCACTTGAGACTTCGTCACATTACCACCGAATAAAGAAGTAATCAGTTTTCAATAAGGATAGTACTTTCGAATGACATAAAACGCGTCAAACGGTTCAAGGGACAATCAAAAACTGAGGGAGAGGATTACAATGAAACTTTTGCACCCAAGGTTAAAAAGATCACTATTCCTACTTTTACGTTTTGTTGCAGCTAAATAGTGGGAAATCTTTTAGATGGATGTGCATAATATTTTTCTTCACAAGAATCTTAGTAAAAAAGTATACATGAAACTACCTCCACACTTTAAACATTCTCATTTTGATAAAGTATGTCTTAACAAGTCATCATATGGCTTAAAACAAATCTCACATTGTTGGTTTATAAAATTCTCGGATTCACTACATAAATTTGGATTCATCCAATCATATGATGACTATTCCTTGTTTTTAATATGCATATTAAAATCTAGCTTTTAGTCTTGAATTATATTGATGATTTTCTATAATTTTTTTGACAACTACATGATCATGAAATTTAAAGAGTATCAAGGAAACTCGTTCTCCATGAAAGATCTTGGTTGTCTAAAATACTTCCTTGTCATCAAAGTAAGTCGTGGTTCCGAAAAGTTTTTATTAATGCACCAAATATATCCATTAGCTATCTTTGGAGGGAGTGGTAACATTGGCTTAAAACCAGTACTTACATCACTTGAATAGAAAAACTAGCTTGCTACAATTACTAGTCTTTTTCTTTAAAATCCATTGAAGTATCATTGATTTTTTGGTCGGCCAATCTATCTTCTCTTGGCCAAAGCTCTCCTACTTTGTCCATACTTTTGTCTCAATTCATGCAATCTCCAAAAGTGGTTTATTGGGATGGTGCTCTTCATGTGGTTTGTTTATTAAAAGGCTCGTTAAGTTAAGGCTTATGTTGAAATACGATCATGATCTCTCTTTTATGGTGTACTATGTCTCGGATTGGATCTCATGTCCTTTGAAAAGGTGGTCGTATAGTGCATTTGTTATGATGATTGGTGGCTCGCCAATACTTAGAAGAAGAAAAAGAAAAGACATATCATCTCTCAATCTTTTATGGAGGTTGAATACTGGTCGATGGCGGCTGTTTGCAAGAGATAAAGTGGCTTTATTGTTTATTAACGAAATTGGCATTGAACGGACTTCACTAACTCGTCATTTCTGTGATAGTAAAGTTGTTATTCACATTGCTGCAAACCCTATTGTCATGCAATTTGTGATGCACTTGGGGATGGTATCATATATAGTCACATATCACATTTGTACTTGTTATATTGTGACAATCAATCGAACATTGAAGAAAACCGGTGGTTTATTGGTTTGATTTAATGTTGGTATGAGGGTCTAATTGAGTATTGGTTGGGTTAATCAATTGGGTCGGTTAGATTTTATTGTACAGGATTCACCCGTATATAAGGTGAACGCGATTAGAGTTTTCGGGAGTGATTCATTTCGTTTTTCTTTGCCTCCTTCTTCTTGGTTTCTCTGAAAACGGGTGAGAGAGATGAGAGGTGTGGGAGCTCGATTGAGCTGGATGAGTTTCGATCTTTAGGGAGAGATATATATTGGTTTGTGATATCTCTTCTTCTTGGTGTGATTGTGAACTCATTGAAATAGTGGATTGTTTGTGCCGTCAAGCCCAGGCGTAGGGTTCTCTTTATGAGACCCGAACTGGTTAAATCGCGTTCTTGTTTTTCATTTTCGTTCATATTCGATTGTGGTGTGTTATTACGTTTTGTAGATTCTGTAAAGATCTAACAGGTTTCAGGTTAAGATCTAAGAGAAGGTAACCTCGTCGGATGCTTGAATCCCAACAAAGTGGTATCAGAGCTATGGGGAAAAGCGAAGAAATGACGAACGCTAGGATAGAAGTTGACGGATTCAACGGAAAGGAGATTTCTCGTTGTGGAAAAGAAGAATGCTTGCTCATCTGAGCGTTCTTGGTTTGAAAGATTCATTAATCGATGTACCCAAACCGTCGATTAGTGAAGATGAGGAGACTGAGGCTGAGAAACAGAAGCGTATTGAGAATGAAACGGCAAGATCCGAAAGCTGTAAAAAGGCGATGAATCTGATCTTTCTAAATGTTGGAGATCATGTGCTAAGGAAGCTGGATGCATGCACTACAGCAGCTTCTACGTGGTCGACATTGGAAAGGTTGTATCTTTCCAAATCTTTGCCTAATCGTATTTTCTTACAACATAAGTTTTACACATTTAAGATGCAAGAATCACAGTCGATTGATGAAAATATTGATGATTTTCTGAAAATTATACCCGATTTAAATAGTGTAAATGTTTCTGTTTCAGAAGAAGTTCAAGCAATCTTGTTGCTTAGCTCTCTGCCCTCACAATACAATCATCTTAAGGAGACATTGAAGTATGCACGAGAGACATTGTCTCTGGAAGAAGTTGCTGGAGCAGCAAGATCCAAAGAGATGGAGTTAAAGGAATCTCTTGGATCTCAAAAGGGAGGTGAGGTGTATGTAGCTAGAGAAAGGCCCGAGAAGAAGGATTTTAGCTACAAGCGTGGTAATAGCAGATCTAGATCAAAGTCTGGATCAAGGATAACGTGTTGGTACTACAAGAAAGAAGGGCACATCAAGAAGGATTGCTTTGCACATAAAAAGAAGTTTGAAAATGAGGACCATGGAGAAGCAGCAGTAATGGTTGATAAAATCCGGGAGATAGATGCTCTTACAATATCCGAACAGAATCCTCAAGAGAAGTGGATCATAGATTCGGGTTGTTCATACCATATGACATCTAGGAGAGAATGGTTCAGTGAATTCAAAGAGATAAAAGGAAGATAAGTTCTACTAGCAGATGATAGATCGGTTATGGTTCAAGGAATAGGAACCATCAATATTAAAGCAAAAGGCGGATCAGTCAAACACCTGATAAATGTAAGGTATGTTCCATCATTAAAGAGAAATCTGATCTCAGTTAGTACTCTTGATTTACAGGGTTTTCGTAATGAGGGAGGAAGTGGGAAGACCAGATTCTTTAAGAATGGTAAGTTGGCTCTCCAAGGTACGTTATATGGGAGTTTATACCTTCTTGATGGTGAAACAGAATTAGTTGTGTCTAATATAGCTGAGAATAAAGATGATACAGCATTGTGGCATAGTAGGTTAGATCACATGAGCATGAAAAATCTTAGGATTCTGGTTGATAAAGGTATTCTAGATAAGAATAAGATTAGTAACCTAGAATTCTGTGAGAGCTGTATTATGGGAAAGGCTAAGAGGTTGAGCTTTAGTATTGGTAAGCATAATACTGATGAGGTTCTCAAGTATGTGCATGCTGATCTGTGGGGGTCCCCGAATGTCCATATGTCATTGTCTGGAAAACAATATTTTCTGTCTATAATAGACGATTATTCTAGGAAGGTATGGGTGTATTTTTTGACAACTAAAAGTGAAGCTTTCAGTAAGTTTTGTGAATGGAAACTGCTAGTGGAGAATCAGGTGAATAGAAAAATTAGATGTCTTAGAACCGACAATGGTTTAGAGTTTTGTATACATAATTTGATAATTTTTGTAAGAGTCAAGGCATAGAAAGACATAGAACATGTGCTTATACGCCTCAGCAAAATGGGGTTGTTGAGCGTATGAATAGGACAATTATGGAGGAAGTCCGATGTCTACTAGATGAATCAGGTCTAGATGAGAGGTTATGGGCAGAAGCTGTAGCTACTTCTGTATATTTCATTAATAGAACCCCATCATCAGCTAATGATGGAAATATTCCAGAACAAATTTGGTTAGGTAAGGAACCAGGATATTCTCATCTAATGAGATTTGGATCTATTGTATATGTTCATATTGACCAGGGAAAACTCAAACCTAGGGCCTTAAAAGAGGTTTTTATCGGGTATCCTCAGGGAATCAAAGGTTATAAGGTATGACTGATTGAAGATAAAAAATGTGTTGTGAGTAGAAATGCAATTTTTACTGAGGATAAATTGTATAAAGATCATATGTGTGCCCAAAAGTGTATTGCAGGAAATAGTGATGTAGGTACAGATGTTCGAACA
This sequence comes from Pugionium dolabratum, assembly GCA_018901945.1. NCBI lineage: Eukaryota > Viridiplantae > Streptophyta > Magnoliopsida > Brassicales > Brassicaceae > Pugionium > Pugionium dolabratum. The sequence goes on from JAEVFF010000660.1 coordinate 289,265, forward strand.
GAAGTTGTAATTGTCAACTCAGAGAAGGTCCAACTAGAAGAAGATCTCCAGGACAACAATGAGAATACACCTCAAGGTGGAGATCATGAGACTGATACAAACAGTGAAAATGAATCAGATGAAGAACAAGATGATCTGGGTAATTACTTGCTGGCAAGGGATCGAGTGAGGAGAGTCATTCATCAGCCTACCAGGTACGCAAGTGAAAGTATGTTAGCCTTTGCGTTACTAACTGCTGAAGATTTCAGGCTAGATGAACCTAGAGACTATGAGGAAGCATGTGCTAGTAAGAACTGGCATAAATGGAAAGAAGCCATGGATGATGAAATGAGATCCTTAGATCAGAATCATACATGGGCTTTGGTAAAGAAACCAGAAAACCAGAAAGTGATAGGTTGTAAATGAGTTCTAACTAGGAAACCAGGAATACCAGGGGTAGAAAAACCGAGATTTAAGGCTAGGCTAGTGGCTAAGGGATATTCTCAGAGGGAGGGTATTGATTATCAGGAGATTTTCTCCTCAGTAGTTAAGCATGTTTCTATCAGGATCTTGATGTCTCTAACAGTAAACCTGGATTTAGAAGTAGAACAGTTAGATGTGAAAACAACATTTTTACATGGGAACATAGAAGAAGAAATCTTTATGAGTTAACCGGAAGGGTATGAGATAAAGGGTAAAGAGGATTATGTTTGTCATCTGAAAAAGTCTCTGTATGGGCTTAAACAAGTACCGAGACAATGGAATAAATGCTTTGATCAGTTTATGGTGAAGCATGGGTTTGTTAAGAGCAATTTTGATCATTGTGTATATTGGAAGGAATTTGGGAAAAGTGAATTTATATACTCACTCCTATACGTAGATGGCATGTTAATTGCATCTAGGAGTAAGTTAGAAATCAGGAAGATTAAGGCTCTGTTGAACAGTGAGTTTGATATGAAAGACTTAGGGCCAGCCAAAAGAATTTTGGGCATAAACATAGAGAGAGATCATGAAGGTGGAGTCTTTTCACTATCTCAATATGGGTATGTTAAGAAGGTGTTGCGGGTATTTAATATGGAGGATTCTAAGACTGTTTCAACTCTAATTGGGGCACATTTCAAATTAGCAGCAATTAGAGATGAGGAAGAAAGTACTAAAGAAATTCCTTACTGCAATGCAGTAGGAAGTATAATGTACTTGATGATCGGTACTAGACCGGACTTACCATATGTTATTGGTCTAGTGAGTAGGTTTATGAGTAATCCGGGGATAATACATTGGAAGGCTGTCCAATGGATATTGAGATATATAAAGGGTACTGAGAACAAGAAGTTAGTCTTCACAAGGTCATCGGATATAAGGGTAGAAGGTTATTCAGATTCTGACTATGCGGCAGATTTAGATAGGAGGAGATCCATAACAGGTTATGTGTTCACTGTTGGAGGAAACACAGTGAGCTGGAAATCAAATCTGCAACATGTAGTGGCTTTATCAACCACGGAGGCTGAATATATGGCAATGGGTGAAGTAGTTAAGGAGGCGATATGGCTTAAGGGCTTAACAGAAGAGTTAGATTTCAAGCAAAATGGCAGTAACAGTCTGGTGTGATTCTCAAAGTGCATTATGTCTTGCAAATAACAATACATTCCATAAGAGGACGAAGCATATTGCTGTGAAGTATCACTTCTTAAGAGATGTTGTACAGCAAGGTATACTTCAGGTTCAAAAGATTCCTACAGCTAGAAATCCCGCAGATATGCTCACCAAAGTAATTCCGGTGGCAAAGTTTGAGCAAGCACTTGCCATGCTCAAAGTGACCAGGTGATAGGAAATGGTCACGCTTGACGGTACACGAAGCTGAGAAAATCCTATGAAGAGTTTGATTGTCAAGATGGAGATTGTTATGTTGTGACAATCAAACGAACATTGAAGAAAACCGGTGGTTTATTGGTTTGATTTAATGTTGGTACGAGGGTCTAATTGAGTATTGGTTGGGTTAATCAATTGGGTCGGTTAGATTTTATTGTACCGGGTTCACCCGTATATAAGGTGAACGCGATTACGGTTTTCGGGAGTGATTCACTTCGTTTTTCTTTGCCTCCTTCTTCTTGGTTTCTCTGAAAACGGGTGAGAGAGATGAAAGGTGTGGGAGCTCGATTGAACTGGATGAACGTCAATCTTTAGGGAGAGATATCGGTTTGTGATATCTCCTCTTCTTGGTGTGATTGTGAACTCATTAAAATAGTGGATTGCTTATGCCATCAAGCCTAGACGTAGGGTTCTCTTTATGAGACCAGAAATGGTTAAATCGCGTTCTTGTTTTTCGTTTTCGTTCATATTCGATTGTGGTGTGTTATTACGTTTTGTAGATTTTGTAAAGATCTAACAAGTTTCAGATTAAGATCTAAGAGAAGGTAACATCGTCGGATGCTTGAATCTCAACAGTACCGATGTTCAAATCGTTGATATCTTGACAAGATCTCTTGATCGAGTTCCATTTCAAAATCTAATGTCAAAGTTAGTCGGTCAAAATATAGTTATGCTATATTTTGAGGAAGAATATTAGAGCATAAGTATAAAGATATTAAAAAAAAAGAATTACAAATCCCCTCTGTGTTAAGAATTGTCTCATAGTTTATATGGATTTTGAATTATCACGAGTTTTTACCTTCAAATGTGTTCCGTATCAGTTATATACAATTCAATGTAATCGTTATTTTTTAGGTTTTATGAAACAATGTATTTTTGAGAAAATAAAAATATGGAAATTTCAATGGCTTCTATAAATCAATATAAAGTTACTTAAATATTAGTGTAACTAGATGAATTGTCCGCATCTTACACAGATATAAAATATTTATTTAATTTATATAATTATTAGATTTATTTAAAATGCAATATATATTATAGTACATTTTTAATTATTATATAATATGAATTTTATTTATGTTTTATGGAAGAATTATATTCTTAAAATTTTTTAATATGAGTATATTTTTATTTTAAACTCATATTATATATAAAGTATATTGTGTTACGATTCTATATTTTGATACAGTTTAACTTTATTTTTAAATATTATAATTTAAATTTATTTTTAATATTAATTTCTTAAAATGAAAAATTATGTAATGAGATTTTGTATTAAAAAGTGAATAATTTAGCATATCTGTCAAAATAATACACATGATTATAAAAATATAATTTACTATAATAAATTATTTTTGTCATAATTTTATATGCATAAAAATGAATCAAAACCATAAAATTAAAAATATGTTTTGTGAAGCAACTCTTAAATCCTATACGATATTTCGAAAAAGAATTTTGTAAACAACATTCAATGTTGTTCTCTGAGGCTTTCCTACTTTGTCAGTGTTAAGTAATTTCAACCCGTCTCTCAACTTAAATCGTGAGATAGCAACATACAACTGCCCATGGGTAAATATTCCTCTTGGTAAAAACAAACCAACTTTTTCTAACATTTGTCCTTTGCTCTTATTTATAGTCATTACAAAAGCAACAGTCACGGGAACTTCCCTACGACGCATTCTGAAAGGAAATCTAACTTCAGGCGGATACACAAACATCCTAGGGATTAAAACTTTTTCACCCACTAAATCATCATTTAAAGTTGTAATTCTAACCTCAATCACGTGATTAGCTAACTGAGTAATTTAAAATCTTGTGTCATTGCATAAACTATCTTTATGATCAATAATCTGCAACAACATAATAATAGCATCAATCTTTAATTTCAAACTAAATTATAGTTTGGCAATCCAAAGATCTTGATTTTATTAAAGAATTCTTGAGAGTATACCATGTTATCCATGGTGTTGGAATCAAATGTATCAATAATATAAAAAATGAGATAGATTTTTTCTTCATTTAGAAAATAAAAATACATTATATTAAATTAACATATTTAATAATATAACATTGATTTATCTAAAATTTTAGGATACATAATTGTGATAACATATATTCATTAATACTATCACCATGTTGGTTTGTTAAACTCAAAATAGCTCTTTCCTTAATAACTCAGAATAACTTCTATAAATCAATATAAAGTTACTTAAATATTTGTGTAATTTATTCATAGAAATAATCAACTCTAAAAAATTCTCACAATATAACAATAATTAACTCTAAAAAGTTCTCATATGTCATGTAAGACTTCTTCTAATGTGCTAACATTATTACATAAAGTCGAAAATATTTATGGACTATAATCGAATGAATTTGTATTCCTAAGTTTGTAAATATTTATGGATCCAGTTTATTTCTATTTGTTGTTAACTGACCTAATTTTCTAAAGAATTCTAATAGTCGTTCATATATGAACACCTTTTATTTTTCTAAATCCTCGTAATTTCTTTTGTTTAATAAGTCTTGTTCTTTGATTAATTTGTCATTTCACAATTGTAACCGGTATAGTTTCCTTAAAACTAAACCACAACATATATACATATACATGTTTATAAAACCATGACTCAAGACCACAATAATAAACCGTCTATTACTACCGATTTTTTTCGAACCGGACCAAATTCATATTTATAGGAATTTTGTAAGATTCGAGATTCGGATTGATATGCCTATGCCGAGTGGGGGATGGGCATGACCAAATGACGACATATATTCACCAAAATGATTTTAATTTCCCATCGTTTGGTCTGAACAATTACAATGCTTTTGCATGATATATCATCCTCCATTTGCTTGTTTACACTCCTCAACCGGCTTCTTTCGCATGATAAAGCCATTTTTAACCTAAAAATTAACTCAGTTCATTTGTCTATCGTAAAAACTTATCATTATGATCTGTGATTAAACGATACTTTTTTATTCGTCGCAGGTTCCTGTGATCAAATATAACGACCGATTGTAAACGATTTACAATAGAAAATTTTAAATATCATTGAATTTCATCGATGTAATTAGAAATTTGTAACTGATCTTATAAAATACTGAAATATTCTTATAAATTATTTGTAAATTACATCAAAATATCATTAGGTCAAGGTTGCGACCGTACAATTGATAAATAAATAAATATACGATTGGAGCATACTGTCAAACTTACAGCTATAAAAAGTACAACAATTTATCCACATTATTACAGTATCTAATCACAAGTAACAGCAACAGCAAAAGAATAACATTAAAATAACAGTCGAAAAACTTCTAAATTCTACTAAAAACACAAAACAAGAAAGAAAAGAAAAACGAGAAAAACACAACATATCACTCTTATTTATCATGTTTGACCGAACTTCGTTAATAATTTTACAAGGCTAAAACTAAAAGTAACGGATCTTTTGTTCAAACGGGCCCATAGCGAGATTAGCGCACATTTTAATATTCCTCTGCTCTTATATTACGACATTGTGGCACTCAGCCCTAGGCTTCGTCTCGTCTCCACACGTCTCTCTCTCTCTTCTTCAATCGTCAGATTCGCCTCCATGATCGATTCCATCTGATTGATTCATTATCAATCCTTATCTTCTTCCTCTGTCTCTGTCTTTTTCTGCGTCTGCATCTGAAAGCGTGATTTTCGTCATGTATAAAACTGCCTCATCCTTCGCTACTTCCTCCATCCTTCGATCTGTTTCTTCTCGCTCTCCCCTCTTCCGATCGTTTTCCACGCCTTCCGTCGCTTCTCCTTCGCCGTCGTCTCTTCTCGGTCGAAGGTCTTTTGCCACCTCCTCACCCGCTTTCCGTTCATTGCCTCGCTGGAGTCACTGCCTTCACTCTAGACCTTCTCCTTTTCGCCTGAGCTCACAGATCAGAACTGTTTCTCCGGTTTTAGACCGACTTCAGAGGACTTTCTCTTCCATGGGTAATTTCTTTTTGTTTTTTTTATTCTTCTATCTCGGAAATGACAGGATCGAGCTTGAATTTTGCGATCTTAAGCTGCTGAATGTTGCTATACTTGAGAGTTTGATCTGTCCGTGTATTTTTTTCAGCGTCTGAGCATCCGTTTAAGGGGATCTTCACCACTCTTCCTAAGCCTGGTGGTGGCGAATTCGGAAAGTTCTACAGCTTGCCTGCTTTAAATGATCCACGAATTGGTAATATCTTTATGAACCATTTGATTGATTATTCGAGGAGTAAGTTACAGGGGCCAAATCTTAAAAGAAATGCTCTGTTTCACTTCGTTGTGTTGCAGATAAACTGCCTTACTCTATCAGGATTCTTCTTGAATCTGCAATTCGTAATTGTGACAACTTCCAAGTCACCAAGGAAGATGTTGAGAAGATCATTGACTGGGAAAAGACATCTCCTAAACAAGTCGAGATTCCGTTCAAACCGGCTCGTGTTCTTCTGCAGGTACCTCTGGTGTTAATCTAGAAAATTCTGTTAATTGTTTTCATGCTCTTCACCATTTTGTTCGTCTATTGGTTTTTGGCAGGACTTTACTGGAGTCCCAGCTGTTGTTGACCTTGCTTGTATGCGTGATGCCATGAACAAACTGGGCAGTGATTCCAACAAAATCAACCCCTTGGTACATTTTTATTTTCTACAGACCGATGCAATCTGTCTAGTTTGGGCTTCTAGATTTCTTACATAGACCATGTCTTCCAGGTTCCGGTGGATCTTGTAATTGACCATTCTGTTCAAGTTGATGTTTCTCGATCTGAGAATGCAGTGCAAGCAAACATGGAGCTTGAGTTCCAGAGGAACAAGGAGAGATTTGCTTTCCTTAAATGGGGTTCTACTGCCTTCCAGAACATGCTGGTTGTGCCTCCTGGGTCTGGTATTGTTCATCAGGTAATTGTTTGTAGTGTGCAATTCCATATTTTTGTATCTAAATCTGTTATAGATATCCTTTTTAACCTCATGTTTCCAGTGTATTGAAATGTTGCTTTCATTTTATTATCTTTTTGTTCATTTTGAAGTTTTTCTTGGGATTTTCCTCGATTTGGTTTCATTTAAAACTCATTTTGAAAATTCAGGTCAATTTGGAATATCTTGGAAGAGTTGTGTTCAACACCCAAGGCATTCTATACCCAGACAGCGTGGTTGGAACTGATTCACATACAACTATGATTGATGGGTTGGGAGTTGCTGGATGGGGAGTTGGAGGCATTGAAGCTGAGGCAACAATGCTTGGTCAGGTAATTTTTTTTATTATTAACATTACCCACTTCTTATGTTGGTGAATCTGGAGACCACTTTACTGAATATAGATTATATCACAATATTTTATGACTCTTCTGCTCTAATTTAGTGAGGTTTGCGACTTCTCTATATAACCTTTCTTCTACGGATAATTCCTTTTGCTTTGACAGCCCATGAGTATGGTATTGCCTGGTGTTGTTGGATTCAAGCTGTCTGGAAAAATGCGTAATGGTGTAACAGCTACTGATTTGGTTCTAACAGTGACTCAAATACTGAGGAAGCATGGCGTTGTTGGAAAGTTTGTTGAATTTTATGGTAATATATTTTCTTGGGAACGGTGAAGTGTTTTGCTCCCTTTTGGTAGACATGTGTTTGCTGGAATATTTAAACTCTTTTTTTTTCTTAGGTGATGGTATGAGTGGGCTGTCCCTAGCTGACAGGGCTACAATTGCCAATATGTCTCCTGAGTATGGTGCAACCATGGGCTTTTTCCCTGTGGACCATGTCACTCTACAGTATCTCAAATTGACTGGAAGAAGCGATGAGACTGTGAGTGTTTTGGCTTTAATCTTCCTTCTGCATTTATTCAGATATTCATGCTGACATAATACTTACATTGCAGGTGGCCATGATTGAAGCATATCTTCGGGCAAACAATATGTTTGTTGACTACAATGAGGTATGTCAGCAATGTGCGTTACATGTTTAGGGTTTTAATTAATGTCTTATCACCTTCCTGGTTTATATTTGACTTCTTTTGTTTGTGAATAATTTCAGCCTCAGCAAGACCGGGTTTACTCGTCATATCTAGAACTGGACCTAGATAATGTTGAACCTTGCATTTCTGGACCAAAGCGGTATGGTTCGGTTGGTTTTTGTTTGTAATCGCTAAATTTGATAGTCTGAGTAATTGAAAAAGGCCATGTTATTGATATCTTGTTTGCAGACCACATGATCGTGTTCCTTTGAAGGAAATGAAAGCTGATTGGCATTCATGTCTCGACAGCAAAGTTGGTTTTAAGGTGCGTAATTAGAAGCTTTGAGAGAAAAAATTAGAAGCTTTGTTATGTGGACTTCTTATTTCTACTTGGTCTATATACTGGCTGTTGTTGCACACTGTGGATACTACTGTTTATTTCTGAACTGTCCTTTACATTCTGTGCAGGGTTTTGCAATCCCTAAAGATGCACAGGAAAAAGTGGCAAATTTTTCGTTCAATGGAAAAGCGGCAGAGCTTAAACATGGAAGTGTGGTGATTGCTGCGATCACAAGCTGTACTAATACATCAAATCCCAGTGTCATGCTTGGTGCTGGCCTTGTTGCGAAAAAGGCTTGTGACCTTGGCCTACAGGTTAGTTTCACTAGATCAAATTAGAGATATATCTGGTGTCTTATTTTTTCTGATCCTTGCCAAAAACTTGCCTTTCTAGGTTAAGCCTTGGATAAAGACAAGTCTTGCGCCAGGCTCAGGAGTAGTTACGAAATACTTATTAAAGAGGTTTGTCGTAGTTTTTTCAAGTTCTATGTTGTTAAAGGTGACTCTTGCTTCTGTGGGGGAAATTATAAGTTAACAATCCAATCCATGCAGTGGACTGCAAGAATATCTGAACCAGCAGGGTTTCAACATTGTCGGCTATGGCTGCACTACATGCATTGGTAACTCTGGAGAAATTAATGAATCAGTGGGAGCTGCTATTACTGAAAATGGTATTATTGAGATTCACACCTTGACTTCCTTTGGACTTTCTCCGTGGTTAATTGTAAGGTTTATTTGTTTAAAAATTTGTTGTGTACTGTTAGATATTGTGGCGGCTGCTGTGCTTTCTGGCAACAGGAACTTTGAGGGGCGTGTTCATCCTCTAACAAGAGCCAACTACCTTGCATCTCCTCCTTTGGTGGTTGCTTATGCTCTTGCTGGCACGGTAAGAAAATTTTCAAACTTATCAAAGTTCAACATACATCTTTATATTGTTAATTTAACATTCTTTTTTTCTTATTTCCTAGGTTAACATTGACTTTGAAACAGAGCCTATTGGCACTGGAAAGAATGGCAAGGATGTCTTCCTAAGGGATATCTGGCCAACCACGGAGGAAATTGCTGAGGTATATTAAAAAAAAGTTACAAACAGAGAACAAATCTTCATCCTGGTAGACAAATATTAAATGAGTCCTTTGACATATGGATCAGGTTGTTCAATCCAGTGTTTTGCCTGACATGTTTCGAGCAACATATGAGTCGATCACAAAGGGTAACCCCATGTGGAATGCGTTGTCTGTTCCTGAAAATACCCTCTACTCATGGGATCCCAACTCAACTTACATTCACGAGCCTCCATACTTCAAGGACATGACCATGGATCCTCCAGGTCCATACAATGTGAAAGATGCTTACTGTTTGCTCAACTTTGGGGACAGTATCACCACTGATCACATCTCTCCAGCTGGGAACATCCAAAAGGACAGTCCTGCTGCTAAATTTCTCCTCGAGCGTGGCGTTGACCGCAAAGACTTCAACTCATATGGAAGTCGCCGTGGGAATGACGAAATAATGGCCAGAGGCACTTTTGCTAATATCCGTATTGTTAACAAGCTCATGAATGGGGAAGTTGGTCCCAAGACTATTCACATACCTTCTGGAGAGAAGCTCTCAGTCTTCGATGCAGCCATGGTATCTTTTTTTGCTTTATTTAATTAAAGTATTATTGACTGTTGATCATGTCTAATTTATGATAATGTCCCTAATGTATCAGAGGTACAAATCAGCTGGTGAAGACACAATTATTCTGGCTGGAGCTGAGTATGGTAGTGGTAGCTCCCGTGATTGGGCTGCCAAGGGACCAATGCTACAGGTTTATTAGAACCCCTTCTCTCTCTTTTTTCGTGCATAAACCCGTCTTAGCTTTTGCAGCCTCTGAGACCAAGAAAGTTTGGATTTTCCAGGGAGTTAAAGCAGTGATTGCAAAGAGTTTTGAGAGGATTCACCGAAGCAACTTGGTGGGAATGGGAATCATCCCGATGTGTTTTAAATCCGGTGAAGATGCTGACACTCTCGGATTGACGGGTCACGAACGCTACACCATCCATCTCCCAACCGATATCTCAGAGATAAGACCTGGACAAGATGTTGCTGTCACTACCGATAATGGAAAGTCTTTCACTTGCACAGTCCGGTTTGACACTGAGGTAAGTAAAAGTACTCCTTTCGAATCGTTTTGATGGAGAAGAACGCATTTTTTTCCATTGTGAAAAACTTCTGCTAATGAGTAAATGTGCAGGTGGAATTGGCATATTTCAACCATGGAGGTATACTTCCATATGTCATCAGAAACTTGAGCAAGCATTAGTGAAAGGTGTAAGGAAATGACACAATCTTTGCAATAAAGAGAAGATGAAGCTTTTTACGATTTCCTGTTTTTGAAGAAATGTCATTTTTTACAAGGCAGAGAATAAAGTCTGCCGAGAGAATACGTGAAAAAGATGCAGTGATCTTTTGCAATGTGAGATTTTCTCCAAAGTTTCTGCAAGTTGCAAGGGCTGAATATTATTATTTTGGAAAGAAATAAACGAATCTCTTTTTAAGTTTTAATTGAGAGGAAAATTTATCATTTTTTAATTCAATGATTATGCAACTTTTTTTTGTCATCTGATAATAATACATAATTGGTTAAAAACGAAGAAATTTCCAAAAACATAGTTTAAAAAGGGAAAGCAATCCCAAAAGAGAGAAACAAATCCAGATAAGGGAATCTGAACAACTAAACCGATTTATTAACCCAAAACTAAGAGTAGAGACAGTTGAAAAGAGAGCAAGAGGAGAACACCAAAGTTTAGTTTTCCGTGAGGACAAGAAGCCGACAAAAACTTATTATATATCAAGGAAAAACGACCGATTTTTACACGATTTTTTTTTATTGGATTATGTATATTTGAATTATCCAGCAATGTTAATAATTATATGAACTATTTTAACATTTAAAAACACTACACGACTACCGTTTGGGAGTTCAAATTAACAATTAACAGTTGTCTGTTATATCATTAAGTCTGATGACTCGACTTTCATATTGGCAACACTCCGGAAACAATGCCGTTTTATATTAATATTAGAAAGAAAATAAAACGATGTCGTTTTGCTTTTCTTTTAATGTTAACAATAAACGACGTTTGCAAAATTGGGGGGAAGTTTCGAATTAGGGTTCTTGATGAAAGGAGAAATCGAGTGTGAGGGAATTGCGTGTTTGGAGTGAAATCGACGACTACGAGAGATTTTGACGAAGTGAGAGTGTATGCGAAGGAATCGGCAGCAAGCAACATCGACAATTGGTGCAGGAGCTTCTCCATCCCATGCGACGAGGTAAGTCGATCTTCATTCTCAAATTCGTAAATTTATAATGAAGTTAATAGGCGATAAATGTCTAATTTCATCTAGCATGAAGTTAATTGCGATAGTTGTTACATAAATTTATGATTTATATAGTAATGGGGAACCAGTAAAATATGTCTATTAAATATTCGACAAAATACAGGAAATAGTGCAAATTAGTTAGAACTGAAATCTATCTCGGTGATTTTATACAGTAATGAAGGAGAGAATTCGATATTATTCAATTGCTATTATGGTGGCATGTTTGAAAACATAGATGGCGAAACACATTCCATTTTTCCTATACAATGTTTTTCGTGAAAACTGATAAAACCAAAAGCTAACCGTGACAAGTCAAACAAATCCTAGAAAATTTAATAACTCTTGTGAACAGGGTCGGACCTGAGCTCAAGCAAAGCAAGCTCGTGCTTGCGATCCTCAATATTAATACAAAAAAATTGACACTTATTCCAAAAGTACTATTAGCATAATGGCAAATAAAAAATAAAATGTTTGTTTAAATTTTTTGGTTCGAGTCTTTTTAACAACATAATTTTTAAAAATTAGAATGACCTATTATTTTTATATTATAAAACGGTCCATTATTTTTTTTTCGCTTGCGACCCTGTTAAATTTATGACCAGCTGTGTTTGTGCAGACCGACCTTTGTGGCTAACTTACAAATTGGCCAACTGGAAATACAAGAATGAGGAAGCCAACAACGAAAACAGCTATGTCGCACCATGAGGCAGGTAGTATTTTTGCACATCTTGCGCATGCCCTTCTTCAACCAAACCAGAACCAAAGATGAAAGCCGGACCAATAATCTGAGCAGAGACTAGAAGCAAGAATTCTTCAGAAAAAATTGTGTCTTCCACAAAGGAATCTGATAAATGAGATTTCGAGTAAGTCTTTACATAATCTTCTTCTGTCCGAAGAAATGATTCATCGAAATAATGAGTCAGCAACGGTCGGACAAGTGGGAAATGTTGGGGTAAACCAGAAAAGTTTGGGTAGAGCCGGATCGAAATGTTGGCTAGGTAAACGTCCTGTAGTAAGAGGAGTAGTTATGAACCCTATCGACCATCCGCATCCGCATGGAGGTGGTGAAGGGAGGGCTCCAATTGGTAGAACAAACAAAGATCACACTGAATCAATTGATACCCTTTAAAATGGAACTGTGATATCAAATGTCCCCTTCTTTATTATTTATTTATTTTAAATTGAAAAATAGGTAAAAGACAAAAATCTCTTTAATTTTGAAATAATTATAAACCCAACCATCAAATATCCATTTAAACCCAACTTGGATCAATCCGAAATTTTTTAAAAAAATATTTAAAACAAAATTAAATAAAACATTCTCCTACATTTCACACTCATTTTCTTTTCACACCATTTTTTTCTACATTTAAAATTAAAGCCTAATTTTTTTCTTCTTTTCTATCGTGTGATTCTCTCAATTCCGAATGGTAGCCGCTCGTGATTTCAACAATATGTTTCAATTCGTAGTGGTACAACTAAATACAACTTGATAATATTAATATTTTGGATAGTAACACTTATATTTTATGTAATAACGCTTGTAGAACTCGGTAAAACGATTTAGTAAAATTATGAATCAATAAATTTAGTAACACTAAGCACAACTAAATATGTGTTAAATTTGAATTTATTTATTCAATTTGGGGCTCGGTGTAAAGCTCGATTGGAGGCTCACTTGGTTGTTCTCCACATCTTTCATCATTCCAACCCTGTAATCAATAACAGTTATACTAAATATTACCAAGTATTACTTTCTCAATTTGTCATGCATAAGAGTAACAACTTCTCTAACGTCTCTACCGTTTTTGTAATATAACAACTTGTGGGGATCTTTATTTTCTTCGTGTACTCGGTTGGTTGCAATGTCTTGGTTCTCTCTCCGAATTTATGCAAAACATATTTAGTTGTACCTAATGTTATTAACTTTTATATTTTAGATTCATAAGTTTTACTAAATAGTATTACTTAGTTATGCTTAGTTTTACTAATCCAGAAAATCAAAGTGAAAAACCTAAATGAGCTTGTAGTCGAGCCCCAAATTGAACCTAAAATAGAGTACCAAAGCGAGTCCCAAACTAAGCATGAACCTCTAACTCAAGCATGAATCACGTCCATTGTTTATAGAAAGAGGAAAAAAAAGTTTTCCGTGTTAATGAAGACTCCTTTCACAAGTTAATACTTGAAATGAAGAAAAAGAATCGCTGGAATGGAGGAGGAAACAAAATTTGTGAAAAAATTAAAACCATAGTTTTATATATAAAAAGATTGCCAAGGCGAAAGCAAAATGATGACTAAACATTAGATATTTGGTTTATGTTGATTTTTGTATTTGAATACATAAAACTAGAATTATTAGGTAGAATTGTGATTTTTCACTTCGTATTTCAATTCGTATTACTAGTAATACTAGGTAAAACACAAAAAAAATTATGTATATTTGAATTCACAAAAAACAACAAACCGATTTTGAAATTACGCAAAAATTGGAAGTTTAAGTCAAAGCTCTTACAATCAAAAGTTAATACTCGAAATGAAGAAAAAGAATCGCTGGAATGGAGGAGGAAAAAAATTTGTGAAAAAATTAAAACCATAGTTTTATATATATAAAAATTGGAGTCATTTCCATTTTTGTGCACTGTCATTTTTCATTTTTCGGCGCCGCCATTTTCGTTTTTGGACGCTGCCGATTAACACTTACTAATACAGAAGTTTAAAAATATGGATTTTGCACATAATACTACTTTTGGGTGTTTTTCGATTTAATTTAGTTTTACCTAATAAAAAATAATTATTTTTAGTTTTACAGCTGTTTATAATCAATTAAATTATGTTTATTATAACTTTGTACATTAATATTCCTTGAAACTTTTTTTTGGTGTGTTTTTGTTCTTAAAATAAATGGTTATAACAAAGTGGTCATAAAAGTATAAGGTGTATGATGTATGTCTTAATTTTTATTTTTCTATTTAATACATATTTTTGAGATTTATAGTTCTTAAATAATCCAAACTTGTTTATTTTAATTTATTTGTTTGTTTTGTAATAAAGTTCTCAAATCAAATTCACTTCTTCACTTGACCTTCCAATATGAATAATACTAATATTACTTAGTTGTACTTCTGGTCTTAGTAATACTAGTGTTAACTTGTTTTCACATGATGATAGTATAACGTTACAATAATACTATTGTTATGTAGTTTTTTAAAACAAAAAATCTATTTTTAAGGGAAAAAAATCAGTTTTACAAATAATACAATGAAAATTACAAAATCGCACACTATTAGCATTCCAAAAAACAAGTATGCCAACTTTTGTCTTGACACCCTTTTATTATTAGTCCGTTTACACCGTTCTTTTTAATCGTATTTATCCTCTCTTTTTGATGTAATTTGGAGGTATGACTTGCAAGTGTTTGATATAATCCGAAACACTATCCTCAGACTTGTAAATCATTAAATAAATTATTCTGTTATATGGTAGTGCCCACAATTTCACCGAATAATATCTTGAACACAAGTCATGGAAAAAGATATTTGTTCTCTATCTTCATGCTTCATTTATTCTTTGATAGCGGTTGTTGCGTATACACACTGATACTTGTCAATATCAAAACATATATTTAAATCCTAAGTTACAAAAAAATTTTATTAATACCAATTTTACTAGTTTTACTTTTTATGAATAATTCATGTTTACTTTCGTGATCAGTAATACTAATTTACTATTTTTATTTTTTTCATCACTAAAATTGTATCCCAATTTTGGAGGTTATAATTAATCAGATTTTTTATTATTATTATTTTCATTTATTTATTAAATTTATTAAGAATTAAAGATAAATTAATAATGAAAATAAAAATAGGTAAGAATATTTTCAAAAATTCCAAATATATTATTTGAGAAATCTTTTAACAAATTAACCTTACACTAACTTGTTAATAACAAAAATGACATACTGACGTGTCAACACCACAACGAGTTTCAGATTAAATACATAAAAGAGTTTAAGTTACTAGAATAATTACAATACATGCCACTAATATTAATTTGATCATAGACTAAATATATTTTATTCAACTAACCAAAAAATACTATTATATTTGCAAAAACAATCATTTTTATTTCTTTAAATTTTTTATACGTTAATTTATAAATAATTTCAAATAAATATAAATAGATTTAAGTTACTACTGTAATTCCTAATATATTATTTGAGAAACATTTTAAGAAAATAACATTATTCTGACGTGTTATTAACAGAAATATCATGCTGACGTGTCATTACTACAGTAAATTTCAAATAAATATATAAATGAGCTTAACTTATTAGAATAATTACAATTATACCATTTTTATTAATTTGGTTAGAGAATTAATATATTTTTATTAAAATAACAAAAAAATAGTATTAAATTCGTAAAAAATAATTATTTTTCTTTTTAATTATATATACAAAAATTAATGTTAAAAATAATTTTAAATAAAAGTTAAAATTATATAAATATTTAATTTATCTTTACTAATAAAATATAATTTGCGAATATTTTTCCCCACGCATGGCGTGGGTATAAATCTAGTATACATTTAAGAGGATAACTACTATATATTAAAGGAGAAGCGAAGACTTGCTAAGATATCATCACCATATTTATTCTCAGTAATGTTAATATTAGATTTAAATAAAAAATTAATGAACTTAACCTATCAATTTTTTTTGACAATATTAGTTTTCCCATACACGTTTAAGAATTGCAATAAATATTTTAATATTTAATTTTCTACAAATATATCTATATTACAATAACAGTTAAAAATATCGTATCACAACATTAACATTAACTCAATATTTAATTTTCTATAAATGTTCAATATTTGATTTTTTATTTATGTTTATATGTTATAATCGTAACCCGAAAATTACCATTTTTAACATTTGTCATTTTTTATTTTGGGTACGCTTCCATATAATAGCACAGTAAAAATTTTAAAATATATTTGATTTTTTAAAAACCCCTACAATTTAAGCACTAACTTACCATTTCAAGATTCTGAGGATTACCTTTATGGGCTTGCTATTTAAAATTTGGCTTGCCATTTAAAATTTCAGAAGGATTGATATTTTTTAGCACAATTTAAAAAGAATCAAAATTAAATTATAGAAAACTCTAGATGGACGACTCACTATATAATGGTCATTATTTTACTTCATCGTCTAACTTAAACACTCTAACCTCATTCATGGTTTTAGTTACCGATTTTTATCTATGAAATCATTTAAAACGCAATAGAAAATCATAGTAAAGATTTTAAAATTGTAGAAATAATTTTTCAATGGTATTGAGATTCTTGAGATGGTTGTCGTGGATGAAAAGATTTTTCTTAAACAATTTATAATCGTTTTATTTTATTTTCTACATATTTAATTTTATTTTTATTTTATTATTTTTGCAGAACCAAACTATGCATGTAACTCTCAAAAAAGAGTTCCTACAAAAATTTGAATTTTTTTTGGATGAAGACCAGTATAAAATAATTACGAATTTTCAAAATATCTCACGTTGGTAGTCGTTTTAGAACGACCAGCCATATTTACAAAATTCAGTTTGCTTCTACTACTTCTGTAAGATCTACTAATGATTTGCCTAATATTTTGAATGGTCTCAAATTTGTTTATTTTGATGATATTCATCAAGGCAAATGCAATCAAGAATTTTTTATTGGTGAGTTAGCGTATAGTAAATAGTATTTTCATGTTTAATTTATAATTTCGTTTTTTAAATCACAATTAAATTAGAAAATGTAACTAATAATTTAAATTGTTTTTGTAGATGTTATTGGACAAATAATAAATATTTGAAAAGTTGAAATTTTGAACATCAACAAAAAAACAGATGAACCGACTTACGATGGAACTTCGTGATACTATGTATGACATAATTATTTTTTTATATTTTAATTTTTATCGATTTCGAAAATTTAATAATTTTATTTTTATTATTTTAGTGATGTGTGTTTAAGTTGTATTCTATGGAGAGTTTATTTTAAGAATTTGGAAAGTTATGCGCAAAACAACAATGATAGTGTAATTATTTTCATTTTGCATTTTAGCAAATGCGAATTTATCAAAGTAATTAATTTATCAAAAAATAAATATTATTTTAGTATAAAATACATTATATCTTTTAGATAAAAATTTGTATTATCACGCTGATGTTTACATACATATTATCAAAGTATTAGTATGTTACAGTACATATTTTAATATGTTTACCATGCTTACATATGTATTATCAAAGTATTATTATGTTTATTTTTGTATTATCAAAGTATTAGTATGTTACATACATATTTTAATATATATTTTTTATAAAAGTACTTAAAGTGTGGGAAATTGTTACAATTGTTCGATTATTTTAAACAATTCTAATATTTCATAAGTATTAGAATTCAAGACGAGCTAATATAATATGAAAATTTTAAATTATTGTATAACAATTTCAATTGATTGTTGGTAAATTATGATATATAAGTTACCGGAAGATGATTTGACTTTAACTTATACACATTAAGTGATAACAAATTTATTTATTATTTCTTAAATCTATTTTGATACTAATATTTTGATTTTTACATTCGATTTTGAGACGATTAAATGTGTAACTATGTGAACAATAATATCGATTCATACCGAATTTGGGTGGTATTACATGGCTTGCAAAATTTGTTCAAAAAAAAATCTATCTATTGACATGTACGACATGGGCGTTATCGCCACATATGACATATGTAAGAAAACAATTGTAATAAATGCTTATTCACAAGATTTCAGAACTTTCATTTCAATATATACTAGATTTATACCTACGTCATGCGTGGAGAAAAATATTAATAAATTATATTTTATTAGTAAATATAAATTAAATATTTATATAATTTTAATTTTTATTTAAAATTACTTTTAATATTAATTTTTGTATATATAAATTAAGAAAAGAAAAATAATTATTTTTTACGAAATTAATAGTTTTTTGTTAGTTTAATAAAATATATTAATTTTCTAACCAAATTAATAACAATGATATAATTGTAATTATTCTAATAAGTTAAGGTCATTTATCTATTTATTTGAAATTTACTGTTGATTACACGTGAGCATGATATTTTTGTTAATAACACGTTCGAGTAAGATTATTTTCTTAAAATATTTATCAAATAATATATTAGGGATTACTTAAATTTATTTATATTTATTTGAAATTATTTATAAATTAACGTATAAAAATTGAAAGAAATAAAAATTATTGTTTTTCAAATGTAATAGTATTTTTTGGTTAGTTGAATAAATTATATCCTCTAACCAAATTAATATCGGTGACATGTATTGTAATATCAGTGGCCTGTATTTATTCTAGTATATGTGACATGTATTCTCTAACCGAATTAATATCAGTGGCATGTATTGTAATTATTCTAGTAACTTAAGCTCTTTTATATATTTAAGCTGAAACTCGATGTGGTGTTGACACGTCAGCATGACATTTTTGTTATTAACACGTCGGGGTAATGTTACTTTGTTAAAAAGTTTTTCAAATAATATATTAGGGATTATATATAATATTTGTTTGTATATTATATACTACAAACAAAATATTTGGGAACTTTTAAAACACAATAATAGAACACCAACATGATTTTAAAAAAGAAAAGAAATTAATTATAATTCTTTATAATATTTAAACTTTTTTAACATACGTAAAAGCATTTCACCTTATTTTGACAACACAAGATGGAAGGAATCTGAGTATACTCGTTTTGGATATCGTTAAAGCAGGATAGGAAATATATATAGTTACAAAATGCAAAACGATTGTGTTTAACTTTTCTACTAATTAAAAACAGTAAAATCAGAATATATCTATATATAACATATTAAAAAGATATAATATTATTTTAAATTTTTTATAAAGCATATTATAAAACATTATATGATGTATAGATATCTAAAAGGCTAATAGCTAATAAAATAAAATAAATATAAATATTTTATATATTCTATGGACAAGAAAAAAATTAATAATTTAAATTTTTATTATTTAAATGAAATTTTATATACATATTTTGCAACGTTTGGTGTAAAAATTATGTTTGAAATTTATGGTTTAATTAACAGCCACTACAGATCTAAAGGCGTATTTGTTAAATTAATCTAAAGATGTCTTTGTTAAATGATTATAAATATTTATTGTCTAATTATATAATTTAAGCATTATTTCTTACTTAAATCAGTTATGTTTTTTGTGTTTTTGAAATTTATTTACGATTTATGTTTTTTTTTATTTAAAATATTTTTCGTAATTAATATGTTATAGTTAGAAGAAGAATTTCTATGTTAGAGTAAATTTTTATGTATATTACAAATATAAATATTTTCGTAAAACTAAAGAAAATATAAATTTCAGAACACTTACTTGATGTGTTGCAACAATTTTTTTCACTATGAATCTTTCAGATCTGAAAATAAAAAAAAATTGAAATAAGAAATCTTATGCTAAAACGATAATACATAATACTCAGCACACAGTATATGACAGATCTATACTTTTGAGCAATATTACAAACATATCTAAAAATGTTATATCTAAGATTTTTAAAAACTTATTTTGATTAAACTCTTACCGCATATATCTTAGCATGCTATAGTCGATTCCAACACTATGATATTGGAATCGTTTACAACCATCTGAAAAGAAAACTAAAGATGAAAAACATGAAGAACATAAAAGAAGTTAAATGATAGAGAGAAAAAATGAGTAATAAAATGAGCTGACGATATATTTCCCTCTCCGAACTATCGTATAGCACCAAATACCACTAGAACTAATGCCACGGTTTATATATCTACGTTGGAGAAGTTAAAAATATATTCTTCCCTCAATTAAAAGTTGAAAACATATTTCCCTTTCTATTGAAAGTTCGAAACCTAATTAGACATGACAGTGGTTCCTATCGTAAACCAAGTAATTCAGCTGCTCGGAGAAATTGGTTTCGAACTTTCAATTGAAGGAAAAATAAATTTTCCACTTCTCCATCGTGGATATACAAACTGTAGTATTAGTTGTAAAGGTACTTGGTGTTATACGATAGTTCGGAGAGAAAAATAGATCGCCAGCACTAATAAAATAAAAAGATAATAAAAACAATAAGAGAGTAAAAGGGAGAATTAGTAAATTAGAGAATAGTAAAT
Organism: Pugionium dolabratum; assembly: GCA_018901945.1. NCBI lineage: Eukaryota > Viridiplantae > Streptophyta > Magnoliopsida > Brassicales > Brassicaceae > Pugionium > Pugionium dolabratum. The sequence goes on from JAEVFF010000660.1 coordinate 310,027, forward strand.
GAGAGAATAGTAAATGAGAGAAGAGCAAGAGAGAGAGATAACAGTAAATGAGATAAGAGTAAAAACCGAGAATTATAGAGTAACAGAGAGATAAGAGTAAAAACCGAGAATTATAGAGTAACAGAGAGATAAAAGTAAAAACAGAGTAAGAGAAAAAAATTGTTAATGAGAAAAAAAATTTTAATGAGAAAAAAATTGTTAATGAGAAAAAACATTCAATGCAAAGTAACTTTTTATTTATTATAATTAAATGTTGCGTGTGACTAATATGACATTGGTACCGATTTCTGCATGGTATACACGTGTCCTCAAAAAAAGAGAAGCTTTGAAATTTTTTTTGTTAATTCTCAAGAAAAATAAAAATATATTTGCAAAAACAACGTAACAAAAGAAAAATTGTCTCGTCCTAACTTTAACTTCAATTTTGCATACATTTTTATTTTTACATAAGTCTTTCAACTATAATATCTACCCATCATAATTTTTTTGCATCTAAATAATCATATGATGAGCACCTATAATGACCCATTTTTGTACAATCAATATAAATTTATGAATTAATTTGCTAAATTTGACAATTAGAATTGATCATCACAAAAATATACAATTTTAATTTGTTACTATATAGACCTCTTCTGAACTTCTACCGCTACTGAAGACATTTATTATAATTAGAATTATATAGATAAATAAGTGAACTTTCTTTTATTATAATATAAAATTTTCACATTTAATTTTTTTTAACACATTAAAATTTTAACTTCACTTATTTATCCATATAGTCATTCAGAAGAAGTTCAGACACTTACTATATGAATTTAAATTATAATTACCTCAATGGTTAAAAGACACTTATTAATTTATGTTTTTGTACTATATTTCATTTAAATATAAATATGCCAAAAAAAAATAATATAATATTAACATCAAATCAATAATATTAAATAAATAAAAAATTGTCTTGTGCAAAGCAAAAATATTATCTAGTGTAAATCCTTAATATATTATTTGAGAATCATTTTAAGAAAATAACCTTACCCTAACGTGTTATTAACAGAAATACCATGCTGACGTGTCATCACCACAATGAGTTTCAAATAAATATATAAATAGGCTTTACTTACTAGAATAATTACAATATATGTCATTGTTATTAATATGGTTAGAGAATCAATATATTTTATTAAACCAACTAAAAATATTATTAAATGCGTTAAAAACAATTATTTTTTTCCTTAATTTACATATACAACAATTAATATTAAAAATAATTTTAAATAAAAATTAAAATTATATAAATATTTAATTTATATTTACTAATAAAATATAATTTATGAATATTTTTCCCCACGCATAGCGTGGATATAAATCTAGTTAAGTGAGAATAGAAGATATTTTAAAAATAAATAAATAAAGGGCATTTGAGCCTATGTCTTGATCACACTCAACGCTTAAGCCAAAACCCGATGAAGGCAAAGAAACACCACAACCATACTAAAGGAAATCAACTCTACCAAGCTAATTGGTTGCATCATCGATGACACACCCGGCAAATCATTCCCAAACCACGCCACAACTTTAATAAAACAACAACCGAGAAGAGGAAAAAAAATCTCTTCTTCCACAGTCAGAACCTAATGCAGTTTCTTTATGATTTGTTTAATTATGTCTGAATAATATTATAATTGGATTTAATAAATTTTCAAGATGAATTTTTGGATTGATAGTTTGTTAAGATTTAGAATTGCCTCTAAAATTTCTTTTCTCATGTATGAAAAATACAGACATTTCTACAGCTTTTTATGTTTTCTTTTCTTTACGCCCGTTTTTACATTTACCCCACACACAGAAGAATCATCGCCGTTAACGTCACGTGTAACGGCAAACGTCAAACACTCTAATTTCGACTCTGTGTCTTTTGACTCTTCGTCATCTCTCCGTTTTGTCTGTTAGATGCGGTTTTCGTAGCCATGGCTTCTTCCTCTACGGAGACCAAAATCGCCGACAACCACCACCTCGCACTTGAGCTTACCGTCCGCGATCTAGATTCTCCCGATTTGGATAAATCCGCCTCCGCCCCTGCATTAGCTTCCGACGAAATCATCCCTCTCCTGAATCAGAACCACAGACCCAGGTTCAATATCTTCTCCGCCTCCTACATTCGACGCAATCCCAGGGTAAGAAATCACTCCTCTAGCTTTGATCTCTGTGGTGTTGTTTTAATTGATGAAAAATCCAGCTGAATTTTTTATTTCGCGAGTGCGATTTCATTTGTAAAGTAAATTGATTCGATGAGAATGTTTGCTAATTGTTAAATTCGGTTAGGTAATTGCTTTAATCTTCTATTAATTTTGTTTCTAGCTTTCTAGATTAGGTTATTGATGGGAATGATGTCGATTTTGAATGTTTGTGTGCAGGATCAAGTGTTTAAAGTAACCGAAACGGAGATATCACCTGTAACTCAGTTTTCTTCATGGGTTTGGAGTGGGTCTCGTTACTCTGGCTTACTCTGCATGTCCTTGTCATCGATACTGTATCTCATCATGGAGTTAGTTTCAATTACTTTTTCTGGTCAGTGACTTCTTGGCTCTCCTTGTGATTTTCATCTTCATGGTTTTGTGTAAGATGATAATAGCCTTTTGGGAAGACTAGAAAATGATGAATGCGCTGCAACTTGTCCTGTTTTCACATTGTGGACGAGAATCTGTATTGTAGTTTTAGTTTCTGAAACGGTGGACCTATTCTCTGTAACTTTTCTTTTCTAGTTGAAATGGAATCTCTCGGCGTAGACTGAGTTCATCAATCCGGGTCTTTCTTCAGCGTTTTAGGGTTTTTAACTTGTTGCCGTGTGCTGGTATGTCTATAATCTAGCATACTGATTGATTTTCTTACTAATTTCCTTTGTTTGTGACAGCTCAGCCAATTCCTTTGTTCGAGACCGCGTTCTTGAGATGCACAATTATCTTGATACTATCATACCTTTGGTTGAAAAAAATTGGACAGCCAATTTTTGGACCTGTGCACGCCAGGAAGCTTTTGGTTTCAAGAGCGCTTGTGGGTTATCTGTCATTGTTTAGTTTCATCTTTAGGTATTTACACTCACACTCTGCTCCGTGTGAACTTCTCAGGAAACAAATAGTATATTCAAAACCAATTTGTAACGAAATTGGAACTAGCAACATTCTATATTCCCACTAATCTATCTGTCATTGGTAGCAAAATGAGAATAGTAGTCTTGTTTTTCACTGGCTTTAACATTGTGAATCACAGCATCCAAATGTTGCCCTTGTCCCAAGCTGTTGTACTAAGCTTTGCGAATCCAGTTATGGCTTCAATTGCAGCACGTGTTGCTCTGCATGAGAAGTTGAAAATAACTGATATTGGAGGTAACAGAGCTTTTTCCTTAAGCTTTAGCTCATGATATGCGTTTTGAACTGACAACAAAGTAAGTCCAGTAGTGACGGTTTTTCTTTCGCTTTGGTCCAGGTCTCGCTTGCAGTTTCTTTGGTGTGCTTTTTATTTTCGGCCCAACACTTACTGTCCAAGGTACAGAAGTGAGTTAACAAAAATAGCTCTTTATTTATTAATTTCATAAAAATGCACCTGACCGTCCTTTATGCATGAGGAAACGAAGATTGCATGTTGATTCATGTATCTTCTCTTGGCAGTTGGATCAGATGGAAAGTATCAAAATCTTAAAGGAACCCATCATATTTATGCGGTCATGTTGGGTTTATTTTCATCAGTCACTGGAGGAATCAGCTATTGTCTCATAAAGGCAGCTGCTAAAGCATCGGAACAGCCAATGTGAGATTTAAGATTCAGATATGTCGTTAGCCCCACCTATTTTGCTTCTTTAGCGAAAATCCTATAGTTAGAAAGAAATCAATAAAAATGTGCATTTTCTCAGGGTTACTGTCCTATCCTTTGGTTTGGTAGCTTGCCCTGCTGCAGCAATTTGCATGTTTTCCTTGGAGGTATGTTTTGGACAAATAGTTTCGGTTCATTATCTCTCATACTCATAATCTGTAACCTTGATTCTTCTCATACAGAGCTTCGTGCTGCCAACATTTGACATGCTCATTAGCATGATTGTACTAGGGTTACTGGCTTTTTGCGCAGAGGTGAGACATTCTGCACAGTTTTTAATTTGTAGGAAACTCGAATGTAAACTAGACCCGCTGAGTATGGTTTCTACTGTTTTAAGGTACTTTTGGCACGCGGACTTCAGCTTGAGAAAATAAGCAAAGCTGCAAATGTTGTGTACATTGAGGTAAGCTGACAGTTTGAGGGGTTTTGGAATAGAAATCGTGAATGACGTTTCGATTAGGAGTTTCTGGGTTTTCAGTTAGGATCGATTAGATCGGGAGAGGGCGTAGCGGTGTGAAGCAGAAAGACTTAGTTTTTGATTTGTGTCTTTCTCGTATTAGGTGGTACTATCGCAGTTATGGCTGATGTTGGGCACTGGTAAAGCAGCATTGCCAGGTTTGTTTAGTCGCATTGTTGGGTGTTTGCTCATTCTCATATCGGTGAGCTACACAATTTACGTGGGACCTGCTAAAGATACAGAATAACCATTAGCTTAGCAGTGTCTGTCCAATTTTTATTTTATTAGTTTTTTTTTTGTATTTTTTGTGTGGCTATGCTTCTTGTTTGATGCAATGCAGAATCCCACATCTCCTAACTTCATCTTTTCTTTTGGCATCAAATTTCATTGATATTTGTTTTAGAAATATGGCAACACTTTGTATGTTTGTGATGTTCATTTAGTAAATAACAACATAAAAAATATAAGTAGGCCTAATTCTGTTTATAGTTATGAACAATCGCAATGTATGTGCAATTGAGCGATGGGTATTTGGTTAATGAGCTTGGTTCGAGTTTTTTGGTTTCTATTCAACATGTTTTAGCTAAGGAGGACTAATTACGAGATATGCTTTTCAAACAAAAGTTCAAAATTGTGAAATAAACTCACTTCTAAGAATGGCTTTTAATAAAATATAAAGAATTGGAAGCATTTATTCCCTCTGAAAAGAAGACATTTCTTGGATTCTTCCAACTGCAAAAAACACTCAGTGGCCGCCGAAAAGACAGACGCGCTGGAAAAGAGTTTTGTGTTATTTTTTTCTTCTAATTATATTAAATAAAAAAAATACAAAGATACATTTTCTAGTTTACATAGCCGATACGTTTTTTTGTACATATAGTTGGTAGGATTTCGTCTTCTTAAACAAAACCTGGTTTTATAAATAGGAGACCAAAAACATAAACATTTAGCACAAAACAAACAAATAGATATTTATGACAAAATCTATAATAAATCTAAATTACTAAAATGGACAAAGTTACCTTAATTACCTTCCATATACGTTAATCTAAATGCTTTTTCTAGACGTATATTATTCTGTAAAGTTATTCTGCATAATAATTTTATAAAACTATCAACATGAGTTTTAATCAACTTTTATTTAAATAATAATCTTGTTGGTTTGTCCGCCGTCGACGGTTGCAGGTGCGGTTAACACTTATGTTGTTTATTTATTTGTCGATAGCGATTACGGTTGTGGTTGATCGCAATTTTTTAGTCGTACTATTGTTTTAATCAGTGATAAAAAAATTAGGATGCATGACGCAACCAGACCGTTATGATTGATCGTAGGTAAGTACAAAAGATAAATTTTAATCAGTGTTCAAAAAAATTAGGATGCAGGACGCAATATGAGGTGTGATTGATCGTAGGTAAATACAACAAATAAATGAATAATAATTTATCTCGCAACTGCAAACAATTATAACTTACAAACGAACATGACTAATATTGAGAAAATTAAGGTTTGATTTTGAAAAGTACTAAAAAAGTGAATTGATATTTTTTCGTGAATATATATATACTAGATTCATACCCACACCATGCGTGGAGAAAAATATTCGTAAATTATATTTTATTAGTAAATATAAATTAAATATTTATATAATTTAAACTTTTATTTAAAATTATTTTTAACATTAATTTTTATATATACAAATTTAAAAAAGAAAAATAATTATTTTTTACAAATTTAATAGTATTTTTTTTGTTAGTTTAATAAAATATATTAATTATATAATCAAATTAATAACAATAATATACTTGTAATTATTCTAATAAGTTAAACTTATTTATATATTTATTTGAAATTTATTTTAGTAATGACACGTCAGCATGATATTTCTGTTAATAACACGTCAGAGTAAAGTTATTTTATTAAAATGTTGTTCAAATAATGTATTAGGGATTATTGTAGTAACTTAATTCTATTTATATTTATTTAAAATTATTTATAAATTAACGTATAAAAAATTTAAAGAAATAAAAAATATTGTTTCTGCAAATGTAATAGTATTTTTTGGTTAGTTGAATAAATTATATTTATTTTCTAACCAAATTAATATCAGTGACATGTATTGTAATTATTTTAGTAATTTAAACTCTTTTATATATTTAAACTGAAACTCGTTGTGGTGTTGACACGTCATCATGATATTTTTGTTATTAATACGTGAGAGTAAGATTACTTTGTTAAAAAATTTCTCAAATAATATATTAAGGATATTTAAAAAATACATGTTTTTAGATTAAATGAGATGTTTTAAATGATCCAAATGTCTAATGGGATAGGGGGAATTGCTAAAAATGACCTAAAACTTGACTTCAAATGCAAGTTTGACAATTTACATTTTTTTTTGCAAAACTAACCTATGAGGGTGGAGAAATTACTGAACACTCCCTTGATCTAAAAAATAATGTTGAAATGTCAATTACGTTTCAGTCCCTGCATGTTTTTTGTTATCAAAGCAGACTTCTCGGAGAAGTCTGCTTTGGTAGGAAAAACAGGTTATTCCGGCTGAAGCACACTTCACGAAGTCTGCGAGGTTTATTCCGACCAAAGCAGACTTCTCCGCAGACTTCTCCGAGAAGTCTGCTTTAGTGAAAAAAACAGTTTATTCCGGTTGAAGCAGACTTCACGAAGTCTGCGAGGTTTATTCCGGTCAAAGCAAACTTCTCCGAGAAGTCTGCTTTGGTCGGAATAAATCTCGCAGACTTCTCGGAGAAGTCTGCTTTGGTGAGAAAAACAGTTTATTCCGGTTGAAGCAGACTTCTCTGAAAAGTCTGCTTTGGTGAGAAAAACAGTTTATTCCGGGTGAAGCAGACTTCATGAAGTCTGCTTTGTAAATAAATTACCTAAATCAAATAAAAATTTTGAAATATTTAAAAAAATTAAAATTGTTATTAACATAGTTTATATACATATCAAAAGCACGTAAAAGTTGTAATGAATTCAAAAATAAGTAGATTAGATTCGATCTAATAATATAAAATATTTTGCTAGTTTTTATTGTTATGTGTTGTGGGTTAATAGTTGATGTTTGTGTAGAGAATTCATGCTAGAATTTGAAATATCATGTGATAAATTTGAAAATTTAGATTTACAAATTTTTAAAAGAAATTGTTTGAGTTTTGCATTTACTTAACTATCTTCAACATATTCATCCAATTTTTAACAAAACTTTTGCACATTTAGTGAATCTTATTATTTAGGGTTTAGGGTTACGCAGACTTCTCGAGATGTTATCGTAGATTTAACAAAGCAGATTTCTCGAGAAGTCTGCACAAACCGGAAATTAAATGTAACTAAACCGGTTTTTTTCAATTTAGAGTTTAAGGTAATGTAAAAATACGAAGCAGACTTCGAGAAGTCTGCTTCAGCCGGAATAAACTATTTTTTTACCAAAGCAGACTTCTCGAGAAGTCTGCGCAAACCGAAAATTGACAGTTTTTAACCTAACCAAATTTAACTCTCCATATATAAAGAAGGTAACCCTAAAATTTTATCATAATTTCATTTCCAAAAAAAAACGTGGGAGCCTCCATCCTCCAAAAATGACTATAAGGTAAATTTTCTCTTCTTCTCGTTTTACCTCCCCTCTTTTCTTTTCTTCTTCTCTTCTCATGTTCTTTGTCATATTGTTATTTTGTAGATCTGGAAAAAAATCATGAGAAGTGAAAAAGGTAAGTTTTTTTTTGTTTATATGGTTTTGGGTTTGTGATTTTAGAATATTTTTATTGTTTAGATCTTTTGTTATTTTTATAACACTCTTTCTCGTCTTATAGTGTTGTAGATCTGGAAAAAGAAGTGAAGAAATCTAAAAACGTAAGCTTGTTGCTTTTATTAGTTTTAAATTTTTCGTAGTTTTGTGATTTTTGTTGTGTTTGTTATTTTCTTAAGTTTTTTCCTATATTCTTATCTCATTTCTCATCTTGTATTTTTGTAGATCTAAAAAAGGAAGTCACGAGATCTAAAGATGTAAGTTTGTTATTTTTACTAGTTGTTACGTTTTTCATTGTTTTGGAGATTTTTTTTTTGTTGTTTTCTTAATTTTTTTCTTATATTCTTATCTTATTTTTCATTTTCTATTGTTGTAGATCTAGAAAAAAGATTTACAAAAACTAATTTTGTTGTTTTACTAGATTTTTAAAGTGATTTTTAATAGTTTTTAAAATTTTTATATGGTTTTTTTAAGATTTTCAATAGATGTTTGAGATTTATGGTGGTTTTAGAGTTTTTTGTTGTTGTTTTTGAGTTTTCTTCTTACGTTTTGAATTTGACACTCATTTTTGAATTAATGGATTTTCGTGTTGCAGACTTCATTACAGGTTTGCAGATTTCAGTTGCAGACTTCAGTTGCAGACTTCAGTTGCGAAGTTCTTATATTCTTATCTTATTTCTCTTTTTTTTTTGTAGATCTGGAAAAAGATTCACAAAAAGTAATATTGTTGTTTTAGTTGCTTTTAAAGTGATTTTTAATGGTTTTTAAAATTTTAGATGGTTTTTTAAAGATTTTCAATAGATGTTTGAAATTCTCCTTGAAATTTATGGTGGTTTTACAGTTTTTGTGGATGTTTTTGAGTTTTTTCTTACGTTTTGAATTTGACTTTGGTTTTTGAATCAATAGATTTTCGTGTTGCAGACTTCATTACAGGTTGCAGACTTCAGTTGTAGACTTCAGTTGCAGACTTCAGTTGCAGACTTCAGTTGCAGACTTCAGTTGCAGACTTCACAACACGTTCTCATTACAAATGCAGACTTCACTTGCAGACTTCATTAATAATTGCAGACTTCGTTTGTATTTTTGGTCATATTTTAAATTAATTTTTGTCAACTTTATTATACCTATCACTAGCTCCCATCACTCCACCTTATCAGTCAGTTTTCAATCAACTTTTTCAGAATTATAATAAACTATTAGTTGTATGTCAATCACCTTTCAATGAGCTCAAGTCAAATCATACTTATAAAATTACAAAATGACAACCATTAAAACACAAATATTAGTATAAATTTTTATACATAGTTAAGGACTTAGTGCATATTTAAGATACTTAATGCATACTTCCTAATAACAAGAAAGAACAAGAACTGAAAGATATGTATAAACAATTCCATCAAAATACTAAGTTAACAGGATAGTGTTGGATTTTTTGTAAAACAACATCGATAACATTGTGTCTTCAAATTAATTGAATTGATTGGTTACATGTTTCAAAAACTACACACTTATATCGGCAAACTTTGTTGTATAAATCTCGCAGACTTCTTTGCAGACTTCTCGGCAGGCTTCTTTGCAGACTTCTCAGCAGACTTTATACTTTGTCCTTACTCGTAACTTAATTTTCTGAGATACTCAACACTAAAACTAAATTTATTCATCTTTTACTTACCTTAAAGAATGTAATCCTCAGCATTTGAATAAACTTTATTCTCATCTTCATCAACAAAGTAATCATCATCCTCAATTACAAACATTTTTCCTCCTCCTATATTATCCACAGAAAAATTTCAAGTCTCTGTAATAGTCCACTCTCCACAAACAACAACGATTTGGACCATTATCTGCGGTAAAAAATTAATGAATTTGATTAGATCATTGTACACATACTAAATTTTCTCACTAAAGTAGACTTCTCGTAGAAGTCTGCTTTGATCGGAATAAACTGTTTTTCTCACCAAAGCAGACTTCTCCGAGAAGTCTGCGATGTTTATTCCGATCAAAGCAGACTTCTCGCAGTCTGCGACGTTAAACGTCGTAGACTTCTCGGAGAAGTCTGCTTTGATGGGAATAAAAATTGCTTTGACGAGAAAAACAGTTTATTCCTATCAAAGCAGACTTCTCGGAGAAGTCTGCGACGTTTATTCCGATCAAAGCAGACTTCTTTGAGAAGTCTGCTTTGATAGGAATAAAATATTTTTCTTTTTCTCGCCAAAGCAGACTTCTCGTAGTCTGCGACGTTTATTCCTATCAAAGCAGACTTCTCCGAGAAGTCTGCTTTGATAGGAATAAACGTCGCAGACTTCTCTGAGAAGTCTGCTTTGATAGGAATAAACTGTTTTTCTCGCCAAAGCAATTTTTATTCCTATCAAAGCAGACTTCTCCGAGAAGTCTGCTTTGATCGGAATAAACGTCGCAGACTTCTCCGAGAAGTCTGCTTTGATAGGAATAAAATGTTTTTCTCCCAACAACCACGATAATGATTGTTGTATGCATTGAAAAAGATGGCATTTTTGTAATATTTTTAAAAAATTTGTTCATAATGGTCTTTGTGTTGTTTTTGTTTTTTTTTAAGTTAATGGCAAAGTTGTAAATAAAGTTATTGTTGAAGGATAAAATAGAAATAGAAAGATAGTTTTACAAAAAAAAATTTAAATTGTCAAACTTGCAATTGAAGACAAATTTTAGGTCAATTTTGCAAATGCCCCAATGGGATATTATATTTTTCTTGCTGTTTAATTTCACCAAAATTTAATAGCCAATTAACTTTACAAAAAAAAACTATTTTTCATTTAAAAAGACTGGCCTATTTTTTTTAATTCTTCCATAAACAAAATAGATCTAAGCACTAAAGTTGAAACTTTAATGAACAAAAATTTTAGAAATTTTCCTCAAAAAACCTGAAGATATCAGATACGCTTGAGCCTCAAAACGAAGATTGCCGAACTTTTAAAATAAACACTGCTAAATTAGTTTCGATTTTACAATCTCTCTAGAAATAGTATACTTTCTGAGATTAGTTTACTTGAAGTAAAATTTTCACTTTTTGAAAATTTCTATATATTTATGTGTACAAGTCTTATCATTGGAGTTAAATTCGTCCATGTTTTACATGCTAACACTACTTATTAAGCAACTAAATACTAATTCGCGCTATATTCCACATGATAATTTTTGTTAAAATTGATTTTCGTTTTAAAAATACGAAATTCATGTATTAGAAATTTCTGTATTAGTGTCCTTACTTTAAATTTATTTAATTTATTATTTTTTTGTAAATTGTATTTATTTATACTTCTTTGGATTAATATTGTAAATTGTTTATGTTTTGTAATGGTTTAATTGTAGTTATTTCTATGAATGCGAATCTTATATAATATTACATAAGGATTTCTAGAGTAATGGTTAATTCAATTTTTGGATTTGTAATTTTAGTGTAATTTTACAATTAGTTAACAATTTTAAATAGAAGCTTATGATTTCTAACAATTTGTTGTTTATTATTGGGCAATACTATAAAATAATATATTTTTAAATTTTTATTCCAAAAATAATATCATTAGTTTAAATTTCTAATAATAACACAAATTTAAAATTAAAATATATTAAAATTTTATTTTAATATAATTTAAACCATAAATTGAAAAATAAATTCAAATATAATGTTTTAAATCGATGTATAATTTATTTATAATATATAAATATTTTTACATAATTATTTCTACTATTTTTAGAATTTTAATTTTAAAATATTAGATTTGGAATAAAAACTTTAAAATATGCTATTTTAATGTATTACTCCTTATTATTGTTATTTGTTAGTATGTTATGCTTTTTAATTTGTTGTTCTATCTTCGATTCAATATAAATTTTGAATATGTTTTAAATCTATAGTATGAATCAATAAAATAATTCATTACAAATTATTGAAATAAAAAATTATAATATTTTTAATTAAACAATAAAACTTAACTTTTGAAAATTTGAAACATACTTTTAAATATTAGAAATGAATTATAAATAAATATTAGAAATAAATTAAAACATAACACACGTATACACCACTTAGTGTTGTCTCATTAACTTTACTTATTAAAAGAAAACATTGAGAGAATATGAAATGGCGATTCATAATCGCGATTCTTTTCTCGTGCTAATCACATATAACCCTAGCAATCAATTTGGCTGTGCAGGAGATAGAATCCATCAATGGAAACTCACAACTTGGAATAAGGTACACATCACATTTCTTATTCTTCATCTTCTAGGGTTTCAAAATTTTAGAAAATTTGGGATTTTTTGTTATAGGTCATGTTCGTTTGTCAGCCGTATGATTATATGGTTGCGGCTGTAGCATATTGTTGTTCGTTTAGCTACCACTTCTACTTGCGGCAGACGCAGTGGTTAAACGCTGTGTTTTGTGTCATAATTTTTTCGACCGTTGATTAAAACATCGGTTCGACTAAAAATCTGCGATCAACCAGAATCGCAACCACCGGTAGCAGACAAATGAACAACAACTACCGCAGCCACAATGTTGACCGCAGCCGCCTGCGACGACCAAACGAATAAGACTATAATCAATAAGAAGATTGCTAGTACTCAAAATAAATAGTTAACATTAGAAATTTTACTATAAATTGACGTGAGTAATTCATGGATTTGATTTGCGAGTATTTCCATTACTTTACCTTCTTAAAAACACGCAGAGAGAAGATAAAGATGGTAATTCATCTTCTCGCATCTTCTCTCGTGTTAATCCCATAAAAGATGTATCAATCAATTAGGTTTTGCAATAAAATTCATCCACAATCTCACGATACAATATCCAATCGTATTTCTTGTTTATCATAATATTGGGTACCCAATAAAATTGGTGCTTTGGTTATACTAAGAGTAATACTTTAAAATATAATATTTTAAAGTTTTTGTTATAAATTTAGCACCGTAAAATTAAAATTCCAAAAATATCACAAATAATGATGTAAAATATTTATTTATTCTATATAAATTAAACTTAAACTTAAAACATTATATTGTGTTTATTTTTTCCAACTTAGAGTTTAATTTTTCTATTAAAATAAAGTTTTTCTGTATTTTAATTTTAAATTTATGATATTATTGGAAATTTAAACTAATGTTGCTATTTTTAGAACAAAAATTTAAAAATATGCTAATTTAATTTATAAGATTGTTATTACTCAAACAAGTAAGTAACATTACAAATTTACTGTATAAACTTCAATTTAGGAACCAAATCGATGAATTCGATTTTCGGTAACCCTAAAATTTTAAAATAGCTAAACAGATTTTCTAAACCCCTAGCACCAAAATATCCAAAATCCAAAGTAACTGATCCAAAACCGGAATGGGTATCAGAATTTCCAGGTCTAAAATGGTTTATGGATTTACTTCTACTATCCCTATTAGATCTTATATTTTTAACTCAAGATGTTATTTATATTGAAGGAAAAACCAAAACTTGTATTAGATGGATTCGAGTTTATGAGTTCCTAAATTCATTCGCCTTAAATATGTGTAATATAAGTTTTAATTGTTTAAAATCATGCAACTTAAATAAAGTAATTTAACTAATTCTATAAGAAATTGTAATTTCTCAATGTAGTATATAAAATCGATTCATTTTCATATGAACATAATTAAATTTGAATTCAAGTGAAATATACTAATGTTTTTATTTCTATATAATTAATATGTATTTGTTGATTATTAACAATAAAAATGTATATGTTATTTCTATTTATACTATGTATTATATGAATAGTTAAAATACTTTCGTAACTGCTGAATGTCTTTTGTCTTTTGTTATTTTTCGGGGAATTTTTTCTAAATCTTCTTCTATTTAATTGGTTAATATATATATGAAAACATAAGTTATGATAAAATTAAATATAATATATATTTTCGCATGGTTTACATGTATCCAAAAATGTGTCAATGTGATATTTGTTTTCTTTTAAATCATAGTTAATTAGATTTCTATGGATTCTTCAATATATTTTAAAAATAATTAATAAAAATATATTTTATATCGTAAAATAGTAATATGATGTCTTTATTGTATTACTTATTTTTTTTTTAAAAAAAACACAAAGTAAATGAATATTGTTGATATGTCTTTATTGTATTACTTATTTTTTTTAAAAAAACACAAATTAAATGAATATTGTTGATTATTTTATGATTTATATAATCATACAACTTATGCTAACTTTTGTATAATAAAAAATAATATCGTACGTGTATCTTTTGGATTCATGGCTTATGATAATGAAATTGGGAGTGTTTCTTGCATAATGAACCCAGAATAGCTGAAGATATTTGTTGATATGATTCAAAGATGTGCTGAATTTTTGATTAGGATTGCCATAAGTACCATAACCCTTCTATTTTATATAGAAAATAATTTCTAATTCGGTCCTTCATCAAATTAGAAATTACATAATCTATCCACACATAAATTTTTCATAACATTTATGCATTATACTCTTTTATCTTTACACATAAGTGACCACATAGTTTTGACTATTTTAAATAATGATCCTAAACACATTGATTATACATGTGTGACACCAAAATAATTTTTACAATCTTCGACTGGATCACATATGTATTCTGAAAATGTGATTGACTTTATGAGCTCAAAATTATTATTATAGAGCAAGACATAAACAATCCCGTCCATTGATTATAGTAACATAGGATCATAGCGTTATTCATTATAATAATAAATAACTAAAGCTTTCAAGGTCACTGAAATTAATATAGACAAATGACATAGATCAATTATGAAAAATATGGTATGAAAATCACATGAAAAGTGATAAATGTCGATTCTCAACTGGTCATACCTTATTGAGATCTTTTAACTTTATTGTACAAAGACTAAACAAAAAAACTTTATTTTTGATCAGAAATTAAATGTGTATAAACACAATTAAAACATAAAACTCAAAACCAATTGAAAAACTCCCAATAAACCAAATGATCCTCAAACATAATCATTCAAGCAGTATGCTCAAGAAAGATCTTAGCTGAAATGCCCTTTGTAAGAGGATATGCTATCATAGAGTTCGTCCCTAGATGTTCTATGGAAATCTCTCCATTTTGTACCCTCTCTTGAACAACGAGGAATTTAATGTCAAACTTGGACTTTGTTGTACTGCTATTTTTGTTGGAATATAAAACATCTGATTTATTGTCACAATATATATTTAGTGGTCTTTCAATTCCTTCAAGAAGTCGCAGCCCAGTGAAAAAATTCCTCAACCAAAGTCCATGACTCGATGCCTCAAAAACTGCTAAAAATTTTGCCACCATTGTGCAGGAAGCTACGAGTGTTTGTTTTGTACTATACCAAGAAATAGCTCCAGGAGCCAATAGAAAAACAAAACATGATGTAAACTTTCTACTATTTTAACATCCAACAAAATCATAATCAAAATATCCAATGATCTCCAAGTTATACGATCTCCAAGTTATATGATCTCTAATATGTGAGCATATAGTCTTTTGTTCTCTTTAGATATCTCATGACCCTTTTGGTTGCTTTTCAATGGTCCAAACCTGGATTACTTAAGTATCTGCCCGAAACTCCAACAATGTATGCTAAATCTGGACACGTACAAACTTGAGTATACATTAGACTTCGTACAATCGACGCATAAGGAATCTTTTGCATCTCCTGAATTTCTAAATTTCTTTTAGGGCACTAATTAAGAAAAAAATTGTCTCCTCTAGCGACTAGGGTATCACCTGGTTTGTAATTCTACATGTCAAATCTCTTGAGTACTTTATCGATATAGGTCTTTTGATATAATCCAAAAATTCCCCGAGTTCGATGTCAGTGAATCTGAATTGCTAATACAAAAGATGCTTAACCAAGATCTTTTATTTCAAATTTTCCCTTCAGAAATATCTTGGTCTCATGTAACATGCTCATATCGTTAGTGGCTAGTAGTATGTCATCGAGATACAAAACCAAGAAAATACACTTACTCCCACTGAACTTCTGATACACACAATCTTCGACTAAATTCACCTCAAAATCAAATGAGACGATTATCTCATGAAATTTTTGGTACCATTGACGAGAAGCTTGTTTTAGCCTATAGATGGATTTATTTAATTTGCACACCATCTTCTTTGAATTACGTATTACAAAGTTTTCTGTTTGCTCCATATAATATAAATTGTCTCATCAATGTTACCATTGAGAGACTATGTCTTGAAATCCATCTGATGAAGCTCTAAGTCATAGTGTGCAACAAGGACCATGATTGTCCTAAAAGAATCCTTTGATGAAACTGAAGAAAATATTTCTTTGTAGTCAATATCACT